>JABTTQ020001191.1:0-413434 GCA_016081115.2 Rehmannia glutinosa
AAAGAAAAGCATTGATCAATTTGCCAAATTCTTTGATATATTTAAGAAATTGCACATTAACATTCCTTTACGAGCCTTAACTAGAACAAATGCGGGTGTCGCATTTCTTAAGGATGTTATGTCAAAAGTGAGGAGGATGACAAGCTTTGAAATAGTAGTTGGAAGAATGTAGTCACGAAATTATCCCAAAGGCTTCTGGTTGAAAGATCAGGGAGTTTCACTATCACTTGTGCTATTGGTGGTAATTCTTTAATAAAGCGTTATGTGATTTGGGGGCAAGTATTAATTTGATGCGCTGTCCATTTTGGGAAGCTGGATTAGGCGGCGTGGAAGCTGACTATGGTGGCGTTGCAACTTGGAACCGATGCATGCGTATCGAGGAATTATTGAAGGCGTATTGGTAAAAGTTGATAAATTTATATTCCCGTGGATTTCTTGGTTCACGGATATGGAAGAAGATCCCGAGGCGTTCGGCATGATAGGCGAATCGCTTTCCCCAGCCGCGGGTAAAGCGCCCAATAGATGTGCGAAAAGGGGAGCTCATTACGTGTTAATGATGAGCATGTTTTATTTTCTATATATAAAGCAATGAAATTTCATGTCCGGTGGAGAAATTGTAATTTTTGGATATAGTTAGTTCATGCATTGAGGATTATGTTGATCATATATTGTATACGGATGATTTGGAATTTAGTGCAAACCGTGTTCAATGTCAGTGTTGTACTTGATTTTGATGGCAAGATTTTATGCGACTATGTTTGTGCCTTAGATCATATCGGGAACTACCTAAAGCGCAAGAGGCGGAAACGCAAAGCGAGGAAATAAGGAGCCAAACTGCAAGGAGCACCACCCGTGCGTCCACGCGCGGGCGGCCGTGCGTGATCTTTGAGGAAGAATTGAAGTCTCACGAAGAGCACACGGGCCGTCTGTGGGCACGTGCAACCCCGTGTGTGACCTGAAAATAACATCGACTTCGGAACTCAAGCAATTACTGAACACCTCAAATATGCATTCCTTGCAGGGCAAATAATGCAAATCCAGTAAATCATTTCATCTCTTCTCCACTATCTTGACTTGATAAGCTGACCCAAGGGTTTCACGAAAACATAAAGTCGGCCTTTAGGATGGTCTATAACTGATTTAAAAGGCAGTCCATCCGTTGTGATGCATAAAGTCGGATGGGAAGATGTTTATAAACCGTCGATTACCAAAACGAGAAAACTGACTAAACCACATCATGCAAGTGTGGTTAGGAAGGAAGTGTTGAAATGGTTGGATCCGGGGATCATTTATGCTATATCACGATAGTTCATGGGTGGTCGGTACTGAAGTGGTGCGAAAAAAGGGGAATGTGATGGTAAAAAATGAAAAATGAGAACAAATTGCTACTAGAATTATTCTTGGAATTGGCGAATATGTATTGATTATAAGAAAACAATGATGCCACTCGAAAAAGATCACTTCCCTCCTCCTTTATCGATATGATGTTGGATCGTCTTGGGAGTTATAATTATTATTGCTTTTTAGATGGTTATTAAAGATACAATCAAATCATGATTGTCTTGGGAAGACCAAGAGAAAACAACATTTACATGTCCGTATGGCACATTTGCATTTAAATGCCGCATGCCATTTGGTTTTATGTAATCACCGCCACTTTCCAATTGTATGATGGCTATATTTCAAAGATCTTATTGAAAAAAGTTGAGGTGTTTATGGATGATTTTCTGTGTTTGGTGATTCTTTTGATAATTGTCTTCACAATCTTTCCCTAGTCTTGCGGCGATGTGAAGAGACCAATCTAGTACTAAATTGGGAAAAATGTCATTTTTATGGTACGCGATGGTATTGTGCTAGGTCATCGAAGTCTCTTCCGAGTTTGGAAGTTGATCGGGCAAAGATTGTAGCAATTGAGAAGTTACCACCTCCTACAAGCAGAAAGCCATTAGAATAGCTTGGGGCCATGCGATTTTACGGAGAAGGTTTATCCGTGACTTTTCTAAAATTTTAAGCCACCGGGCCAATTGCTGAAAAGATCTGCTTTTTCATTTTTTCCAATGAATGTTTGCGGCGTCAAAACGTTGAAGAAGCGACATTGGTGACCGCACCTATACTCGCGCCCCGGATTGAGTCAACCATTTGGTGATGTGTGATGCAAGCGACTTTGCGGTTGCATTTCTCGGTCAGAGGAAAAATTGTTGAGGATCCATCTACTATGCAAGTCGAGCGTTGGGCCCACGATGCTCGGGCCCAATGCACTATACACAACCGAGAAAGAGATGTTGGCGATTGTTTCGCGTCGATAAATTCGATCTTACTTGATCGGGACAAAACGACAGTGCATACACGGCCATGCGGCTATCAAATACCTCTTTGGCAAGAAGGATGTGAAACCGAGGTTGATTCGATGGATCTTATTATTGCAAGAGTTTGATGTGGAAATCAAGGACCCAGGAAGGACGCGGGCGTGGTAGCGGACCATTTGTCTCGATTAGAAAATCAAGAGGAGCAAAATGCGTCGGATTAATAAAAGAGGAGTTTCACGATGAGCGATTACTCGTCGAGGCAAAGTTTCCGTGGTATGCGGACTTTGTCAACTACTTGGCACGAGTTCTACCTCGGATCTATCACCGTATCAAAGAAGAAATTCTTACATTATGTAAAGTTCTACATAATGGGATGACCCCTCTTAAGCTAGAGGTGCGTTGGACAAAATCATAAGAAGATGCGTGCCTCAAAGAAGAATGGGAGGAGTCCTATGATGTCGCTCCGCTCCTCGGCGGACATTTTGGCCCCACTGCACCGGCACGAAGGTATTGCAAAGTGGGCTATATTGGCCCACTTTATTTAATAGTATTATTTGTTTGTGCAACAATGTGGTCATGTCGGCGAACGGGAAACATTTCAGGAAACACGAGATTCCATGACCATTGAATCGGTGGAGTTGTTCGATGTGTGGGGATTGATTTTATGGGCCATTTCCATCGTCTTCGAGGGTTATCAATATATTCTACTATTTGTGGAATATGTATCCCGTTAGGTAAGCGTTCCTTCCAAAAACAAATGATGCTCGGTTTGTAATGCGATTTCTTAAGAAAAACATCTTTACTAGATTCCAGCACTCCAAGAGCTTTAATTAGTGATGGAGTCGCATTTTGTAAACAAATTGATGAGCAACTTGTTGGCAAAATACGGGTCAAACATAAAGTTGCATTGGCATATCATCCTGAAGCCAATGGACAAGCGGTAGCTAAGGAGATCAAACAAATCCCAAAAGAGCTGTGAACATCAGCAGAAAAGATGGGCGTTAAATTGGATGACGCTTTGTGGGCATCCGGACAACATATAAGACACCGTTGGGCACATCCCCTATCAACTTGTTTTTGAAATCGTGCCACTTAGGTGGAGTTAGAACACAAGGCATTCTCGCGTCAAAAGCTAAATATGGATTTTGAGCGGGCGAGGAAAGGTTGCTCCGTTTGAATCGGATGGAAGAGTTTGGATGAAGCTTACAAAAACTCCGTATTTATAAGGAAAGAACCAAGAGGTGGCATGATAAGATGATCAAGAAAATAGGTTTTTTCTTTGGGAGTAATCCGGTCTTTATACAATTCACGCCCTTAAATTTTCCCGGAAAACTCAAGTCTAAGTGGTCGGGGGCCATTCGTGATAAAAAAAAGTATTGAATCTACCAGGATTGTAGAATTGTTGACAAAGAAGGTGGAGACTTTCATGGTAAGCGACCAGCGGATTAAGAGACTACTTCCACCGAGAGGAAATCAAGAGGAGGTGACATCCACCACCTTGCGCGAACCGTAATTTAACAAAGTACGTCAAGTAAGGGCGTTAAATATAAGCCCGACTTGTTGGAAGCAACGATTTTTTCATGTGACTTTCATTTTTTTTGTGTGTGTTTAATTTCAATTTTGTGTGATTTGAGTGATTTGATATGCGTGTTTCTATTAATGAGTGTGATTTGTGTGTTTTTGTTTCATTTTTGTGTGTTTTTATTCAAAAAAAAAAATCCCGAATTCTCTTGTCTGTTGCGCACGGGTAACCGTGCGTTGGCGCTCCACCCGTGCGCCCTACAGAGAGAGAGTTTAGTATTTCAGGTGGCGCACGGGTAGCCCATGCTTCGACGCACCACCGTGCCTCCTGGAGAGGGCATAAATAAAGCTGATTTCACTTGCTCTTCATACCTCAAAATCCCCCAAATCGCGCGCCATTCTTATCCTTCATTGCCTTCAAAATTTCTTGTAATTTCTTCCTAAATTCTCCCATTTAATCACTCCCCCATCACATTAGAACCACAATTTTGCATTGTATTCAAGTGTGATTGAAGAAAATTGAAGATAAAGCACCTAGGGTTCAATTCTTCACTTTGATTTGAAATTCGAAAATTCGGTAAGAGCTTCGTTTTCCTTGTGAATTTCTTGTCAATTATGTAATGTGAATCATGATTGGTGCTAGCTTTGATATTTTGCTATGTTTTGAATGAAATACTTTAAGGCAATTTATCAAACACTTTGTGGGCATGTGTAATTGAGGACATTTTTGGATGATATATTGATGCATATGCATGGCCAATGATTGTTTGAGCTAATACGTTTCTAGAATGGCCATAATTCTTGCTTTCTTGGTGTAGTTGATCGATCAAAGTAAAATAGGAAGTGAATTTGCATCACCTAATATGTTAGCTTTAATCCCACTTTGTTGTTGCCATTGATGATATTGGGATGCTAATGGAATGTATTTCAGGTACAAATCCTTCATGGCGGCGAAGAAATCCCTGTGGTGGAAGGAGGCGTGCAGCGGGATGACCTGACGAGGCGTGCGCGCGCGCAGGTCGACTAAAAAGCAGTCGGCATATAAAGTCGGGTGACAAACGCAGATGATCTTGAGCGATGGAATCGCTTGATTAGTCGCCAAATAGCTCCGTCACGCTATGCCGACGATGATCGTACCCAAACTTTGGGGATACGTGGGGCGTTTGGCGTCTCTTGCAAAGATCGGATGGACCAATTTCATGAGCCAAGGTGGCCGACCTTTAAACGATACACATTGGGTTTTTAGTACCGTGGAGTATTTCAAACAAGGCGGGACTTTTTAACCATATATGATACACTTCGGTTAGGGGAACGTTCGTAGACAAGCTGTTTCCACATTGATTGAACACCATTTTTGAGGTTCCAACGAACGCTCGTACCCGCCGATGCCCCATTATGATCAATATGACTTAAGGAGAATGCTTGTGGAAACACCAAACGGGGCCTATCTTGCTGTATGCCGCACGGACCGCCAAAGCCTCTTGGATCCGGAATCCAGTCTTTCGGTACATACAACGCGTGGCTAACGGCTTCCTCCGTGTTCGCCCGAGAAAATATTGGAGGGATGACTACTAAGGAGCTATATCTACTATGGTGTATGGTCACAAATACCCCTACAACACAGCCGATCAATTTGAGCAAATAGAACAGTTAGCTAGGCGGGAAGAAATTTCACGATTTCTATAGGGGCCTCATTACCCCTATTGCGGTATTTCAACGTCGATTTCGAGGCTTGGAACCTATTCCGGGCAGCACTCGGCTAATTGGCATCGTTGCACCACATGAAGTTCATAGAAGAAAGTTTTGCATTTCCGTTGCCTAACCCGCCATACACCACAGTCGATACATTGTGGACACCACCAACTTCCTAATGAACTCGCGCACATAACCGACTTATAGAGGCTATAGATGCAAGTTAAGCCTTGAGTTGAAGGTTTCGAGGATGAAGAGGATATGGTGGCGGAGGAGGAAAGAGATCACGGACGAGAAATGGGGTGGAACCTCATCACCCCCAAATTGGATATGATATACCCGAGTCCTCACACGGGAGGCGATTAACCCCGAGCGTTCTCAAGCGGGGATCATCAGGGTACTTCTCATAGTGTGGGACCCCAGCGCGGCCTTGATTTTCAAGACATGTTATATGCGTTTGGGGAGGACTTGCGTCTAGCGAGGAGGAGTTGAAAATGACGAGGGGAGGATTTGAGGCAACATAGGGCTGATTTTCTCGCGTTACGCTGGCCGCTATAATCGGCGTTACGAGGAGACGTGGAAAGTGCTCCAATGATTACAAATGTGGCATATTTCCCAAGGCCACTTCCACCGCCGCTCCCCATGATGATTGAGTATATCCCCACACCGTTATTGAAATTCTATTTTTCCCCTTAGGACAATATAATTTCATTCAAGTTTAAGGGGGAGAGATAGTATTTTAATATATGAAAAGTGTGGATACAAAAAAAAATTGCATTAATTTTGTGTGTTTTCATATAGTTGCATTAGAGCATTCTAGGTTGCATTTGCATTAGAGCACGTTTATAGCTTTAGCACGTCTATTGCTTTTCGTAATGATTAGAGAGTGAGTTGACCGGGCATGTTGCAACTTGTTGTTTGTGTGTTGATTGATAATTCATATTGTTGGATTGGATGTTGGTTATGAGTTGATTGAGCCTTGAATAGATGACATTGAGCATGTTGATATGGGAAACTTGGTTTGATGCTTTGATTATATAATTGCAAGCCTGTGAGCTTTTGAGCCTTCTTTGCTTGTATCTTGTGCGATCTTGTTGTGATTTGAGTGTATCATTCATGTTGTTAAAATTCTAGAACTTGCTTGGGTATCTCTGTCAAAGCCACATGCCAGGGCGTGCGAATTGTGAATGTGATTGAAGGCCATCTTTGCTAGCCTTTCAAGCTCTTTTACCTACCTAAAGATGTTGAAATTCCTAGTTAGCCAAGTTGAACCTATAGCCTATTTCTTTGATAACCACAAAATTTAACCCTTGATCTTAATATATCCATCACCTTAAACTCGAATGTAGAGCGTTGAGTAAAGGAATGAATGAGGATGAATGGGTGGGAATTGAAAAGTAGGATAAGTGGGCATACTTGGTTAAATGGAACAAAAGAGGAAGGAAGGAGTTGAATAAAAAGTGTTGAAAATGCACAAATGAAAAAAAAAATTGAAAAGTTGATAAACTTGGGAGCGAAGGATTGTGATTTGAGGCGATTCTCAAAAGAAATAAAAGAAATGGAGATAAATAAAGTTGATAAAAATGAGGGATGATTGGAGTAGCATATGGGATTGTAATGAAATGATTGATATGCTCATCGGTCTATATACAGGGAGTTTGAGTCACTTTATCTAAAATTTCCTACCCAAACCAAAGAGCCTTCATTACAACCAAATGAGAAAGTCCTTTTTCATTCACAAATTGCATACACTCTAGTGGCGGAGATATGAGACGAATTGCAAGCCTATGGTAATTTTGCGACATCGAATTGATTTGAGCGTAAACACGTCCTATATCCTCGTGAGATGAGAGTATACACTTAACTTTGAGAGTTGGAATTGAGCATTTCACTTTGTTTTACTTGGCGTGTTCTTTGATCGAGATATTTGAGGCTTGATTGGGTTGTGCTCAACATTCATGACGAACAATATGGATCTTCTTGTGGGTTCTCTGTGTGTCTTCATTTTTTCATATCTCCCTGTTATGCCTTATCTTGTTCTAAACATTGTTGATCGAGACGGTCCAACGGTTTTATGTTGGGGATTTTGATAAGGTGTGAGTTTTGCATGTATTTAGAGGCGGATTTGGCTATAATGATGGGTAAACATGCACATACTCGCGTTAAATGTTACATATTCACTCATTGTGGAAAAGATATTACACTTTGCTTATTTTGTAGGAATTTCATGATATAATAAGCAAATTGAATATGAATACGAGGATAGCAAAGTGGAAACACGGAGAATTGAGTGAGTATCACGAAAAGTAAAGTCAAAAAGAGCGAAAGTTAGCGTCTAAGGAAAAAACCAGGGGCACGGGTTGGCGTGCCTTAGCGCCTCACCGTGCACCCCCGAATTTATCAATTTAGAGGCTGCCGCAACATGGTGCAGGGGTAGCCCATGCACCGACGCATGACCCGTGCGCCCTCGCAGAGAATAGATGAGTTCAGCCAGGGATGGCGCACCGGGTAGCCGTGCTCTACGCACCACCCGTGCTCTACGAGAAGACTTGTATTATTTCAACGGTGGCGCACGGGGTAGCCCCGTCTTTCAACGCACCACATTCGTGCGTCTGTTTGGAATCCCATGTCTATGACATTATGCCCTAAACTTGAAGGTGGGTATAAAAAGGCTTTTTGGGCGCACACGGGGATATTCGGCATTTTTGGGATCTACAACACAAGACAAGGGTCAACTCTTGGAAGAAGATATCAAGGAGACAATCGGGTTTAATCGGAGCTTGAAGCGGAGATATATCGAGAGATTGTCGGCGTTCCTAAGTTTTCTTGCTTCTCTTTTTAGTTTCAATCTTTCATTTTCATTTGTAATGGCTTTGAACACTTTGTTGATAAGTTGTTTAGAAATCATGTAGCTAAACTCTTGAGATTTCCGGGTTTTGGAAGTAGATTAATGAACTATTGTTAGATGTTTTAATCTTAGTTGAAGTTATTATCTTGAAGCCCTATTTGAGTATTTTGAGCTTATTCTTGTTTTATCACTTGATCAATAATTTAACTTGTTTGATATATTGATTAAGTAATTCGAGAGATGAGTTTCAATATTAGATCTTGAATACTCGACACAAATATTTGCATGAATCGAGAGGTTTGTAAATATTTGTGAGGATAATTGATCTTTTAAATTTTTGGGAGTTGAATGCTTCATGTTGAGTAGAGATGCTAGCATAAGTATTTCAATCTACGTTTTATATACATCTCGAGAGGGAGGATAAAATAGCTTTGTGATCGTCTTATAGGAATATTGATAATAACGTGGCTTGATTAAGCAGGATAACAAGAAATTATTAATCGAAACCTTTCGGAAATCCATTTCATTATCTTGATACTTCTATCATTTGTATTATCTTAATCTTGTGTTTTAGTGATTTAAATTGTCTTAATCTCAATACAACAATCATCAAATTCGATCGTTTAAATAAAAATAAGACTATCTTGGTTCAATAATTAGCGCATAAATTTATTAGTCTCAGTGGATACGACCTTGCTTACCTATTCTATAAACTACACCGTACACTTGCGGTGAAGCTAAAAATAAAGCGAACAATAAGTTGAGCTCGCTTCGATTAAAATTTTTACATTTAGGTGACATAGTCGCTATACGATGTTAAAGCGCTTAATGCTTAGGGAGGCAACCCGATGTTCGTGTGCAATTGTTTCCATTTATTTTTATTATTTTTATTTTATTTTCTTTCAAAATAATCATAAGTCCTTAGAGTCATTTTCAAATCATAAAAAAACTCTTGAGCTTCTTCTTGGTTGTCCTAATTGAGAATATTTGAGATTTCACGGTATTCGAGTTGTGTGTTTAACTTTGATTAGGTATGAAGATGCCGTTGAAGGTCCCGTACCAAAACAATCCGATGATCGCTCAACACCGATTCCACTATTGTAGTAAGGTCGTATTTTTCTTTTTCCACCTCTTTTATATCATTCTAATTTCTTTGCTTTTTGAGTGTTTGGTGTGTGTTTGTCCATTTCTTTTCTTTCACATTGAGACAATGTGAATCTTAAAAAAGTTGGAGGTGGGTACAATAACATTTTCGAATGCTTGTATGCTTGTTTGTGAGAGATGTGATTTTTATTTTTTAACAAATTGAATGTTTGCTAGTCAATAACTTGGCCCAATTATACCTACATTAACTTGTTAATTTGTGTTTTCAATGTGAAGCAATTGATTGTCTAGGATAGATTAGCGTGGATGTAGGCAAAATTTTGATGAGATCTCTAACACCATAAATACTTGATGTGTTAAAGCATATCGACGATACCTAGCGCTATGAGCGATCGAGAACTTGTGATTTAGTAGTGGTTAACTAGTTGTTAAACCAAGCTTGCGAATAAAAAAAAAAAAGAAAAGAGAAAAATGAAAAAAAGAAAAAGAAGAAAAAAAATGGACCAATCGGGGTTATACTCCTCTATTCGTT
Source organism: Rehmannia glutinosa (assembly GCA_016081115.2). Lineage (NCBI taxonomy): Eukaryota > Viridiplantae > Streptophyta > Magnoliopsida > Lamiales > Orobanchaceae > Rehmannia > Rehmannia glutinosa. The sequence goes on from JABTTQ020001191.1 coordinate 10,004, forward strand.
TTGTTGTAGTAACTAGGAGCATTCATGAGCCCCATGTTTGTCTTTTACGTAAAGCGGCGACACAAATATGAGTATGGGAAACCACCCTAGGAGGTTTTGAACTGAAATTCAAAATTTAAACCTAGTGGAAGCATGCTTCGAAGGTCTAAAAAAAAAAAGAACGAAAAAAAAGGGAATGTATACTCCTTGACTTCTCATCCCAATAAAGTTCACGAAGCTTGGTTATATAACTAGTAGGCTAAGCGCAAAGATCTATTTAGTTCTTGTATTTTCATAGCATTATTGAATTGAAGTTGTTCACAACTATCAATATTTGTGGAGTGATGATTTCAGAGTCCAATAATGCCTACCGATATTACGGTCTTTCTTGATAGTCGATCGCTTTTTGCAAAATAATGGTTTTTTTTTCTTGAATGGTTAATTAGGTTGAGAAGGCTAAGAACTTGTTGTTTGCTTGTGTTCAATGTGTTGAAAAAAAGAGAAAAAAAAATTATGTGTTGTGATTTATTGAATCCTCTTTTTGATATTATGTTTTGCTTGAGGACAAACAAAGTTCAAAGTTGGAGGTGGTTTGATAAGGGTCTTTTATGCATGTTTTATGTGTATATTTGAGTAGAATTTGAGTTATTTTGTTGTTACTTTCGTTAGTTTTGATTGTATATTGTTTATACTCTTGTGAGGTGCTTTTATTAGTGTAGATTGACCATTCGAGGCTAATTTTGGTGAATTTCGGACCATGGATTCATGTCAAAATATACCGGGAGATTAAGGATGCAAAAACGCTCGAAATCCCAAGCCAAACGTGTCATTTTGGGGCCTTTTTGGTCCAACCACGGGGTGGGTATCGGGCAACACGACCATGTTCAAGCAGGCGAAAATCACAATTTTAGGCTTCGATTGATTTCGAACACGGCCTGGCCGTGTCGTACAACTTTCGACCATGTCGTACAACATGGCCTGGCCGTGTCGTCTGACATGGCCATGTTAGACCAATTTTCAAGAAAAGTCAAGCTTAACCAAGACCGCGGCCGGGCGTTTGAGCGACATACGGCCATGTCCGGCACCTTTTTGCAACTTTTCCATGCGAAAATTATGGAAAACTCACCAACCAAGCTTTTGACAACTTTTGAGCACATTTACACCTCATTTTGTTGTATTAATTCCTTACTTTCCCACATGATAACATGGAAATAATGATCCCAACAACCCAACTCATAAAGTTGAGCATTAAACTATCAAAAGATGACATTATTAAGGAATATTTTCTCCAAAGTAATGTCATAAAAAGCCAATAGTATGGGTTGAAGGAGAGATTCATTCATTGATATACATAGAAATCAGATTTTAGGGATGAAAGTTCATATTTTGGAGAGGAGAAACATATATTGTAGTGAGGAGAGAGTTAGAAGGCTTGGATCACCATGGAGAGGCGCTAAGGCACAAGGATTGAAGATCGCTCGGAAGAAGATGAACTCCACCACTTCATCATCATACTTCCAATGAGGAGTCTTATGTTGGTTTTGGAAGTTTTAACTTCAAGTATTCATGTTGATTTGAGAAGAAACTTCTTGTTTAATTGTTGTTTTCATTCTCAAATCCATCGAGTTAAATCGCTATTGTTTGAATGTGATGAACCCCGAACTTATTTTCTTATGTTTTTACGCGAGTCACTTATGTTATGCTTGTTTATTCGAATTGGTATATGCGTGATATTGATTTGAAGTTTATTTTCACCGGGAAATCGAGAGATTCATGGTGAAATAGAACCAACATAAGTGAAAGGAGTTGCATGCAATCCTAGATATAGAGACGACATAAATCTTGGGATTAGGGTCAAACCTAATATGGGAATTCACAAATCGTTAATGCAATCTTGGGGTTTTAACTAGAAAGAGATTTGGTTAATCAACTTGAGGTTAGGAGTTTTTCGCCTTGAGAAAGGGTTTAACTTAATTTAGGAATGCCTACGGTCCATGAAGCATGAAAATATGTTAAGGGATGGTTAAAACTTAAGGTTTATGGTTGTATTTATTTTTGTAAAATCACAAAGACGTTCTAGAGGATTCAGTATTCAAGCATATTTATATCCAACATCTTCCAATCCGAATGTATCGATATCTTTTGTGTTCTTAGTTGCCTCTTCCACTTTTATTTGCTTTTGTTTTATTTTTATTTTGCAACAAACTATTTGACCAATTTGTAGGCTAGATAATAAAAAGACGGTAATTACTAGTAATCATAGTTCTCGTGGGAATGACACGATGCTAAGCTTAGCTTTGCTATAGACGATAGGTACACTTGCTTGGCCGTTTTAGGGTAGCTTCCGAGCCATCAATCATCCACCCAACCCATCTTGGCATATTGAATTTTAATATATTTATCCCCAACCAAAAGAAAAGAAACAGAAAACAAAACATATACTACAAAAGAAAAATGACTTTTAGTGATGATAATTTTTGTCACTATATATACTAATTTTGTCACTATAATTAGGTGGTGACAAAATAAGATATTGTCACTATGTCGTGGCTAATACTACTGTGGCTAAAAATTTTAGTCTACATCTTATATTTTTAGCCACTAAGTGATGTTTGTTGCTAAAACTCTAGTATTTATTGACATATTATTTTGTTACAAAAGCTCTATTATTTAGTGACACATTATTTGTGTCGCTAAAACTATATTATTTTGTGACACATATTTGGCTCCGCTGTTCAAAATCGGGCTCAGTTTTCTAGTGTGAATTTTTCAATTTTGGGCTCGCTAAAAAAACACAGCCTTTGTATCTGTGGATTTTGCTATAAAAAAGTAGAACATAAAAGAAAAGATTAGTTCTTGAGTGAGAAAATGATGTTGGACTTTGATTCTGAGAAAGTTTTGGTGTAAGAGAATAACAGAGGCAAAGTACTTCTGCAATTGTTGAATTTGAAAAATTCTGAGCTTTTGGAAACTACGAATTTTCTTGATTGCTTTGGGAAGAACATGCTCATTATCCTATCCTTTTGAGTCATTTGGAGTCAAGTTATCTACCTCACTTATTTTATGGGCACGTTTTGATCATTTTATTTCTCATTTAGATGAGAGATGACTTGGATTTGAGATAATAATTTGGGGGAAAAAATTTCAAATCCACTAAAATTTTGAAAAAACAAGGAAAACCTAAGAAAGGAACTATTAAAATATTTTAGGAAAAAAAAATACTTTTTAGAGGAACTATTAATGTTTTTTGACAAAAAACAAATATTTTTTAGGGGGCTACTAAATACTTTTCAATGACACTACTAATACTTTTTAAGGAAACTACTAAATATTTTTAAGTGAAACTGGTAATACTTTTGTGGGGAACTATTAATACTTTTCAGTGGGACTGTTAATACTTTTCGATGAAACTACTAAATATTTTTGAGTGGCACTTCTAATACTTTTTAGGAAACTACTAAATATTTTTAAGTGAGGTAATACTTTTATGGGAAACTACTAATACTTTTCGGTGGGTTGTTAATACTTTTCAATGAAACTATTAAATATTTTTGGTGACACTACTAATACTTTTTAGGAAACTACTAAATATTTTTAAGTGAGATGATAATACTTCTATGGGAAACTACTAATACTTTTCAAGAAGATCGTTAATACTTTTGATGAAACTATTAAATATTTTTTAGTGGCACTACTAATACTTTTTAAGGAAACTACTAAATATTTTTAAGTGAAACTTATAATACTTTTGTGTGGAACTACTAATACTTTTTAAGTGAACCGTTAATACATTTCAAGGAAATTACTAAATATTTTTCAAATAGGATTGCTAATACTTTTCATTGGTAATTATTAATACTTTTTGGGGAACTACTAATACTTTTCAATGGAACTAATAATACTTTTTAGAGAAAATAATATTTTTTGGGAGATTACTAAATATCTTTTAGGAAAAAAACTAATACTTCTCGGGAAAAATACAAATACATTTTGGGAACTACTAATACTTTTGAGGAAAAAACCTAATATGTTTCATTGGTATACAAAAAATACTTTTCGTTTAAATTATTATACTTTTCAAGATGTCTACTAATATTTTTTATAGAAAATATTAATACTTTTCATGGCCTTAGTTAAAACATTAAAACCTAAAATAAAGTATTTTAACTATATCATATATAAAGGCCCAAAAATGGGTAAAAATAGGAGTAGAAGCCACCTAATAATCAATACTGTCTTTTTCAAAATTAAAAGACATCAAAAAAGAGAAGAAAAAAAATAGCTTACTACGAGTGTGGGGTAGCTTACTACAGTGTGGGGCCCCACCGAGTCCCATGTCATTGTTTGTTGGCCGTATTTAAAAATTGAGAAGTTGATGTTGCATGCCTATTTAGGAGTGTTTGCAAAAACTTCTTTTAGAAAAGTGATTTATTATAGCAGATGTAAAGTAGTTGAGAATCGGAAGTTGGTAGTGTTTGAAAATAGAATTAAAAGTTGAGAATGAGAAGTTGAGTGTTTGGTGAAAAACAAATTAAAAGTAATTATTTATATGTAAAATTCAAACTAGAAGCGGCGGGAATCTAAAGAACCCTCTCCGCTTTTAGATTCTCGATTAAATGAAGCGTAATTAGAAGCGAGAAATTGGTATATGCAAACACTAAAAATCGCTTTTTTAAAAGCGAAAAACACTTATTTTAAGTGTTTGCAAACACTCCTTAGTTTTATGAGTTGGGTCATGGGTTGCACTCTTCTCTCATAATCCTCCACGCAATGGCGGACGAGGGGAGCAAGGGGCCACGCTTCAAAATTTTCAAAAATTTTTTTCCCCCAAAAATTTTTGAAATTATATTTTAAAAGGGTAAAATAAATAAATTAAATTACAATTGCCCCCAAAATTTTCAAAAAAAAAAAAGAATTCCCCCAAAAATTTTCCAAAAATTTCTTTTTCCCCAAAAAATTTTCCAAAATTATTTTTAAAGGTAAAATAAATGAATTAATTTACAATTTTCCCCAAAAATTGATAAAATTTTAAATAGTTGTCTTTACAATATAAAAACTATTAATTATGGTTAGTATATGGAAAAAATTTCACATAGTATAAATTTATAAACTCGGTCCGTTTTCCGCCCCAAAGTCGAAAATCCGTCCGCCACCGCTTCCACGTGGCTAATTTTTTATTAGATGAATTTGGGTTTAGATATGTTTGATGGATTTTGTCCGTTAGGACGGTTTGATAGAGTTTTTGCCTAAATCTAAATCGCTAGAATCCAAATGGCTAGAAGTTAGGTGTATTTGCACTAATTATGTTTTAATTGTAATCTGCTCAATAAAAGACTAAGATGTCTTTAACTATTTTGGCTCCGAAAACTCCTATAATTTGATGTCAAATCCCACTCAAATTCTCGAGAAACAAAAAAGAGTAATTTGTGGTGCCAAACAATTAACATTCCAATTATAATATAATATTTGGGCATGCCCATCGAATTAGTGAACAAATGTGCATATATTATTTAGTCAATTACTATGATTCGTTAGGAAAGTAAAAATATTGGACTATAAAATTAGCTTAGAATTTATATTTATGTATGTATATAATTTTATTTACCTCATAATTACTATTTATTTTTTATGTATTCTTTTTATTTTAATTTAATGTATAATTACTATAAAAATTATTCAAGGTAGTTAAAAATATTAAAATATAATTCCACAGGAAAATTAAAACATAAGAAGTTAAAAAATAAATTTCTTGACATGTTGTATTAAAGTAAGAAATTAAAAAGAGATAAATACCTAAGTGGTTATGTCCAAAACCCACAGAATTCGTTAGCAAATTCAAACTTGAAATCCAATTTATTAATGGTTGGATGTTAAATTTATATTTTTCCTTAATTATAAACTATGTTGTAAAAGTGCTAGGCGCTAGCTAGCAAGCGTGAGTTGGGGCTTAGCGTTTAGGCGGAGTCTCGGTGGGGTTAGACGGGATCGAGCGGGGTAAAGGCGGGCCTAATCGAAAAAAAAAAATCGTAGGCGGACAAAGGGAGCGCGGTGCCTGAGGTTGGAATTAATCGTAGGTGGGGATTTTTACAACAAAGAATTTTTATAAATAATAGTAAGTGATCAAACTATAAACTTTATAATACTAATTAAGTCAATCACTAATTATTATATATATAATCACTATAAAATTTCTAAACTATAATAGTAGTATTTAAGTTAAATAAGTGTAACGCATGTGGAGTTTTCAAAATACGGGGAGTAATTTAATTTAATAAGAAAACATATTTAAAAGCTTATGGATAAGACACATCTAAAAAATAAGCGAAATTATTTTATTAATAAACCCCAAATAATTCGACTAGTACTCTTCCGTTGGGCCACTCTCGATTTCATAAAATATTGTCTAATTATAAAATTTTGCGTCCAAATAAACAAAAGTACTTTAATTCAAACACAGATAACGATATCAAAAATAAAATAGTAACTAAAAATCCGTTAACAAAATAAAATATTCCTAAAGTTGTAAAAATAAATAAACTTATTGACTTGCATCCACCGCCTCCAATCCTCGCCGGACTCCTCAACCCGAAAAGTGTTAATAAATATGGGTGAACTTTCAACTCGCTCAATGGGGACACATTTGTCATAATTAAATACAACAATAGGCATAGTTACAAACATTCAACATGTACTTTAACTTTTATTTTTTTGGTCGATTTACTTTATAATCTTTGCGGGTTTACCCGATGATACATTTGATCCCGGACCTTCTTACAACCCGACTAAATCTTTGCGTGTTCACCGGATGATGCTTTTGATCCGGACTTCTTGACCCCGGACTAATTATAACATCTGCGGGTTCACACCGGGATACTTTTGATCCCGGACCTTCTTACGACCCTTGGCTAATATGATTTATTTTATTCCACATTTCACATAAATGAATACACATATACGGAGTATTTAAAAATGACAAATAATAAGTGAATAGAAATATCATCACCTCAAAACTTTGCTTGAAAAATAGTGAATGATTTGATGCAATATCCCTATGAACTTTAGAACACGCCATCCTCGCCTAACATTGGAAATATATATATATATATACATCTTAGTTCCTAAAAGTCAAAACTTAAGTATTAACGTCGATATCTAAGCACTAAAATAACATTCTTGGAAACTCATGGTATATTCCTAAGGTTTAGGGTTCAATTTGGTAGATTTGAACAATATTAAATCTCTGCGAAGTTTGGATCGAATAATATTTTCTCATAAAAGTTTACCGTAATTATTAAATATTTTTACAATAAATAATAGATTCAAAAATAGATATCATATAAAAATTTCACAAAGATTCAATATGTTTAGCTATGTGTCTTGAATTTGTAAAACTAAAATTGTTGTAACACAAAATCCTGCACAACTATGGATGAAAAATCATATTTAAATGCATATAGTACTATACGATCTGGAATTTTAACTGCGTATAATAAACATAACATGATATAACATATCTAAAAATTATAATATTTAAAATTTGTTAACTTTAGGTTTTGAATTTCATAAACTGAACCTTTTGTCATAGCTAAAACTATAATATTTTTTAAACTAGTTAATATTTAAATAAATATAAGTTGGAATGATCTGATATTTTATTAAAATGTATACATTATAATACATAACACATTAAAAATTCAGGTATTTGTAAGGTCTTTATATATAGTTTCTTAAGTTTGTAAATCAGAAATATAGTATATTCAAGATTTGGAAAGTGTGAATGAGAATTTCATATAAAATAAAATACAACTCAAATGTACATGACAATTTAACTGAATATTAGAAACATATGATAACATAACATATTACAATTTCACGAATTTTGGATATGTATAAATAGGGTTTTGGAGTTTCTAAAATGAAAATAAGAAATAACCTAAATTCTGGCATCTTTGTTTGAAAATTCAATAACTACAAAAGTGCTCATCGTATTATATAATATGAAATTTTAATCGTATGATAAAAACTCTATGTGGAATAACATATTAAAATCTCGGAAAATGTTGAACAAGTATATCCGGGATTTGAAATTTAGAAGTAAATTACTTAGAGCCGAGAATGAAATGGGGAAGGCAATTGAGGATCATGGCGTTGAAGAGAAACTTCATCGTGGTTGTGTGGTAGATGATGAAATTTGAATGTCGCGAGAGAGAAATAAAGCTGGAGCGTTTTTGTTTTTGTCATTTCTAATGTGGTATAATAAACCCTAATAACGAAAGACTCCTAATATAATTACCCTGTAGTTTCCCAAACACCTTAGATTCCTCATGGGCCATGTAATTAGATAATCAATCTAATAATAATAATAATAATAATAATAATTTACTAATGGGCTATCTAACTAATTAAATACATTTTTTCCGGGTGTTACAATAAGTGAATCACCATTAACGATGTCTACATATATAATGGTGTTCATTCATACAAATATTCTCACATGCAGTGTTCTAAAAAGCATTAGACGATAGTCGGCGAGCAAGGACTAGTGGGGACTAGTGGGGACTATTACAAATATGCCCAATTTTATGTATAATTCCCATAATACATAACTCCAAAGTCTATAAATTTATAAATCATCTAAAATATAATACTTTAACAAATATTGCACGACTCATATAATATCAAATTATCAATTGGAAGATTTTTAGGACCTTAAAATTTAATTTCTTTTTTAGTAAAAACTATATATATATTCGATTTTACTTGTAATCGAACTGCGGAGTCATTTTATTAGGGTTTAAAAAAAATACATCTAGGTGATGCCTATGACACTTATAGCCAGCCTAGGCGCCGCCTAATCCCAGCACCTCCTAGGCTGGCCGATTAGCTAGAAATTTGGGTGTTTGGTGTCTGCCTAGCGCCTAGGTCCCGCATAGAAGGTTCTTTTAGGACATTGCTCACATGTGTATGTATATATATAATAACAGAAGTCTATAACTTTTTTTTTCCCACCCATTTTTACTTGTTAAATTTGAAAATAAATTTACTACAAAATTCTAACCGTAGATCTTGCAATCTATATTAAATAAAAATATTGAACATTAAGGTTGATACTAATATACATCTATTATTCTAAAAACATACATAAAATATATCGAGTCCCACACAATTCGCCAATCAACAAACTGCCCCCGATTTATTGCCAATTCATTTTCCAGTTTCTACATTATCAATCAATTTAAATGGATTGTAGGAAATGTAGTTTTGAAATAAAATTCTCTTATTTTTTCTATTTAAAATCTATTGATTTATTTTTATAAAAAAACTACTAATTTAATAATCAAAATAAAATATTTAAAAAATTTACCACACATCCCTCCGTTTCTCTTGTATGTTAATCCGAAAATAGAGAATGTAGTTAAAAAAATACCTTAATAATTTGAACTTACCCAAGTTATGCGGATATTGAAAATGTGACTTAATGAAAATAATAAATTACAATTTTGTGAAATTGAAAAGTATAATCCAGTGGTTAAAATAATATTATATCATTAAATTTACCCAAAATCATAGCATTTTTTTATTTTAAGTTTTTAATAGAATTCAATTACTATTTTTATATATTATTCAGTCTTTTTTGGTAATAACTCCATATTTTCTAGACTTAGGAGGTGGAATGGGCGACAAAATTTTCTTACTACTATATATAAATGACTCACTCTTTATATATATATATATATATATATATATATATATATATAACTAGTGTGCTGACCCGTGCGATGCACGGAAGATGTAACAATGAGCTGATATGATATGTTATTCATATGTTAATGATTTGTCAAGTTATGTAATTTGAATGTGTACACCTTCTAATTGTAATGAGCCAAAAAAATAACAAAGAGTACAAACGACTTTTTCAAATTAAAACACTACTTGTACATATTACAAATTTTCGAATACTTCTTTATACACAACATTCATCGTTTGTTTATTGTTTGATTCGCCATCACCACAAACTAATATTTTCAAACCCTTACGATTCATAACTCGGGAAACCGCAACGTATAACTAGCCATGACTGAATATTGGATTCTTCAAGTACAAACCGACATTGAAGAGAGATTCTTCAAGATACAATGAGAGGAAATTGCCTCCGTTGGAACTTGAAGGGGATTCTGAGATTCGACTGTGTCAATGTCATCCGCGGAATCAAAACTTTATTACATGCATTGGTTCCAGTGAGAATTTTAGCCTCAAGAACATGTTTGGCAAGCCTCGTAATCACCAGCCTAGTGCCATTACACGATCCATTGGAATGGTCCATATTTCTCAAGAGCATAACTGGAGTCCCGACCTTCAGATGCAACTCATGATTAGGAACCCCTGAACATTTTATCCCATTCAAAAATTCAGGAGTGTGCAGATCATGCAGGAAGTCAACATTAGCATCCGATTTACACGTGCTATCGGAACTCAAATAGTCAGCCTCAGATGAGTTTAAAGACATCATATATTGATTTATAGATTCGACAACATTTAAGGTAGGAGCTAGTATAGCTCTTTCTTTCAAATCGTCGGATCATCAATGGTGTCTTTAAACATTGGATAAGTACTTTCTACAATAGTTGTAATCGGATCACCTGGAGATTTGAGCCAGATATCTTCAGGTATATCAGTCATGGCACAACCATCATTTGATCCTCCGATTTTTCCATTACCAATGCTTGCGATCCATTCAGAGAATTCAACCAAATCTTTATAATCACTTTGCTATCACCAAGGTTCAAGACGCATGTTCTTAGTCGGTTTAAGGGCAATGCGGTGTCTCCACAAATACGACACGTTAATGGATGCATTAACAATATCTTGCCGAGTTCCTTGGGAATAACATGCAAGATCTATCTAAAATCCCCACTAAGGACAACAGTTTTCCCTCTAAAAGGTTTATGTTCCAACATTGGGTCGATGAGTTTCAAAAGACCTCGTAAAAGTCTCGTCTAATGCATGGAAGCAATGCTTGTGCATCATTGGTGCCTCGTCCCCAAATTATAAGTTTAGAGCGAATAATAAGCTCAGTTTAGCGGACTCCTTGATTGATATTGCAAGTTGAGTCGATGTGGGTTCAATGGAATAACAAATCGCGAATGTGCGATCCTCCCACCTAGGCAATAGAAGAAGCTATACGCTAGATGCAACATTGAGCATACAATTTCTCCTTTCGACCTTAATCCTAAAGATAAAGCCTTCCACAAAAATATTTTCCTGTTCCTCCATATCCGTAGAGATAAAGAACATCCCACATTTATTTGATCGTACATCACGCATTATCGTTGAGTAAACTTTATGTTGCTCATCGTTAAGTTTCGATATGAGGTCTTTGTTCTCTTGCAAAAGAACATCACAATCATAATGCAACTCGTCATATATAAGTTTGTTTTGGTTGGTATGAATAGTGTCAGCATCGGAAAATAACATTGAGTCATAATTACGCAGACTCCTACCGAGATTTCGCAATAATTTCTTAATTTTCAACAACGTAAGATTCTTGATTTCGTTCTCACTCAAAACCAAATCTGTTGCATAAGATCATAATAATAATTATAAAACAAAATATTTTAACAAATATAAAAGGTTTTAGTAATCAACATAATTTTTTGTAAATAATATATTGATGCTATAAAAGGCGTCGACGTTTGTATAAAATATCATCAGAAAAAAATTCCCAACGTTTATCCCAGACATGTTCTGGTCGACTCAAGGAGTCGGACGAAAGAAATAATGCAAATAAACCTCTAAGATTCTCCGCAGAAGCCCAGGAGCTCGCTTCATTGATGTCATCAATAAATTCCCTATCATCTTCTAACAATCCTAGAGCAAAACAAGCCTCTCGATAGGAAGAATGTTGAACACCATCGACCTTCTTGTAGTCGTCATGACACGTTGCTCTACGAACAACATTGATAAGACACCTTAGAAAGTACATATCACCAGCTCCGGGGGGACATAAAAAATTTGTCCTATTGATTTGCCAATTTATCTCGGCATCCATTTTCTGAGATTCAGTTTCCACGTGAATTTTGTGGGAGCTTCAGTGTATGTTAGCTCTCTCGCCTCAGGATATATTTTATTTGCTTCCATCCATGCTAAAAACATACTTTCTTTTACCGAATCTTTCCTAAGAACGTAATCTATTCTTTCAGAATCTGAGAAAATAATGTTTTGTTCATCGGGGAGATGAAAACTTAAACGTTCAACTAGAGGATATTTATATTGAATTTCGAATCCCAGTAGTCTCCATGCTGACTCGCAGGACGAAACATACCTAAAATCGTAATACATGCTCACCTCGTCAACAGTTTTTCCAGATTCTTCGTCATTGCTACTCGTATAGAATGATACGGTTACACGGTCATTTTCTTTATTGACATACTTGAACAAATACTTTATCGACCTTGGTTGGTTACACCATTCCACAATCGATGTGAGCTCTATATTTCAAACAACAAATAACGATTGTGCGGCACAACATATATTGTCAAGAGGTACTCCATTTTTTTTTGTCCTCCCATCATTCCTACGTCTATAATGTCCATAACCTTCATCATCAATAGTCGCCACATCTACAAATATTTTCGGGAAATGTTTAGTGCAAATTCCATCAGCCATGCAAGGAGAAGTTTTTCTAACATCACCACATGGACCATGTATCATATGGTCCTTCACTACTGCGTAATAACATGGGTCTAAACTTCGTCGGGTATTTCACCTGATATAGTTCGATCTATATTATCAGTAATCGAATACTTGTTTTCTTTTGCCAAAAACAGTAAAATATGGGCATGTGGCAAGCCATATTTTTGAAACTCTATCGTGTATACCACTGCAATAAAAACAAAAGGAAAAACATTAGAAATATATTAATCATATTTGAAGAAACAGACAATTGAAATGAATTTTTCACCTGCCATAACTTCACCAAAGATTTTATTTTGCCGAAGCTCTTTAATCAAGGAATCCAACTTGAGTTTAAACACCCTACAGACAATATCAGGTCAGTCCTCAGGATTCAATTTCTTTTTCTCAAGAAATCTTAGGATTTCGGCGCCACTTCTTGGATCTTGCGGTGAATGTTATAAACAAATTCGGATATCCTGCCCATCTACATATAGCCATGGCATCCTGATAATGCTGAATCATATACTGAGCACCTCCCATAAAGGTAGAAGGTAATATAATTCTTTTTCCCTGAGTACCAGGATTGATTTCTCTATGCAACAACGCGTCAGTTATACCCTTATAAATGTCGCAACGCAACTTCCTCTGATTCAACCACACATACTTTAATCGCGTTAACTCAACCATTGTATAACCATTGACAATGAATTGCTGAAAAAATCTTCTAGGCGACAAAATTGTAGAAGGTTTATCATCTCTATCGTGCGGTTGATACGCGAAAAACTCTCTCACACTAACTATGATTTTCTGTCTCCGGATTTCTTTTTTTTGATTAGAAAGCGATATGTCTTTCTCGAAACCATCTTCACCGTGCGGAATACGGATCTTTGCAAAGCCAGGTATGAAGCATTCAACTCATTTATCCGTTTTCAAACCGCCGATTTTGTTTCTACTAATATATCCCCTCTCCTAAAGGCTTGATCAAAATCTCCAACAATTAGGGCAACAACCTTATGTTTGATAAATGTTTTTTAATCGTGATTTTGATGATTTTGTTTTAAAGTATTTTTATTCCAAAACAATGTTTTTAAATGTTGTCCAAATACTCCTAAATGTTTTAAATGGTTTCTATTATTTTTCTGGAGTATTTTTTCAAGTTTATTTTCGACAAAAATTGGACAACACTTTTAATGATTTTGTGTTAATGTGTTTTTACATCAAAACAATATTTCTAATATTGTCCAAATACTTCTGATCGGTTTAAAATATTTTTACTAATTTTTCTGAGTATTTATTGAAGTTTATTTTCGACAAAAATTGGACAACACTTTTGTCTTGTGTTCAACCGATCAACCCGTGTCTAAAAGTTAAGTTTTGAAACAGAAACGAGACAATTTGAAAAACCTGTGGTCGACGGTGCACGAAGAGAAATAGAATTCACTTGCCTCTCGAAAATAATAACGGGGTGGCCAAGTCTTATGGGCGGCCCGGTCGGACCCAAGGTCGACGGTTGGACCCCGGACCGGTCGAGTGATGCTTTTATTGGTGTGTTATTTCTTTTTTGTATTCATGCGCGACCAATCGCCCTATTGTTTGACAACAAAATTCTAACCGTTGTGCAGCAGACAACTTTTCCCTAAATTATGGGGTTGATTTATAACAGCTATAATCTTGATTTTAATTGAATTGTTTTTGTAGAAATCATTCCCAATAGAGCCTATCCATGATCAATCATCTCTGATAAATAGAGGAAGATTTGAAGCAACACAAAAAAAGAGAATACTACAACACAACAAGATACATTCAAGCAAACATATTTGTTCTTCATTGTTATTATTCTTGTTGTAATTTTCCTAGCTTATCACTTTTACATCTTGAGGTCTAGGCTTTATTTCTTGATTACACTTGCACTCAAATTTGTATTATTCAGTATCGAGTTGTAATCTTGAATTTGTGGTCATCATTCAATACAAGATATCCTTGTGAGTGTTCTTGTGGTAAGAACACACTTGGATGATCTAGGTGATAGGTGCAAGAAGATTGTGGTGATCTTCTTATTGAAGAGTGTGGTGCTCTTTGAGGTGTTGAAGAATTTGGTATTCTTCAAGGTTGAAGATTGTGGTAATCTTCAAAAGAGATTGTGGTAATCTCAAAGGTGGTGTTGAAGAAGAGTGTGGTGCTCTTCAAGGTGATGTTGTAAGGTGTTGTTGTATTAATTTTGGTAATTAATAAAATCTTTTGTTTTTAAATCCATCCCGGATATACTGGGGTGGTAGAGGATTAGGCCCTAGGTGTGTTGAACCTCTATAAATCGACGCGTGTTATTTACTTCCCGCACCTTTATTATTGTATTGGCTTGTTTGATTCGAAAAAGAGGGCATAATCGAGAAAATGGAGATAATCTATTCACCCCCCTCTAGATTATCGTAGCCGCTTGGACTTACAAGTGGTATCAAAGACAAACTCTTTGGCAAGCTCGTTCCACTTCGCGAGTAAAGAGGAATGATCATCGGCTACGAACGAAGTCTACCTTACCGGCGCCTCCACCACCAAGCCACCACTATTTGATTCCAAAAATTATACATTTTGGAAAAAAAAGAATGGAATGCTATCTACAAGGTTGTGGGTTCGATATTTGGAACACGGTCATCAATGGAGAATTTATTCCGATGAAAGACACACCTCACATCTCCAAAGCTCTCAAGGAGCTCAATGATGAAGAGAAGAAAATCATCTCTTTAAATGGTAAAGCTCTTAATATTTATTGTTCACTTACCATTTTGGAATATGATCATATTGTAAGAATTGAATCAACACATGAAGCATGGAGAAAAATAGAAGAAGTATATGTAAATGAAAGGAGCCACTCAAAAGCATCTACTTCTCAATTGGATACAACATGGGATGAGCCTCTTACAAATTCGATGATGTCTTATAGGCTTGAAGAAGAAGAAAACGAGGTAAGTTCTAAACCTTCCACTTCCTATGATAATGAATTACAAAATAATTATAGTGATTTGCAAAATGATTTTGATGATCTTCAAAATGAATTCCAAAGCTTACTTCTTAAATACAAAAATTTGAAAAAAATTCAATGTTTTGAAAAATGATAAGGATAGTTTATTTACTTCCTATGAATCACTATCATGTGCTCACACCACCACTCTTGATAAGGTTAGAAACCTTGAAAAAGAAATGAGTACTCTTGTCGAGGATATTAATTGCATGAAAAAGGATTTATCAAAATTCAACTTGAGTTCCAATAAAATGACCAAAATTGTTGATGTTCATAATTGTGATAATTTGAAACTAGAACTTGATCATAAGCCTAATGTTGTCAATCATATGAAAAAAATCAAGTCTCTATGCATGTTGGTCATTATGCTCCTAAATTACTACTTGTTTTTATTGTGGTAAAAAGGGTCACACGGCTAATACTTATCGGGCTAGAAATAACTCTAATTATTATTGGAGACCTAAAAGTCTCAAAGCTAATCCCAAAGGACCCAAATACTTGAGGTACCACAAAACAATATCATATTAGGTACCCAGCGAAATAACAATCAAGGAAAATCCATACCGCCAAAGAAAACATCAAATGACCGTCTCATTTGATCAAAGGAAGATAACATCACAATGAATTTCCAAGAGAAAGACACTATCAACAATGGGAAGGATGCAATCCTTGGAAATGGAGCAATTGGAGAAGCTATCATCAACAAGATGATTTTCAAAGGGAAGATATCACCAACAATTGGAAAGACACAACCCATGGAAATGGCGTAATTGGTAAACCGTATCTCCTATTTAAAATATGCATTTTATTTTGTTATTATGCATGTTTTTTATTTGTGCCTTTATCGTCTAAATGATTTTTCAAAATATTTTTAAAAAGGTCTTCTACATATTTGTGTTTTTAAAATCTTTTGAAAAGGATACATTGCATGATGTTTAAATTCTTGTGTATTTACTAAGGCTAAAGTGTTTTATTATCGTGGATTTTTATGGCATAAGCATACTTGTGATATATCTTATTGCTTTTAGCCTACTATATATATCCTCATCTTCTTCAAGAGGTGCTTAAACTATCGAGGTATGCTCATCATTGGTATTTATCTTATAGACTCGATGTATTTTTGCCATATGCCTATGTACTTGCTTTTCAAGATATTTCAAAGTATTTTATACAAGTGCCATTTAGAGGTTTTTTTTTTATTTTTGAAAGGCACTATTCGATAAAAGCTTGTTTTATTCAAGACTTGTAAAGGATAACATTTTTTTGATAAAACATTTGATTTTCATCCTTATCTCAAAACTATGCATTTGATTGCTCATATTCATTCTTGTCAAAACTCTTGTTCAAATACTTCTTTTAAATTAGGTCTCAACTATATGCTCTCGGGTTTTCATATTTCAAAAGAAACCTTATATAGCTTTCTATAAGCTTATTTGAACTTACATGTTTTATAGCATAGTACGTGTTACTTGTTATTTTTTTCTCTATTATTCAATATTACTATGCTCTTGTGCAAGATATTTTCTTAAGATTTTGCAGAAATTTTTGGTATTTTGGAACAAGCTTAATGGCAAGGCAAGGTTAGTAGCTCAAAGGTATTGTCAAGAAGAAGATATTGATTTTGATGATACATTTGCTCTCGTAGCACATTTAGAAGCAATTCGCATTTTACTTGCCTATTCTTGTTTTAAGAAAATTTCAAGATTTACCAAATAGATGTTAAATCCACTTTTTTTAACGGTTTTATTCAAGGAGAAGCCCTTGTAAAACAACCGGGGTTGAATTTTTTTTTTTGGCAAATGATTTTTATAAAAGGCCTTGTATGTTTAAAACAAGCACCCCGTGTATGGTTTGATGGACTTAGCTATTTTTTGCAAAATGATTTTACAAGAGGTAAAGTTGATCTACTCTCCTTGTTTTTGAAAAAGGGCAAGATTACTTACTTGTGCAAGTTTATGAGAATATTTTTGGTGCTACTAATGAATATTTGTGCAAGATATTTTTCTAAGATGATGCAAGGTGA
Source organism: Rehmannia glutinosa (assembly GCA_016081115.2). NCBI lineage: Eukaryota > Viridiplantae > Streptophyta > Magnoliopsida > Lamiales > Orobanchaceae > Rehmannia > Rehmannia glutinosa. Next base: position 27,697 of record JABTTQ020001191.1, read on the forward strand.
ACTTGAGATGAGCATGATGGGGGAGCTCAATTTCTTCCTTGTACTTCAAGTTAAACAATGCCAATAAAGTGGTTATATTTCACAATCAAAGTATACAATAGAACCTTTGAAGAAGTTAGGCATTGAAGAAGGAAGAACCATCTCAACCTCTATGGCAACCAATGTAAAGATTGGCAAAGGTTGAGGAAGGCATATTGGTTAACAAACAAGGTATGTTTATCTACGTTTATTACTCCTTTAGACTCGACATTTTCTGTGCCTTATGTCTATATGCTCGACTTCAAAACTATCCCAACGAATCTCATTAAAGTGTCGTTAAAAGAAATTTTCAAATATTTGAAAGACACTTCTTCTTATGGCTTGTATATCCAAAATTTTAAAACGTTCATATTTTTCGGGATAACAAGTCCGGTGATTATAATTTCTCAAAATATGGTTCGTCATAATCGAACTAAACATATTGAGATTCGATATCTTTTTCTAAGGGATTGCATTTCTAAAAACAAAAAATTGAGATGTGTTTAATTCCGTCTCAAAGATAACTTGCGGACATTTGTTTTTAATCGTTAACCGCCGAGTCTTTTACCTCATTTCGAGCTTATTTAGACATAATGCATATTGAATGAGGTCTATGTTTGCATTTTGCACGTTTTTAAAACTCAGGGCGAAAAATTGGATTTTTGGATCAAATTTTGGATTTTGGAAAAATAGACAATCCAGTAGGCTACTGGGCTGAGGTCGACCGGTCGGCCTAGCCAAGTTCTCACCGATTAAATGGTAAGAATTCTACTCCCTTTTATCTCAATTGGGTTGAACCTTTGAGAACTTGGCTTAAATGTTCATTTCTTGATGCAATTCGTATATGTTTGTGATGAGCTTATTAATTGTTGTTGGATGATATTTGTAAAATTGCTTTTGGTGATGAAAAAACTTGGCTTATTACATTTAAAAGGGCTATATATATCTTGTTCAATCTTTGACGCCCGCCAAATGTTCGATAAAACGTTTCATTGAAAAATTCATTACCTACATGATTCTCTCGATTTCAAATGTCTTATATGTAGGTCCCAAGGGGTGTGAGTGTAAGGTTTAGAAGGGGGGGTTGAATAAACCTTACCAACTTTTCAAATTAGTCCTTTTAAGTAATCAGAGTTAGTACTTCACAGCTGTGTCCTTGATGGACAACTAAGTTAGTTAATCAGCAGAGTTAGTCACTCAACATATTTGATTGAATTTGTTGATAAAATAACTCATTGTTTTGACTAAAGACTTAACTCGATTGTGATTTGTTTTCAGTGGAAGACTTAACACCCTTGAATTTGGTTAAGTTTGTTTTAATACTTGGTTTTAGCACACAGATTGATTATCAATTGGATGTCAAATTTATCAGTGAGTTAAATAAATAAGATGCGGGGAATTAAAGTCTTTGAAATGTAAATGACACGATAAGTTTTTATAGAGGTTCGAAGATGGGGTAATTCTTCTACTCCTCTCTTCTCCAACTCTGGAGGAATCCACTAAGTATTGATCAAGATATCAGAGTGGTAACAGTCCGGATACAAGTCTTGATCACACGGTGACTTGATCCTTTGGGACTCGATCTGGAGATGCCTTGGTCACGGTGGCTTCTCGTGCGACTCAGCTTCTTCACAGGCCTGCTTTGCTACTATAGCCCACTTGCTCAAGCTTCTTGGATTTGATCACAAAGCCCTCCAAAGACTTGAGACCTGGTTCGACCTTGAACCTTCCTACAATCCTCCGTGGAATGTAGACCCCTTGATTCTTCAAAAATTTCCTCTTCAACCGATTGAAGTTATCTTTCCTTCACGGTGAGTGTTGGATTGATTTTCTTCGTAATGTAGGCTTGAGGATTAATCTTGAATGATTTGAGAATATCTTAGGTTACTGATTCAAATGTTTGCTTGAATGTTCGTAGTTGGGTAACCTTTTCTCGAGTTATTCATCGCCTTTTATAGTGATCTTTCAAAAAATCGCCCCTTGAAGAGATAGGCTTATTTTTTGAAAGTCACTTGTGGTCGTTGGCTTGTCTTGTTGCGATCCTTGGAATTGCCACTTCCTCGTATGAATTGTTCTTGACTTTTCGTAGTTCGACATGGTGTAGTGCTTCCCATTGGTTTATTCCTTTTGCACGCTTCTAGGGTCGAGCACTTCAAGAAAGGTAGTATGGAGGTATTACTTGTTTAAGTAATTCTCTTGATGTCTGTGTAACGGATCTCTTTCAGTTGTCTTGACTTGACTACATTTTATTCACATCCCCAGGTGACTTCGAGTCGCCTTCCAATCATTTGATGACTCTTTCATCACTTCAACCTTGAGACTTTGTCTTGAGTTGACTTTAATCGATACTTTACTTTGCATCTGTTGCACCTTGATCGATTCCCGTATTCTCTTCTTTTCCATACTCAGCTGTCTTGCAACGGAGTCTTCCTTCTAGTCTCCAGTTGTCTTCTTGCATGTTTAGGCATAGCTGACTTAACTCAGCTTGACCAGCCCTATCTATTACAATGCAGTTTACAACAAAAATGGGGTGCCAACTTCCTATTCTATGTTTTACATGGCATTCATCAAAATCTATAAAATGATTTCCAACAAGAATGTATGTTTAGAATCGATCTTTTATTGATCATAACATCCTTGTTCTTTACATAGATGTTTACAGAGTGTATCAGAGCTTAAACCAATAAAAATGTATTAGAGTTTAACCGGGGCTTAAGCTAACCATGTTGTCCTATGTTTAGACAAGTATAGAGTTTGTACAGTTTTATATAGTATACAGAAGACTTACATAAAATGTATTTACATAGTAAAATACATGAAGGGGTGGACAAAGAACACTTCATCTCCTTCGCTTCCTCCTTCTTTCATCTTCTTCACATCTTCATCTCGATCTTCTTTTCTTTTTTCTCATCTTGTTTTGCTTTCTTCTTCTTTTCATACGCCTTAGGCAGCTTCATCTCTTCTTAGTCTCTCTTGTCTCTCCTCCCATAGCTGAGTTTGTCTTTTATTTGCTTCTTCAATTCTTTTCACATACTCAACATTGTTCTTAGCCACTTGCGTTATTGGCTACTTCGTCAAAACCATCAATAGATCCCTCATTTCTTGCCTCGGATCTATGTACTCAATGTTTTGGGCGGAGATCTAGGTCCGAAACCTCTTCCTCCACCACGCTTCTTCCTCTACCTTTGGCGTGTCTTTGTCGGGGTCTTCTTCTTCCCGGTGAGTGACTAGTGGAGTGACCAGCAGAGAGCGATAGGCAGAGTCTGCTGCTGTCGCCTTCTTCACATAGTGTGAGACCCTTTTCCAAAGATACAAGTCCTGGCTTGAGCCATGGACATGTTTGCGAAGTATCCTTCGGGATGCGGCGTTTTAAATTTATCAACCGATCTTGGCTCGATTCGGCATCCGAGATGGCATAAGTGTCTCTGTCTCACTTGGAATGCCTCCATGTTGTTTGAGAATATCCATAACTCGTGCATTCATCCTTCTTTCCACTTCCTCCATCCCTACTTCAATGTCTTTCTCTTTTAGGTCATTGGTACAAAGAGAGTGTTGGAGTGGAGAGTCACTAAGAGTTTGCGATAATATCGTTGTGACAAGACTTTGTTGGGGGGTTTTAGCAATCATCAAGGTCACATCTTTCGATCCTTCCCCTCAACAGACTTTCTGTCTTTTATTTTAATACTTCCTCAAATTGTCTTTGCCTTCACAAATTTGCTCCTCCTTCTCAACTTGAGGATCCCTTCCGCTTTTAGGTATTCCCCTTTCCCCTTTTTGGCATCATCAAAGGAGAGATGAACCCCTGGAAACAAACTAGCAAGCGGGGAAGTCGAAGTCTGCGATAGCCGAAGTTCTCGCCCAGTCTGCTGCGGAGTATGTCTTGTGAAACTCGTGAGCGAGTAGCATTGGATTCATCTTTAATCAACTTCATCTCGGCCATGAGAAGGTGAATTTTCGATCTATGTTTTCTTCCCATACGCAGGAGCTCATTCTTATTTTGCTCACGCAATGTGACTTTATCTCGGTGAGTGTGAGATTCATGCATTTGCTCAATGTGTTCTTTCAATTTTGTCTTTGCATCGCATTCTCATTTCGCTGGACCAACGGACTTGTTGAACAATGTTCAAATATCTAGCTTGTTCCACACGCATTGTTTGTTCTTTGTTGCCACCACTCCGGATTTCGACTATTATGCCTCTCAAGTCAGCAGTAAAGGTTGGTATCTCTGTTATTCGATCTCATGTCCATCGAGGCACGATGCCTCTCCATCCGTTCAATTTCAAGCAAATAATGCTTTGAACACCTCCCGAACTTCGATTGTTCCCTCTTTGTTTTGGTGACGGCCAAGCAACGTCAAAATCATAGTCACCGAACGATGGTATCGATGGAATGACAGGATCTGGTTTGTGGAAGCGCTCGAGATCTCTTTATGACTCTTCGGGAGGTCGGGTACCTACAGAGAGAAGGAAATGATTCTACAAAGGGATCATCACGGGCAACCGGGATTTGTTCAATGATGAGTGGTGCTCGTGAAGTTCCTTGTGGAGTCGAACCTGCTGCGGCTTGGGAGCTGCGTAGTTGACTGTTTGTTTGGGGTCATTGTGAAGTTGACCCAGATTCCGAGCCTCGGTTGTCTCAAGCGGCAACGTCGGTCTCGGCTAGTTTTTCCAAGTGAGTTGGTGGTCCTCGGCCTTATCGAAGCGTCATCGGATGATGATGAGATTTCCATGGGTGGCTCATCATCAAAGTTGAAAGTTTGGCGAGTAGTCTTGAGGTCGGACTTACTCGAGGTTGGAACATCCTCGGTGAGTCTTTTGGATCGATCACGGGGGATGACTCGGCTTCATCGTCTCCTTCCGATCCCGGAAAGGTTACATCGGGATTATTCGGGAATCGTGAAGCGCACTTATCTCATTTTTCGATGGATCAATGATAACGGGAGGATGTTCTCAGTCTTAAACTTTCTTTACCAGGGGAAGTCTCAACCTCCGTTGGCCTTCATTACCTCCTGCGAGTCTCAAGCTGCAGCGAGGCTTGGACATCCCTTTCGGCGGTGTCGATTGTCTTAGGGTCTTCTGCGGTGGCATCCATTGAGTCTCAACTCCATGGATTGTACATTAAATGCCGCCCCAGTGTTAACTCAGTATCTGTTCCTTCATGTGCCTCGACCGCATCGCATCGGCGTCATTAGCCTTCGGAGCGGTTGGCACCTCGGTGGTGACTGTCTCAAGCCCAATGCCTCCGAGCCTCGTTGATGACAACTTGTTGTGTACTTTGTGTTTGTTCCTTCTCCACTTCGCCTCCTAGATTCATTGTGGAGTCACCGCAACATCCTCCAACCTTGCCTGCGGTGGAGGAGTTTCCCCTCACCGGCACACCGGTGAGTGACTTGGAATGGGGTCACTCGTCTCCGGACTCATTGTTTCCACCGAGTATTTAGCCATTGGGGCGGTGGTAAGACACCTTCATTAGGGGTTGGCTTGGTGGGGTCCCCACTATCCCGGTTTCATCGCCAGTTCCATTAATTCCTTCTTCCGAGTGAGTGGGAAGTGGTGGCGGCAACCACGGTGGCAATATGCTACACCACTCCCATTGGGTCTATCTCCATTTGTGTTTTGGAGGACTCTCCTGGTCCCTCCATCATTCTTTGCTCATGAAGGATTCGGATTCTTGCATTGCTTCTTTGCATTTGCAACTCTTACGTGGCGAACAGGTCCAGATCCTCATCACTTTCTCGATAGGACGTCAAAGTGAGGATGTGTATGCTCTGTGGTGCGGTGAGAGGCGAGATCTTTGGCCTTCTCACGTGCCTCTGCGTCTCGGCCTACTTTAGCCCGTTCATTTTCTTTTCGAATTTCTAGTATATTTATGCAATTATCTCGTCAAGGGCTTGCGAAAGATTGTGTCCACCTCAAGAAATCGAAGAGTTCTTCTTCCTCAAAGCAATGAACTCGGATTTTCAAACCGCACTGGATAGGCTAAACTTCTATTTTCTCCACTCTCACAGCACGATTTTGGATGTCTGGATACAATGGAGAGTGCATGATTACATCGTCTTCATCATCCTTTTCTTGGCCCTCGTTTCCGGTATTAAGGGTAGCAAACCATTTGCTCAACACCTTCAAAGAACCTTTGTTATAGGTGGAGAGACAACCCCGTTAGCAAGGTGATTTGGTTGTCTCATTTGTGTCTTGTTCCTCGGTTGTTCGGTCTCATTTACCGGGTCATCGAGTTGCCTCTCGCTGATCGGCCTCGGCCAGACTTGTGATTTCATCAATCACCACGGAGACTCCATTTCTTCGAGTCTCGGGTATCTTCTCGGTGCGTGGGCGACTCGGCCAGTTTCTCAAGCTCGGAACGCCGAAAATTCTTCTTCTCCTCGTTTGTACCGGAGGGATTTACGGTTCGGATAGAGTTTCTTCCGAGTCTTGGCGCGGGCGGTTCTTGTTGTTTTCTTCGAGGAGCTGGCCTTCTTGGCTTATCGATTCTCCTTTTCTTGACGATCGGATAAGGTATTTGGGATTCTTCTTCTCTGCTGGGCTGCAGGGGCGGGGAGACACTAGCTGCGGGGGTAGGTGACTGGCTGCGAGGGGGTGGAGCAGATTTGTTTTTCTTTCGCAGGGGCGTGATTCTCTTAGCATTTTGCAAGGCGACCTTCTTCTATGGTGGAGAGGAGGCATTTGTATCTTTGGTCGGTGATTCCCCCTCACTCGTGATCGCTCTCTTAGCGTAGGCTCTCTTTCGTGCGCCGGAGAAGTTTGATACGAATATCCTCTTGTTTACATGGAATGCCTTTCCATGTCGAAGAGGACTCCTTTTACCTCCATCGTGTCGGCCAATCACGGACCGTATCCTAGGGAACCTCCAAACGTTCCACCCTCCTTGAAGGATTTGTTTCCAATGTTCGGCGAGTCTGCTGTAGACAAACTCGGCCAGTTCACTTTCTTTTCTTCAATAATCGCAGCCATTACGATCAATTTTGCTTTGGACGGTTGGTCAAAGCGCCAAATTTGATGTCAATGCATTTGGCAACGATGTCCAACAATTTGTGGTAGTCCTCCTTCAGACCTCTTGTTAGTGTGTAGACTATCTTTTCAAAGATCGGTCTTGGCTACTTCCTTCCAAGCGGCGGCCAAGTCAACATCGGCTTCATTGATTTCGGTGTTCCTTCCGCCGGTAGCGGTGTTACGCCAAATCCTTGGCGTAATGATGAACTCCTTCCCGTGAACAGAGGATTTGATCCCTCATCATGAATCTCGGCGTTCACGTAGAATTGTGCGACCTCTTCCACATAGGTCATCAGAAACTCCATCGTCAGAAATGGTTTTAGCCCAAACGTTTCTAGTTTTTCAGCGATCTTCTTTACGAGAGCTTCATCGGACCCCTGTTTGACCATACCCTCGAAATCCATAGTAGACCCGGTGTGGATTTACTTTCCTAGCTTGACAAAATCATGAGTAGATGCCATTTTTCAGTATTTCACCGAACGAAACTTAGAAGGTGATTTGAAGAGTGATAGGGTTTTGAGAGAGAGTTTTTGCCTTTGCTTTTGAGAGAAATGAGCAGTTTTTGGTAATGTGTGAGAGAAAGCGGACGAAAATGGTTTAAGTATGGTTCATGAAAGGACGTGCAGGTGGTTTTTGAAATGTGATCGAAATCAACGGCTTAGATTTTGCACGCCGATTAGCATTTAATGTCTCGTATTTAATGCGGCAGCATTTATATCCAATAATAAGCTTGGTGTGCAGCTTTTGCCTATACACGTCATAATTATCTTGACGTCATTCTTAAAAACATTCTCGCTTAGTAAAACGATTTGCGTTTTTGTCACTTTGCTCATAAATGACTCGAAACTTATCCCTTAGCTTATTTAACTCTTCTTCTCATAGTTCTCTTAGTGACTCGGTTGTCGCCTAACCTCGATGACAATTGTCTTTTCGATACGGTGATTCACTTTGATTTGAGAGTTGACTCTTTTTCTATTTTCGTGTTTCATTTCTTTTCTTTGAGTCTTCCGAGTGTCACCAGCTCAATTAACCCTAACTCATGCTTGAGTTCTTCAAATCTTGACTCACATAATGGTTTTGTGAATATGTCACCCAACTGTTTATCGGTTGAAATATATTCAAGGTGATGTCCTTCTTTTCAACATGATCTCTTATGAAGTGATATCGACATCGATATGCTTTGTTCTTGAGTGCAACACAGGATTTTGAGTGATTGCAATTGCACTTGTGTTATCACACATGATTGGAATTTCCTTTTCTTCAACTTCATAGTCTCTCATTTCTTTGTCTCATCCATATGACTTGGCGAGCAATGCTCGCCGCAGCCTATGTATTCTCGCTTCTTTGTAGAGGTGGATATTGAATTTTGCTTTTTGCTAAACCAGAAGAAATTTGTTTCCAAGCATTTGACATGTGCCGAGGTGCTCTTCTGTCAACTCTACATCCAAAGATAGTCAGTCCGAATAGCCAATTAGCTTGAATCCACCTTCCTTTGGGTACCATAAGCCAACTTCTTGGCTTCCTTTCAAATATCTCAAGATCCTCTTGGTTGCGGTCATATGGCTTTCTTTTGGAGCAGGTTGAAATCTTGCACATACACCTACAACAAAGGTGATGTCCGGGCCTGGCTTTGTGAGATAAAGCAATGATCGATAAGTGCTCAGATCTTGTTTGATCTACTGAGGCTTGCCATCTGCATCCACGTCCATTTTTGGTGATGTATTCATTGGTATTTTCACGAAGACTTCTCTTCCATGCCAAATTTCTTCATTAAATCTCGGTGTATTTTGTTTGACTTATGAAGGTTCCATCCTTCATTTTGTTTCACTTGGAGTCCAAGGAAGAATGTCGACTCTCCCATCATGCTCATTTCGAATTTGCTTTGCATGAGGTTTGAAAATTTATCACATGACTCTTTGTTTGTGGATCCAAAAATAATGTCATCCACATATATTTGAACAAGCAATATACTCTTCGCATCTTGAATTCCTCAAGAGTATTCTATCCACTTTGCCTTTTGTGAATCCGTTTTGATCGGGAATTGTGACAAAGTATCATACCATGCTGGGTGCCTGTTTCAGTCCATATAGAGCTTTCTTGAGTTTGTATACCTTATCTCCAAGAGTCTTCTACTCAAATCCTGGAGGTTGTTCAACATACACTTCTTCTTCCAATAAACCATTAAGGAATGCACTCTTTACATCCATTTGATATACAATAAAATTCTTGTGAGCTGCATTGGCAAGAAACATCCTTATAGCTTCCAATCTTGCTACATGGGCAAATGTTTCATCAAAATCTATCCCTTCTTCTTGGTAATATCTTTTGGCTACTAATCTTGCTTTGTTTTTTACCACAGAACCTTCCTCGTTCATCTTGTTTATGAACACCCATTTAGTGCCAATAACATTTTGATGGGTGGGTCTTTAAACCAATTCCCATACTTTATTTCTTTCAAACTGATTCAGCTCTTCTTGCATAGCTTGAATCCAATGTGTGTCATCCAATGCTTGTGACACATCGTTAGGATCTATTTGTGAGATAAAGCATGTGAACATAGCTTCTTGTTGAGTTCTGGATCTTGTTTTGACACCTTCTCTTATATCTCCAATGACTAGTTCGGTGGATGGTCTCTCGGCCATCTTACATCGGGTTGGAGTAAGTTAGCTGGATTTAGTCGTCTTGCGGCTATGTTGCTTTGATCGGCTCTCTCGTCATCACTTAGCTCTGATTTTCCAGTGTTTTTGAGACTCGGCTATCTCATCTTCATCCGGGTTTTATAATTCCGGCAAAGATAGGGACTCTTCGCATGGTTGGTTGATTTTTTATCGGTGACTCTTCAATGTCTTATCCATTTACATTTGGCTCATCAAACACCACATGAATGGATTCCTCTGTAACCATAGTCCTCTTGTTGAGTACTCTGTAGGCTTTGCTTTTTTGAGTATCCCAAGAAGATACCTTCATCGACTTTAGCATCAAAAGCCTTTAGATTATCTTTGCCATTGTTATGGGTGAAGCATTTGCATCCAGATATTTTAAAATGTGCAAAGCATTTGGCTTTCTCCATCCAAATCTCATAGGAGTCTTTGTCATTTTGTCTGTTTATCATGCATCTATTTTGTGTGTAGCATCTTTGTGTTTATTGCTTGACCCAAAATCTTTTAGGTAACCCCGCTTTAGCTAACATGGTCCTTCTTGCTTTTTGAGAGTTATATTCCTTCTTTTCGCAACTCCATTATGTTGTGGAGTCCTTGCGCAGAGATAATTCATGACCAATACCATTTTCAATACAATCCGAGTTATTATACCATTGACAAACTCGGTTCCTGTCATACGATCTTATTTTGATAGTGGTTTGACTTTTCTCATTTTGAATCCTCTTCATCAAAGAGTGGTAGTTTCAGAGAGTTTCTTTTCTTCTTACACATGAATATTGTCCATGTATATCTTGAGTAGTCATCTATTACTACCAAAGTGTATTTCTTCCCACTTATGCTTTTTGGTTCAATGGACCAAATAGATCCATATATAGCGGATGCAATATTCTTGTTGAAGATGGACATGTATTTTCTTTGAATGATGATTTGATTTGTTTTCCCTTCGACATGCGTCACATATACTCTCCTTCTTGTATCTTGAGTCCGGAAGTCCTTCCACAAGATTGCTTCCGCAAGCTTGTTAATTATTTTGAAATTCGGGTGACTCGGCTTCTTGTGCCCGCCAACTTGACTCGGTTTGCTCTTTGCTAATAGACAGTGCTTGGTGTTGCGGTTGACCAATCCACGACATACATGTTCTTTTTGTCCGCATCCTTGCAACACAACTTCATTTGATTGATGTCCTTGATTTGGCATATACCCATGTTAAATCCAACATTATAACCCTTGTCACGAGTTGGTCGATGCTTAGCAAGTTGAAGTTGAGTCCTTCCACATATGCAACATCCGTGATTTCTAATTCATTTTTCTTGATGGATCCAATGCCTCTTATTTCTCCTGGAGCTTCATTTCCTCCAAATATGACTTTTGCACCTCTGACTTCCTTGAATTTTGACAGATTTTTCTTGTTTACTGTCATGTGTCTGGAATAGCCACTATCCATGTACCAGGTTTCTTGGCACTCAGCTGTTCCTTGAACCTGCAATCAAGGAAATTAAGTTTTAGGTACCCATACTTGTCTGGGTCCTGAGGGGTTGGTATTGTAAGATGATCCAACCAACCTATAGCCAATTGATTTGACTCTAAGAGATTTCCATCTATCAGTGCCATAATCATAATTAACTTTAGCAAATTTCTTGGGGGTTCTAGGTTCATACATCTGTCTCTTTTGTCTGTATGCATGTGTAGGTGTTTTAGCAATTGCCCTTTTTGGGTAGTTGTGATGTCTCTGAGTGTAGTGCCTAGGTGCATATGTGTGCTGATGAAAGCTCTTATACCTTTGGAATGACCTCTGCTGAGTTCTAGGCCTTTGCCATTTGGGCTTATATTCCACAGGTCTTTGCTGATAGTTCACATTATTCCAATCAGCTTGGCTTGGGTGCTTTCTACCATTCCCTTCATACGTATTTCTTTTATAGAACTTCTGGGGTTTTTGGTAGCTCTGTTTCTTCTATACATGTTAAGTTGGTTTTATACCAATGTATTGAGTATTCTAGACTAGGATTTTGCGGTGTTTTCGAGTATTTTAGTGTCGTTTGAGTCGAGTTCGTGTCATAAGTTGTCGTTTGAGAGTCGGGACTAATCTTGGAAGCCGAAATCGGTTAAAAACGATGAAAAACATGTTTGGACAATCAAAATCGCATTTTAGAAGCGGAAAAATGAGAAAATATAGACTGAGAACGAGCGCCCATGGCGCAAAAACCCCACGCGCCACGGGGTCAAAACGAAAAAGGGTACGAGGGGAGACGGGCGCTGCAGCCGCCTATATGCAAGAACGCGGCGCTTGACAAGAAGATAGATAGCAGCAGATGTGTGATGAGTGGGCTGGCGCTGCAAGCGCTAAAAAGCTATTGCAGACCGCGCGCGATCGATGTGCAAGGAAGCGAGGCGGTGTATGCAAGCGATGAGATCGAGGGGGCGTGATGGGGGCTGCGTGCATGCCATGCCATGCTGCAGCTAGCGCCGGCCGAATAAGAAAAGAAGCGATCGCCAGCTGCGCGAGGAAGAAGCGGCGGCAACACGGACGTCTTGCGGGTAGAGTGACTACGAGCAGCGCGCATTTCAAGGGCTGCAACGCTCGTATGGGCCTGAACGTGCACGAATTAATGTTGGGCCTTTTTGGACGGATTTTTGAGGGTTTCAAGCCTATAAATTGAAGAAGTGACGTACAAACAGGGGGTTGGACATTATTTTGAGCACAACGCAAGGCAAGAGACTCATAGCTAGGGTTCGGGATGGCAATTGGAGGCACTTCTCGTTTGGACACAGAGAGAATTCCTTCTCTTTTCTTCTAAATTCTTTCTTTGTTTTTCTTTGTCGATTTTTTGAGATGTATAATTATTTCTTCATGAATTTTTGTACATCCTTTATGAGCTAAACCCATATTTCTAGGGGATTGATGTAACTTACGTGTGAACCTATGTTTTGATTTCATTTATGAAACTCGCATATTATTTAATCTATTTGTGCTTTATTTGATTTGATTGCATCCGGATTATCCGATCAATAATTTAGATTGTTTGGCGTGTTTGATTTGACGCTCGAGAAAGGTAATTGAACGCCTAGCTATAGAATAGCACAACCTAGGGTTTCATAGAATCAAGAGATTTATGAATCTTTTGAAGCCTGTGATAGAATATTCATTGAGCGGATTATTTTTTAATTTATGATTTTTTTAGAGATATCGAAATTAGAAATTAGAACCTAGAATCACTTGGCACTCGAGAGAGGAAGTGATAAACGGTAGGAATATTGGCTTATAGATTAATAACTTGTGATTAATAAACTGGATTGAAAACATAGGGGATAACTAGGTGAAATCAACCTCAGAATTCATATCTTAAGTGTTTGATTAATTGTCGAACCATTTATTTGCTTATTTTTAGATTTCTTTTTAGTTTAGTAAATTCTCATCTCTTTTCGATTTCTAGATAGAATTAAGCTATTTTAATTATAGTACTTAGTATAAAATTTGATAACAATTCCTGTGAAGACGATAACTCTACTTTCAAAACCTATACTAAAACTTGACACCGTACGCTTGCGGTAAGATTTTCGCGATCAAGTTTTGGCGCCGCTTCGGGGATTGTTTTATCCTATTTTAAACTAATACTATTACCAAGTAGTCTTAATACTAATCTAGACTAGTTTAGGAATCATAATTTCGTATTTCTCATTGATTTATTTGTTTATGCGAGATTCTGAAAATACTAATTTGCTTCCTTTTGATCCAGAGATTGAACGGACACTTCGAGCAATCAGAGCAACAAAGCGAGCACGAATCGAGCAATGGCGACAGGCGGCGTAGACAATGAGAATAACGAAATCGGGTCGTGAATATGCCACCACGGCTGAGGCACGAGGAAAGGGCAATCCGGGATTATTCGACGACCGGCCATGAACCACAACTACTCGGAATTGTCGCCAACCCATAAATGCGAATAATTTTTAATTGAAATCGGGCCTCATAAGCATGGTTCGTGAGAATCGGTTTGGGGAGTCCGGTGGATGATCTCGAATACACATCCGCCACATTCTTGGAAATTTGCAACACCATCAAGATGAATGGTGTAGCGATGAGGCCATTCGATTGAGGCTTTTCCCGTTTTCACTGGGATAAGGCCAGGCGGTGTTCTGAGACATTCGCCCCCCAGGAGTATTATTAGTGGGATGATCGACTCAAAAATTCTTAGCAAAATTTTCCCCCCCCAAGACACTCCAACTGAAGAGCGAGATAGCCCAATTCCAACATATTGATTTTGAGCCGTTATACGAAGCTTGGGAGCGATTTAAAGATCTGTTGCGGAGATGCCCACAACATGGCTATGCAGACTGGCAGAGAGTTCAGTATTTTTATAATGGGTTGAATGGGCATACGAGGACGATACTAGATGCGGCATCAGGAGGTACATTGATGGCTAAAACACCGACCGAGGCCTTACTTCTACTTGAAGAAATGGCCAAAAACAGCTATCAATGACCTCGATAGACAAAGAGCCGGTTCGGTGTTCTTGAGCTAGATACAATGTCGCTTTGGCGGCTCAAATCTCGAGTCCGACAAAGCAATTGGCAATCATGAATACCGGTAGCACACACAAACAAGCCGCACTCCCACCCGCCGTTCACGCACATTTGCCACTCACGAGGCCGAGCAAGTCAATTATGTGAATAACCGGGATTTTAATAACCGAGGTAATTCATTACCAACTCACTACCACCGGGACTTCGCAATCATGAGAATCTCTCTTATAGCAACAACAGAAATGTATTGAATCCACCTCCAGGTTATCCAAACCCATCCAGTTCTAATGCACTCGGAGGTGAAAAGAAGTAGTCTCTTGAGGAGATGCTCGGCTCATTCATCGGAGAGACCAGGAATCGAATAAATAGGAGTGAGGCGCAGATTGATGGTCCGAATACTAAGATGAGCATAGTGGAGACACATATTAGGTCGATCGAGACACAAATGGGTCAGTTGGCTACAGCCGTGAATTCATTGCAGTAGAAGGGAAAGTTCCTAAGTGATACATAGGTTAATCCGAGAGAGCACTGCAATGCAATTTACGCGGAAAAAGAAGCAAAAATTTAGCTTTGCTCCGAAGAATCACCTATTTATGTGAAACCAAAGTGGAATCCAAGAAAATGAAGTTGGAAGAATTTGAAATCGTCTATCGACAGAGGAGTGTAGTGCAATAGTCGCAGTAAACTACCTCGAAAATGAAGGATCCGGGGAGTTTCACTATTCCTTGTACTATTGGAGGAGTTTTCTTTGAGAAGCCACTTTGTGATCTTGGGTCTAGTGTGAATATGATATCTCTTGCTGATGTGACGAAGTATGGGCTCGGGGAGGTGAAGCCGTCCAACATCACTTTGCAGTTCGTTGATCGATCCATCGCCTATCCGTGGGGAATCATTGAAGACGTATTGGTAAGAATTAATAAATTTGTTTTTCATGTGGATTTTGTAGTGTTGGACGCGAACGAGGAGAAGAAAATACCTATAATCTTTGGGCGGCCATTTTTAGCCACAGCAAGGGCTTTGATCGATGTAGAAACAGGGGAGCTAACATTGCGGGTAAATCAAGATAAAGTTGTATTCACCATCCATCCAACCAATAGGCTAAAATTTGAATTAAAGGATGGTAAACAGATGGTTGGGAATATTGCTGAAGACATTGGAAGTTGGGAAGTTTCTAAGGGGAATGTGGATAACATGCCTATTGGAGCCCCAACTTGAGGATAATCTGACATAGTCTGGCTAAAGACTGTAAACTTAGCGCTTATTGGGGGGCAACCCAAACCCCTTTTTATTGCTTTCTTAGTTTTAATATAGTTAGTAGTTGTTTTTGCTTTGTTATGAATTTTTTTTTTTTTTGCATTTGTAGGAGTAGTAAGTTGCATCATACCCTACCCCTCTTATTTGTACAAATTCCACATATCCCACTCCATCCTCACAGAGGAGCATTATGACACCACACACACCATCTTCATCTCATTCACTCATTATTTGGTAAGTTTGGAACTTTCCAAAACCCACCCCATTTTCCCCATCTTGTGATTGTTGTGTGGTTGGATTGTAGTAGTGCTAGGATAATTGTTGTTGATTTGTGGATTGTGGATTGGTTGCTCATGCTAGACTTAGGTTTGGTGCTGATTTTTGGGATTGAATTGAGTTATCCATTGCATTCACTATCTTTGCCCAAATTCATGCATATGAGGTGTTTGATGAAATGCCCCAATGATAGTTTCAAATTGTTTAGTGCTATATTGCATTTCTATTCTTATCTTTTTGACATGGCATTATATTTTTTACTTGGGTGCATTGTGTATGGGATTTGATTTTCGATTTCTCACCCATAACCGGATTCCTTGGTTCCACGAGTTTTGTTTTCTTGTCTACCTTGCTAGGTTGCAAAAATGTGATACCAAAGAGGGACTGGACTAAGGCGAATGGGAAGAACAAGACCGCACCTCGGAGGCATACAACACCCACGGGCTTGTGCGCTAGGATGCATTGTGAGCTTATACGAGACACCTCCTACACGTAGGAGTACCATGACTTAAGAAGCCTTCGCTCCTCGGCTACCAGGAAAGTCCTTTTTCCCACCTCTCCATTAGGGACAATGTCGTTTTAAGTTTGGTGGGGTGTAGTCTGTTTTTATTCTTCGAGTCGAGTCTTGAGTCAAAAAAAAAAAAAAAAAAAAAAAAAAGAGTCTAGAGTCGAGTCGGGTCGTTTGTAAAACTGTGAAACTGCATGACTAAGTGAATTTGTTGAATATGAGTTGAACGGTCAAGAGAGCATGTGTTTGAACTGTGATTTATTCTTCTTTCCATTAATTCCATCTATGTGCTTAACTCTGTTGATTTATTTGGGGATGAATTATGCGATTGAGTGTTTCCTTTATGATCCCACCGGATTCTAGAACTTGTCTGATCACTAGTCGAGGCGAAATCCTAGGTGAAGTAACATTAAGGAAGTGATTTAGGCCATCTTTGAACAAGCCAGAGCTTAAATGCCTACCTTTGTATTATATTTTCCCTAGTGTCCCCCTTTGAGCCGTATAAACCCGTTTCTTTGGCAACCAATCTAATACCCAGAGCCTAAATGTGAAAATCTTAATTACCCATCACTCATACACACAAAGTATAGAAAAATATTGAAGGTTGAGGAGGATATGATGAGAAGGGTATGTATTTAACTGAATGAAGTTGCCCGAGAAAAGAAGATATGAAACACCATGTATGCAAAAGAATAAGTTTGGGGGTTCCGAAAAAGAAAAGAAAATATCTGGAAAAAAATGAGAAAAAATCAGCGGGATTGAAGGTTCATAAACATTGGGGATGTCAAAAAGTGAAGGGCAGGGCTAATTGATGATTCGAAGTGCTAATTGTGTGTTTGGGTGATTTGAGCCACTTTTTCCTATATTTTCCTACCTTACCTTAAGCCCACATTACAAGCTTTAAAAGTCCTATTGATCCTTGTGTTACATTAGCCTACATTAGTGGAGATTAGTGTGAAAGACAAGCCTATGGAGTCCGGTAAGCATCTCATCTCTATATTCAAAAAGTGGATCATTTTGAAAACACTTGATTTCGTGAGTCTATCTGGATAATGAAATGGAGTTGGCATGAACATTCCACCTTCATGATCACATTGTGAAAATACGTGCTTGATTGATAGTGAAACGGAATTTGACGAATGAGTTTGGTTGTGAAGTTTTGCAGTTAGTCCGTTTGAAGTCAGTCATCTTCATTTTTGTTTCATTCATGTTTGTTGATTTTTAGAGTCTGTAATTGCTTGAGGACAAGCAAACGTCTAAGTTTGGGGGTATTTGTTAAGTTGGTTTTATACCAATGTATTGAGTATTCTAGACTAGGATTTTGCGGTGTTTTCGAGTATTTTAGTGTCGTTTGAGTCGAGTTTGTGTCATAAGTTGTCGTTTGAGAGTCGGGACTAATCTTGGAAGCTGAAATCGGTTAAAAACGATGAAAAACGTGTTTGGACGATCAAAATCGCATTTTAGAAGCGGAAAAACGAGAAAATATTGACTGAGAACGAGCGCCGCAGTGCCAAAACCCCCGCGCCGCAGCGCGGGGGTCGAAAACGGAATAGTGGCACAGGGGAAGACGGGCGCTGCAACGCCCATATGCAAGGGCTGCATCGCGACAAGATAAAAAGTGTGTGTGATGAGTGGGCGCGGCTGCGGCTAAGCTAAGTAGCACCGCGATCGATGTGCTGCAAGACACTTTTGGTGTATGCAAACAGCAGATCGAGGGGGCGTGATGGGGCGCGCTGCAGCGGCCGCGTAAGCAAGGCAACAAAGCGCGCGAGGAAGAAGCGCGGCGGCGCGACGCTTGGTAGAGTGACTACGAGGCTTGCAGCAGGCCAGCAGCGTTTCAAGCAGCGCGTGCGTGGGCTTTGAACGTGCGCGAATTAATGTTGGGCCTTTTTGGACGGATTTTTGAGGGTTTCAAGCCTATAAATTGAAGAAGTGACGTACAAACAGGGGGTTGGACATTATTTTGAGCACAACGCAAGACAAGAGACTCATAGCTAGGGTTTGGGACGGCAATTGGAGGCACTTCTCGTCTGGACACAGAGAGAATTCCTTCTCTTTTCTTCTAAATTCTTTCTTTGTTTTTCTTTGTCGATTTTTTGAGATGTATAATTATTTCTTCATGAATTTTTGTACATCCTTTATGAGCTAAACCCATATTTCTAGGGGATTGATGTAACTTACGTGTGAACCTATGTTTTGATTTCCAGTTTATGAAACTCGCATATTATTTAATCTATTTGTGCTATTTGATTTGATTGCATCTGGATTATCTGATCAATAATTTAGATTGTTTGGCGTGTTTGATTTGACGCTCGAGAAAGGTAATTGAACGCCTAGCCATAGAATAGCACAACCTAGGGTTTCATAGAATCAAGAGATTTATGAATCTTTTGAAGCCTGTGATAGAATATTCATTGAGCGGATTATTTTTTAATTTATGATTTTTTTAGAGATATCGAAATTAGAAATTAGAACCTAGAATCACTTGGCACTCGAGAGAGGAAGTGATAAACGGTAGGAATATTGGCTTATAGATTAATAACTTGTGATTAATAAACTGGATTGAAAACATAGGGGATAACTAGGTGAAATCAACCCTCTAGAATTCATATCTTAAGTGTTTGATTAATTGTCTGAACCATTTATTTGCTTATTTTTAGATTTATTTTTAGTTTAGTAAATTCTCATCTCTTTTCGATTTCTAGATAGAATTAAGCTATTTTAATTATAGTACTTAGTATAAAATTTGATAACAATCCATGTGGAGACGATAACCCTACTTTCAAAACCTACACTAAAACTTGACACCATACGCTTGCGGTAAGATTTTCGCGATCAACCGAGTATTTCTGTTTGGAGTTTCTTTGAGAACTCATTTGGATTTCTTCTCACTGTCCTCTCAAAGACACTCAATCAAGTTATTTTCCTTTTCCTTTATAGCTAAGGCCAGTTTGCTTGTGATTGTGCTTTGGAATAGATGTGTGTGCACCATTTGGAATTTTGGATTTTTGAGATACTTCATTGCTTGAAGATCCTTTTTCCAAAATCACTTTTGGAGCTTGACATAGCACAGAGGAATTAAATCCTAAGCCTGTCTTGTCTCCACATTCTCTTTGACTCATAATAAGATCATCCAATGATTTAGATGCCTTAGTGAATGAGGCAATCACATTTTTGAGGTCATTTTCCTCTTTTCTATAAAGAACTATATCTGCTTTATTAGCTTAGCATTTTCGATCTTTAGACTTTCATTCTCATCGCCTATTTGACTTAGAGTACTCGGCTCCTTAGTCACCGTGAGTTTTGACTCTTGAGTAGGTTGTTTTCCTCATTTAGTAGTGTGTGTGAGGATTTAATGTGTTCAAAATCTTTCATCATTTTGCCTAATGAATCATAAAGATCGGTGGGTGATGAAGTGTGTGTGTCATGATCACTATCACTAGAACCGAGTGTGATGAGTTAGAGTGTACCTCATCTTCTTGGTCAGGAGTTGATCTTGCTCCTTGGCCATCAAAGATCAAGGCTTCTTCTTCAGAGTCACTTGAGTAGTCACCACTACTCTCGAATCATCATTTGTGTCTCTTGACTTGTTCTCGTCTCGATCTCTGCGACCAACATTGCCTTTTTCTTTTCTTGTCTTCTTTCTCTCAAGACCTTTTTTCTTCTTCATTCATGTATTTGTTGACTACAGGATATCGGGCATCAATGGCATAGTGACCTGGTTGCTGCAATTCCAAAGATAGATTTTCAACCTTTTGATGACTCTTTCCATTCTTGGATTGTCAGCCATTTGATATTCAACTTTTTGATGCTCCGTTCTCTTGGTTGGCCTATCTTCCCTTGACTTGGAGGGAGCTGAGTGTCTTCTAGAAGATTCGCCCTTGCCTTTCTTGTAGTTCTTATTGAAGAACTTGTTGAACCTTTTAACCATCAGGGCTATTTCTTCTGGATCAATGACTTCTTTGACCTCAGCTCTCTTTCCATCCTTAACAATTAGAGCAACTGTTTTGGGTACAACTGTCTCTTCCTGGTCTTTTCTTCTTAGCTCAAATTCGTAGGCTTTGAGATCTGAGAATAGCTCATGGTTGGATGTCTTGGATAGGTCCATCGAATGTCTTAGTGCCATGACCTTCATTTCCCATTCAGCTGGGAGACTTTTTAGGATCTTCATACACATTTCCTTCTGTGTATATTTTTTTCCAAGTGCAGATAGCTCGTTGGTAATTTCTGTGAACCGAACATCCAGTTGATCCAAGGTCTCTCTTGCGATCATTTTGAAATTCTCAAATTTCTGTACAGCCACTGATAATTTATTTTCCTTGATTTGCTCTGAGCCTTCACAAATCAATGTTAGCTTGTCCCAGATTTCTTTAGCCGTTTTGCATGATTTGACTTTATTGAACATGGCTTTGTCCAAGGTTTTGTAAATAATGTCTTTGGCCACGTTGTCCAGGTTATATCTTTTTATGTCATCATTTGTCCATTCAGCTCTTGGTTTTTCAACCATAGCTGGTCTGGGAGCAACATCCTCTTCACCTTCGCAGCTCTCCCTTACATTTTGTGTTCACTTTTAAAATTTGCAGTGGCCCATCCTCTATCACTATCCACATCTCATCATGTAATGTTGATAGATGAGCCTGCATACGAATTTTCCAATCATCAAATTCTTCAATTGTGAACATAGGGATGCGTGTCAAATTTGTTTCCATGATAATAACTTTTGATAGTAAAAGGAGTTTTGAAAACTTAAGTGCTAAAACAGACTTTGAAAAATTTGGAGATCTAGTTCAGTAACCAGTGTGGAAGGCTCAATAAACCAACCGCTTTGATACCACTTGTAGGTCCCAAGGGGTGTGAGTGTAAGGTTTAGAAGGGGGGGTTGAATAAACCTTACCAACTTTTCAAATTAGTCCTTTTAAGTAATCAGAGTTAGTACATCACAGTTGTGTCCTTGATGGACAGCTAAGTTAGTTCGTGAGAGTTAGTCACTCACAGATTCAGTCGAGCCGTTGATAAAATAACTCATTTGTTTTGACTAAAGACTTAACTCGACTGTGATTTGTTTTCAGCGAAAGACTTAACACCCTTGAATTTGGTTAAGTTTGTTTTAATACTTGGTTTTAGCACACAGTTGATTATCAATTGGATGGCAAATTTATCAGCAGAGTTAAATAAATAAGATGCAGGAATTAAAGTGCGTTGAAATGTAAATGACACGATAAGTTTTTATAGAGGTTCGAAGATAGGGTAATTCTTCTACTCCTCTCTTCTCCAACTCCTGGATGAATCCACTAAGTATTGATCAATATACAAAGTGGTAATCCAGATACAAGTCTTGATCACACAACCTGACTTGATCCTTTGGGACTCGATCCGAGATGCCTTGGTCACGCACCGGCTTCTCGCACGACTCGCCTTCTTCACAGTTGTAACGCTTTGCTACTACATGACCCACTTGCTCAAGCTTCTTGGATTTGATCACAAAGCCCTCCAAAGACTTGAGACTGGTTCGACCTTGAACCTTCCTACAATCCTCCATGGAATGTAGACCCCTTGATTCTTCAAAAATTTCCTCTTCAACTGATTGAAGTTATCTTTCCTTCACAGGTGAGTGTTGGATTGATTTTCTTCGTAATGTAGGCTTGAGGATTAATCTTGAATGATTTGAGAATATCTTAGGTTACAGTTCAAATGTTTGCTTGAATGTTCGTGGTTCAGGTAACCTTCTCTCAGAGTTATTCCTCAGCCTTTTATAGTGATCTTTCAAAAATCTGCCCGTTGAAGAGATAGGCTTATTTTTTGAAAGTCACTTGTGGTCGTTGGTGTCACGCCCCAAACGTGACGCGACAACGATCAATCACTTAAACAGAATTAAATCAACAGTCTAAACCAAAGATACCAAACTCCAAGTGAAATAGAGTCTAATGCAGCGGAATTAAAATAAACACGAGTACAAATTACAATCTTAAAGTCTGGCGGTATCCGAATACAACTCAAAAGATTATCTCAATTAACTTACAGTCCAAACAAAAAAAAATGAAGGAGTCCAACAACCAATAAAAGTAAAAGGAAATGTCGCTCCACATCACCGATAGGGATTCAATCTGCGGTAGGTTCGATGTCTTCAAACGAACTCTTCATCTAAAGGTTAGAAAATAGGATGGAATGAGACAAAAATCTCGGTGGATGGGGCGATCGTGTGCAAGTGTGGCGATATAAATAGTTAATGCGAGAAATTTAGTTGTATGAAAACGCGTGAGAGATGATGCATGATTTCACACATCCACAAGCGTCGTGATAAATATATTAAGTAATATACATATACAGTTTAAGAAAAATAGTTCGTGGTCACGCAGCACTATGGTTCAAGCAGGGAGGATTGCGTGCACGGATTTGTAATGCCAATCCTATGCAAGACAAGTAGCGGTTGCGTCACGGATTTGTAGCGCCAACCTATGCAATACAAGTAGCGGTTGCGTCACGGATTTGTAGCGCCAACCAAACGGGTCCGATTAACTCGGAATCGTGTGGATCGGACAGCGATTCCTTCGTTCTTCCTTGTAACTCCCGAGCAAGATGGTCCAAGACTGTCACCTTATCGCTCCGTAGGCAAAGACAAAATCCACACTTTGGAGCTAGCAAGGCTCGGATTTGTCATAATCATGATTATACCTCAAGTACTACGACCGACTTCCCTTGGACAAACTCCGTCCCTCGGTTGCGGGATTAGGGACGATGGGGCGGAAGAGTGGAATAGCAGCCGAGCTGCCGGTTCCATCCCCGACGTATCCATTCCGACTGTGAGCTCGACACACCAAGTTGACTCAAGCAGGAAAGTAAACACAAGTTCATGTAGTCAACCAGGCAGTCGAGTATTATTGATTCGGGAAGCAGTTCATGAAAAGTTTTTGAAAAATTTGCGTAAGGTAATTATGGCGTTGGTGGAGTTATTTGGATGAAGATGATTATCGGGAGGATAAGCAATCTTCGATATCTTGAACGATTAGGTGGAACATAAGTCCCGTTATAGATTCAAATCGCAAGACGAGGAAGTCGCCCGCGATCGGGTATTAATCGGTCAAGGCGGTCCGATAAGTCAAGGGGTTTTTGAGAAATTAAAATATTTTAATTAAGAATTGAAGTCAGAGGGTCCAGGGCTGTTTCTTTAAAAGAAAATAATTTGAGTTAGGTCATTATAAAAATAAAATTTTCAATTAGCCCCGCTTTGTAAAAACAAATACTTTTGGGTTTAAAAGTTAAATAAATAAATATCCCGACCTTGAAAAATTGTTAGGTCAGTTCCTAAATTCTCTAAATTGTTCAGAGATTCAGGTTTTTAAAGTTTTGAGGTCGAGTTTTTATAAAATTCTCACGTTGGCCCCAAATTTGTTAAAATAGTCATTTCGCCCTAAGTTTAAAATAATCGAACTCACAAACCGGGAGGGCTTCTAATGTGATTCCAGTTGGAAAATGTCACTAAGGTTAGTGGGATATTGGGACAAAAACAGTTTTAAAACGTCATAAGTATAGGTCCCTTAACTTTTGAAAATCTCATTTTTGTCCCATTTTGAAATAATTGCCTTTAAGGCTTTTAGGGGTCCAATTGTTATGAAATTTGAACCTTGGGTCCAAAATATAATTATGTTATAGGTAAATTAGTATTTCCAGGTACATGGGCTGTATAAGTCCTGGAAATTTCATTTGGGTCCTCAAGTTTAATCTTTTACAATTTGGTCCCTCAAGTTTTATAAAATTACTTTCCAAGCTCTAAACACTTGGATTTTTGGAATACACTTAAAATATGTTATTTCCAGTCCCTTAAGAGTTAAAATTTCAAATTTTAAAATTAGGGTCTGGTACAGTTTCGAAATTTGCAAAATAGCCCTTAAACTTCTCAAATTTTACAATCTAGTCCTTGGGCTTTTAAGGGTTGATTTTATTTATCTAAAAAATCTTAAAACTTTATTAAAATGTCAAAACATAATTTTTGAACCTGAGTTCAGTCCCAAAAATCGAAAATTACAGAGGGGTCCCTTAAGTTTTATTTTCTTGCAATTAAGTCCACCAACTTTCCATTTTTGCATTTTAAGTCCAAAAATCGAAATTTAATCAATTATGCTCAACTTGTCCAGGTTATAGGTCATTCAAAACATAGATTTCAAGAGTCATAAACATACATACCCATCTCATACAAGAATTTATCAAATATGACAATAAAGTGTACATGTATGTCCTAATTTTTCGCAAATCGCATTTTGAGCAACACTTGAGAAATTTTTCCAACTTGATCTACAAGAAAATAGCATGCAATACATAATATATATCTCAAATGCTCAATAACAAAATACTACATGCATTTTTATGAATTAAAACACCTAGAAGTTGAAAGGATTTTTCCACCCACCTTAAAGTTCGGTTTGTTGGGAAAAATGAAATAATCTCTCTCGATGAAGGAGTGACTTAGGTCAGCCCCTAAGTCAAGGAATATCAAAAAAAAATATAGGAGTTAGAAGAATGTGGTTAAAATTTAAGGGGGAGAGGAAGATAGTGAGAAAATTGGAATTACTACACTTACCTTGTGTAGTGAATAAAGTGTGACTAGTAATGGCTTCCAAGTGCAAGATTTTGGTCACCCTTAATGTTAACCTCCAAAGTCAGCCCCTAAAACTCCAAAAATGAAAATGGAGTGTCAAAGTTTGGAAAATAAAAAAGAAGAAGAAAAGGTACCAAAAATTCCATTTCTTACCTTATAGTCCAACTTCTTCACAATTTTCTTCAAGATGACAAGTCTCTTAACAACTTCAAAGGTCTTCTAGGTATACCTCAAAATCAAAAATCAAACTTAAATTAGAAGGTGAAAGAGATGAGTTAGGTGATATCAAAAATGGATTGAAAAAGACATTTTCCTTACCTTGGTAGTGATGGTTCGAATTTTATGATTTGAGTAGAAAGAATGTTTGTTTTTGTTTAGTTGTTTGAAGAAAGAAGAAGTGTTTGATGATATGAAGAAGATGTTCTTGAAGTTGTGAAGGATGTTTGAAGATGTGAAGGAATTGTGTTTGAAGATTTGAAGATATGAAGATATGTTGTTTGAAGGTTTGAAGATGTGAAGGAATGGTATTTGAAGATTTGAAGATATGGTGTTTGAAGATTTGAAGATGTGAAGGGATGGTGTTTGAAGATTTGAAGATATGGTATTTGAAGATTTGAAGATGTGAAGGAATGGTGTTTGAAGATTTGAAGATATGAAGATATGTTGTTTGAAGGTTTGAAGATGTGAAGGAATGGTGTTTGAAGATTTGAAGATGTGAAGGAATGGTGTTTGAAGATTTGAAGATATGGTGTTTGAAGATTTTAAGATGTGAAGGAATGGTGTTTGAAGATTTGAAGATATGAAGAAGTGTTCTTGAAGATATGAAGGAGTGGATGAAGATATACTTAGAGAGATGTTGGAGATTTTAGAGAGAAGTTGGAGAAAATGCTTGAATTATGAATGTGTTGGATGAAAATGATATTTTGATCAAATGTTTTGATCCTCAAGGTGTTATGGATGAAAATTGAGGTGGAGAGGGGGATGAGACAAATTTATTTGGTCAAATTCTATGTCTTCCAACTTGTCTCTAGCATGGGGACAAAGGCATTGGTCAAAGTGTGGTCTTGCATGGGAGGATGAAATTGAAGGGATTGAGGAGGATGTTGGCATGGAATGTTGGGAAGCCTCCAACATGTTGGGTAAGTTTATAATAAAGAATTGGTGTATAAGATATTGTGTATAAGATTTGAATTAATGGTGTAAAAATACACAAGATGAATACACAAGGTGTACATGTACAAGAGTTGGGAGATATATCTACACCAAATATACATCATGACCGTCCACCTAAGAGTATTTGTGGTATTTCCATATATTTTCTTTTTGTCCCAAATTGGTGATAAAAGATGAATAATATCAATCTCCAAAATAATTAGTGATCTCCTTGATCACTTATAAGTCTCATGATCATTTAATCTAAATCGAATTCTTAATTCTATAAGGTATAAATCTCTAAAATAAATAGTCTCCAAAATTCTAAGGTGACTAAAAAAAAATACACAAGTAATAATAATGATGATCAACCAAGTGATCATAAATGTGAAATAAAATTAATAAATGATTATGATCACAAGAAATAAATAAAGAAATTAAAGGCAAAATATATTTTCATTAATATTTACCCGTCAAAGCGACGCGGTAGAATTGTCAAATAGTACAAAGACGATACGTGAGACGTACATGTTCGAATAAAAATCGAAAGGGCTTCACATTCTCCCCTTCCTTAAAAGAATTTGGTCCCCAAATTCTCTTGAATAGTTCGGGTATTGATTCCTCATGTCTTCTTCCATCTCCCATGTTGCGTCTTCGTCTCGGTTGTGGTTCCGCCATACAACTTTAACCATTGAATCTCTGTTCACGCAACCGACGATCTGTTTGGTCAATGATTCTGATTGGTTCCCGGTGTAAGATAAATTCTCCATTAGAGGAGGAGCATCACGAGTGATGATATGCTCGGATCCGGTTGATACTTTTTCAATCTCGACACATGGAATACATCGTGCATTCCCGCATCTTGTGGCCGGGTAACTCAAGTCTCAGAGGGCCAACTTTCCGATCCTCCGCAAAATTTTGTAAGGTCCAATATATCTCGGACTCAATTTGCCTCCTTTCCTTGGATTGATCAATCCTTTTCGTGGCAAGAGTCTCGAGAAATACTTCATCTCCCTTCAAATTCCAAGTCCTTTCTCCTCTTGTCCGCGTAACTCTTTTGGCGGCTCGAGTCATACGGATCCGTTCCTTGATCAACTTGACCTTCTCCATGGCCTCCGAACTAAGTCGACCTTTGGAATCGAGGGTGACTTCCGTTTCTCCTTCGGAGTCCATTGGTCATCAATCTCCCCGAGTGTAGAGGGATCTACACTTTCTTCCATACAAGGCTTCATAGGGTGCCATCCCAATCGTGGCACGATAAGCGTTATTATAGGTAACTCGGCCAATGGTAAGTGCGAATCCCAACTTTCTTGAAATCCAATGCAGGCTCGCAACATGTCTTACGGGGTTTGAATTGTTCGCTCGGGATCGCCATCGGTTTGCGGATGTCTTCTTGTCTTTGAAACTTAGCGAGGTACCCAATTCCTCATGTAAGCATTTTAACTGGAGACAAGCATCGGGTCTGTCGACACTATGTCGTGACACTCCATGCGATCGGATGATCTCTCGGATGTAAATTTGCGCAAGTTTTAAGTGTCGGTTTTCTTCATGGGTAAGAAATGTGCAGATTTCGTGAGTCGGTCTACGACTACCCAAATAGCATCATCGCCTCGTCTGGTCCTTGGTAGATCCGTCACGAAGTCCATCGTTATGTGTTCCCATTTCCACTCGGGAATTCTCAACGGTTGTAATAAACCAGATGGTCGTTGGTGTTCAGCTTTTACTCGTTGACAAGTCAAACATCTCGCAACGAACTCGCTGCACTGGTTCTTCATGTTTACCCACCAAGAATGTTGTTTCAAGTCTTTATACATCTTGTTTCCTCCAGGATGTATAGTGTATTTCGAACGGTGTGCTTCGAGAGGATTCTGTTCCTAAGTTGCTCATCACTCGGTACACAAATTCTATTCTCAAACCGATGATCCCATCTTCCCGTACGAGAATTCCGATCTTTCTCCTTTGAGTATCTTCTCTTTTAGTTTTGAAGTTGCACATCAATCCCCTGTTTTACTTTGATCTCGTTCGGTAGATCGGGTTTAATCAAATATTAGCACATGAAATTCGAGTCTTGGTTCTCATCGGATTCCAAGTGCTCAATTCTTCTAATGATCTCCACTCTCGAATCATTAGTCTAGCTAAACTCGCTTCCTCGCTCAAGGCGTCGCCTACTACGTTAGCTTTCCAGAGATGGTATTGAATATCAAAGTGATAATCTTCTATTAACTCCATCCATCTCCGTTGCCTCAAATTGAGTTCCTTCGAGAGAATAGATACTTTAGGTTCTTATGATATGTGTAAACCGTGAATGTTGCTCGTAGAGATAGTGCCTCCATTTCTTTAACGCGAACACTATTCTTTCGCCAATTCCAAGTCATGCGTTGGGTAATTGGCTTCATACGGCTTGAGTTTCCGTGATGCGTAAGCAATGACCTTTCCTTCTTGCATGAGTACACGCTCCTAGTCCTTCCTTTGATGCGTCATCTGAGACGACAAAGTTTTATGTTCCCTTTGGAAGGGCTAAGACTGGAGTGTAGTAAGTCGTTCTTGACTCTTTGAAACTAGCCTCACACTTGTCATTCCACTCAAACTTGACTTGCTTCCAGGTTAGCCGAGTGAGTGGTCCGGCTATCTTGGAGAAATCCTCGGATAAATCTTCGATAATATCCAGCTAGTCCTAAGAAACTTCGATCTCGTTACGACTCGGGTTGTTTCCATTCAACCACCTGTCTGTACCTTCAAAGGATCTACGGCGATCCCAAAGGTCTAGGATACTATGTGTCCCAAGAATGCTACTTCACTAAGCCAAAATTCGCACTTGCCGAATTTGGCATACAACTTTTGTGCTCCCGTGGTGTCTCCAAAACAATTTTAGGATGACGTTCATGCTCTCTTCTCTAGACTTAGAGTATACGAGTATGTCATCAATGAATATCATTACGAATTGATCCAAATAAGGTTGAAAAACTCGATGCCTCAGATCCATAAAGTCTGGCTGGTGTGTTTGTCAGACCGAAAGGCATCACTACAAACTCGTAGTGTCCATATCCGTCCGAAATGCCGTTTTGGAAACGTCTTCTTCACGGATCTTGATTGATAATATCCTTGTTGTAAATCAAATTTCGAAAGTACACCGTCGCTCCTTGAAGTTGATCAAATAGTTCGTCTATCCCTGGATGGGATATTTAGTGGTAACATCTAGTCGAGATCGTATAATAGTCACATCCTTAATGTATCTTATCCGTAATACCTAAACAACAGTCAAATTCCCTTACTTAAGCTTGTGCAGGTACTTGAGAATGAATAACACAAGGGTATTATCATTGATCAATATACTTATTGATTCCCCTACTATCATTTTCCCAAGGTAATATCATTAGGTGTCTAGATCCCATAATATATGATATCCAAATCATATATTTCTCAAGAGATATCCTCATTTTCTTCGAGTCTCACCATACCAGGCATTATAATCTCTAAATCACGGATTTCTAAATCACCTAATGTCCAAATAGAGGAATATCCGGATATCTTAACACTATAACAGCCCAAAAGAGTTCAAATATTCATCCAAGATTCAACTTAGGTCATCTAGTAGTAGTACCCAATCCAAGGCAAATGAACCTATCCTGGTCAAACAAAACTAAGGCGGATTAGACGAATGTAAGGAAAAGATAAGGAAGAACAAGAAAAGAATGACTAAGGAAAGTCAGTCAAGAGTCAACTAAGTCAAATCAAGTATGACTATGGATTCTCCAAGTATAAATTCTGACTTAACATTAACATCAATAATATGGTTCTATGCCATTATTAAAATCGATTTCACACCTAATTGGTCAGGTCGCGGTACTACCCAACACAGTCCGAGGGTCCTATCCTGGGTCAGCTCGGTGTAAGTTTCCATCTTACAAGCCGAGCTCTGATACCATAATCATCACGCCCAAACGTGACGCGACAACGATCAATCACTTAAACAGAATTAAATCAATGATGCCTAAACCAAAGATACCAAACTCCAAGTGAAATAGAGTCTAATGCAGCGGAATTAAAATAAACACGAGTACAAATTACAATCTTAAAGTCTGGCGGTATCCGAATACAACCCAAAAGATTATCTGAATTAACTTACAGTCCAAACAAAAAAAAATGAAGGAGTCCAACAACCAATAAAAGTAAAAGGAAATGTCGCTCCACATCACTGATAGGGATTCAATCTGCGGTAGGTTCGATGTCTTCAGCGAACTCTTCATCTAAAGGTTAGAAAATAGGATGGAATGAGACAAAAATCTCAGTGGATGGGGCGATCGTGTGCAAGTGTGGCGATATAAATAGTTAATGCGAGAAATTTAGTTGTATGAAAACGCGTGAGAGATGATGCATGATTTCACACACAGTCCACAAGCGTCGTGATAAATATATTAAGTAATATACATATACAGTTTAAGAAAAATAGTTCGTGGTCACGCAGGCACTATGGTTCAAGCAGACAGGAGGATTGCGTACGGATTTGTAATGCCAATCCTATGCAAGACAAGTAGCGGTTGCGTACGGATTTGTAGCGCCAACCTATGCAATACAAGTAGCGGTTGCGTACGGATTTGTAGCGCCAACCAAATGGGTCCGATTAACTCCGGAATCATGTGGATCAGACAACGATTCCTTCGTTCTTCCTTGTAACTCCCGAGCAAGATGGTCCAAGACCTGTCACCTTATCGCTCCGTAGGCAAAGACAAAATCCACACTGGAGCTAGCAAGGCTCGGATTTGTCATAATCATGATTATACCTCAAGTACTACGACCCGCTTCCCTTGGACAAACTCCGTCCCCGGTTGCGGGATTAGGGACGATGGGGCGGAAGAGTGGAATAGCGGCCGAGCTGCCTTGTTCCATCCCCGACGTATCCATTCCGATCGTGAGCTCGACACACCAAGTTGACTCAAGGAGAAAGTAAACACAAGTTCATGTAGTCAACCAGCAAATCGAGTATTATTGATTCGGGAAGCGATTCATGAAAAGTTTTCGAAAAATTTGCGTAAGGTAATTATGGCGTTGGTGGAGTTATTTGGATGAAGATGATTATCGGGAGGATAAGCAATCTTCGATATCTTGAACGATTAGGTGGAACATAAGTCCCGTTATAGATTCAAATCGCAAGACGAGGAAGTCGTCCGCGATCGGGTATTAATCGGTCAAGGCGGTCCGATAAGTCAAGGGGTTTTTGAGAAATTAAAATATTTTAATTAAGAATTGAAGTCAGAGGGTCCAGGGCTGTTTCTTTAAAAGAAAATAATTTGAGTTAGGTCATTATAAAAATAAAATTTTCAATTAGCCCCGCTTTGTAAAAACAAATACTTTTGGGTTTAAAAGTTAAATAAATAAATATCCCGACCTTGAAAAATTGTTAGGTCAGTTCCTAAATTCTCTAAATTGTTCAGAGATTCAGGTTTTAAAGTTTTGAGGTCGAGTTTTTATAAAATTCTCACGTTGGCCCCAAATTTGTTAAAATAGTCATTTCGGCCCTAAGTTTAAAATAATCGGAACTCACAAACCGGGAGGGCTTCTAATGTGATTCCAGTTGGAAAATGTCACTAAGGTTAGTGGGATATTGGGACAAAAACAGTTTTAAAACGTCATAAGTATAGGTCCCTTAACTTTTGAAAATCTCATTTTTGTCCCATTTTGAAATAATTGCCTTTAAGGCTTTTAGGGGTCCAATTGTTATGAAATTTGAACCTTGGGTCCAAAATATAATTATGTTATAGGTAAATTAGTATTTCCAGGTACATGGGCTGTATAAGTCCTGGAAATTTCATTTGGGTCCTCAAGTTTAATCTTTTACAATTTGGTCCCTCAAGTTTTATAAAATTACTTTCCAAGCTCTAAACACTTGGATTTTTGGAATACACTTAAAATATGTTATTTCCAGTCCCTTAAGAGTTAAAATTTCAAATTTTAAAATTAGGGTCTGGTACAGTTTCGAAATTTGCAAAATAGCCCTTAAACTTCTCAAATTTTACAATCTAGTCCTTGGGCTTTTAAGGGTTGATTTTATTTATCTAAAAACCTTAAAACTTTATTAAAATGTCAAAACATAATTTTTGAACCTGAGTTCAGTCCCAAAAATCGAAAATTACAGAGGGGTCCCTTAAGTTTTATTTTCTTGCAATTAAGTCCACCAACTTTCCATTTTTGCATTTTAAGTCCAAAAATCGAAATTTAATCAATTATGCTCAACTTGTCCAGGTTATAGGTCATTCAAAACATAGATTTCAAGAGTCATAAACATACATACCCATCTCATACAAGAATTTATCAAATATGACAATAAAGTGTACATGTATGTCCTAATTTTCGGTAAATCGCATTTTGAGCAACACTTGAGAAATTTTTCCAACTTGATACAAGAAAATAGCATGCAATACATAATATATATCTCAAATGCTCAATAACAAAATACTACATGCATTTTTATGAATTAAAACACCTAGAAGTTGAAAGGATTTTTCCACCCACCTTAAAGTTCGGTTTGTTGGGAAAAATGAAATAATCTCTCTCGATGAAGGAGTGACTTAGGTCAGCCCCTAAGTCAAGGAATATCAAAAAAAAATATAGGAGTTAGAAGAATGTGGTTAAAATTTAAGGGGGAGAGGAAGATAGTGAGAAAATTGGAATTACTACACTTACCTTGTGTAGTGAATAAAGTGTGACTAGTAATGGCTTCCAAGTGCAAGATTTTGGTCACCCTTAATGTTAACCTCCAAAGTCAGCCCCTAAAACTCCAAAAATGAAAATGGAGTGTCAAAGTTTGGAAAATAAAAAGAGAAGAAGAAAAGGTACCAAAAATTCCATTTCTTACCTTATAGTCCAACTTCTTCACAATTTTCTTCAAGATGACAAGTCTCTTAACAACTTCAAAGGTCTTCTAGGTATACCTCAAAATCAAAAATCAAACTTAAATTAGAAGGTGAAAGAGATGAGTTAGGTGATATCAAAAATGGATTGAAAAAGACATTTTCCTTACCTTGGTAGTGATGGTTCGAATTTTATGATTTGAGTAGAAAGAATGTTTGTTTTTGTTTAGTTGTTTGAAGAAAGAAGAAGTGTTTGATGATATGAAGAAGATGTTCTTGAAGTTGTGAAGGATGTTTGAAGATGTGAAGGAATTGTGTTTGAAGATTTGAAGATATGAAGATATGTTGTTTGAAGGTTTGAAGATGTGAAGGAATGGTATTTGAAGATTTGAAGATATGGTGTTTGAAGATTTGAAGATGTGAAGGGATGGTGTTTGAAGATTTGAAGATATGGTATTTGAAGATTTGAAGATGTGAAGGAATGGTGTTTGAAGATTTGAAGATATGAAGATATGTTGTTTGAAGGTTTGAAGATGTGAAGGAATGGTGTTTGAAGATTTGAAGATGTGAAGGAATGGTGTTTGAAGATTTGAAGATATGGTGTTTGAAGATTTTAAGATGTGAAGGAATGGTGTTTGAAGATTTGAAGATATGAAGAAGTGTTCTTGAAGATATGAAGGAGTGGATGAAGATATACTTAGAGAGATGTTGGAGATTTTAGAGAGAAGTTGGAGAAAATGCTTGAATTATGAATGTGTTGGATGAAAATGATATTTTGATCAAATGTTTTTGATCCTCAAGGTGTTATGGATGAAAATTGAGGTGGAGAGGGGGAGGAGACAAATTTATTTGGTCAAATTCTATGTCTTCCAACTTGTCTCTAGCATGGGGACAAAGGCATTGGTCAAAGTGTGGTCTTGCATGGGAGGATGAAATTGAAGGGATTGAGGAGGATGTTGGCATGGAATGTTGGGAAGCCTCCAACATGTTGGGTAAGTTTATAATAAAGAATTGGTGTATAAGATATTGTGTATAAGATTTGAATTAATGGTGTAAAAATACACAAGATGAATACACAAGGTGTACATGTACAAGAGTTGGGAGATATATCTACACCAAATATACATCATGACCGTCCCACCTAAGAGTATTTGTGGTATTTCCATATATTTTCTTTTGTCCCAAATTGGTGATAAAAGATGAATAATATCAATCTCCAAAATAATTAGTGATCTCCTTGATCACTTATAAGTCTCATGATCATTTAATCTAAATCGAATTCTTAATTCTATAAGGTATAAATCTCTAAAATAAATAGTCTCCAAAATTCTAAGGTGACTAAAAAAAAATACACAAGTAATAATAATGATGATCAACCAAGTGATCATAAATGTGAAATAAAATTAATAAATGATTATGATCACAAGAAATAAATAAAGAAATTAAAGGCAAAATATATTTTCATTAATATTTACCCGTCAAAGCGACGCGGTAGAATTGTCAAATAGTACAAAGACGATACGTGAGACGTACATGTTCGAATAAAAATCGAGGGCTTCACATTCTCCCCTCCTTAAAAGAATTTGGTCCCCAAATTCTCTTCTTAATAGTTCAGGTATTGATTCCTCATGTCTTCTTCCATCTCCCATGTTGCGTCTTCGTCTCGGTTGTGGTTCCGCCATACAACTTTAACCATTGAATCTCTCTGTTACGCAATCGACGATTCTGGTCAATGATGACGATTGGTTCCGGTGTAAGATAAATTCTCCATTAGAGGAGGAGCATCACGAGTGATGATATGCTCGGGATCCGGTTGATACTTTTTCAATCTCGACACATGGAATACATCGTGCATTCCCGCATCTTGTCCGGTAACTCAAGTCTCCGAGGCCAACTTTCCGATCCTCTCGCAAAATTTTGTAAGGTCCAATATATCTCGGACTCAATTTGCCTCCTTTCCTTGGATTGATCAATCCTTTTCGTGGCAAGAGTCCGAGAAATACTTCATCTCCGGCTTCAAATTCCAAGTCCTTTCTCCTCTTGTCCGCGTAACTCTTTTGGCGGCTCGAGCCGTACGGATCCGTTCCTTGATCAACTTGACCTTCTCCATGGCCTCCCGAACTAAGTCGACCTTTGGAATCGAGGTGACTTCCGTTTCTCCTTCGGAGTCCATTGGTCATCAATCTCCCCAGTGTAGGGATCTACACTTTCTTCCATACAAGGCTTCATAGGGTGCCATCCCAATCGTGGCCACGATAACTGAGTATTATAGGCGAACTCGGCCAATGGTAAGTGCGAATCCCAACTTTCTTGGAAATCCAATGCGCAGCTCGCAACATGTCTTACAGGGTTTGAATTGTTCGCTCGTGATCGCCATCGGTTGCGGATGTCTTCTTTGTCTTTGAAACTTAGCGAGGTACCCAATTCCTCATGTAAGCATTTTAACTGAGACAAGCATCGGGTCTCTGTCGACACTATGTCGATCGACACTCCATGCGGTCGGATGATCTCGGATGTAAATTTGCGCAAGTTTCGCAAGCCGCTTCGGTTTTCTTCATGGGTAAGAAATGTGCAGATTTCGTGAGTCGGCTCACGACTACCCAAATAAGCATCATCGCCTCGTCTGGTCCTTGGTAGATCCGTCACGAAGTCCATCGTTATGTGTTCCCATTTCCACTCGGGAATTCTCAACGGTTGTAATAAACCAGATGGTCGTTGGTTTATTCCTTTTGCACGCTTCTGGGACTGAGCACTTCAAGAAAGGTAGTATGGAGGTATTACTTGTTTAAGTAATTCTCTTGATTTCTGTGCAACGGATCTCTTTCAGTTGTCTTGACTTGACTACATTTTCTTCACATCCCCAGGTGACTTCGAGTCAGCTTCCAATCATTTGATGACTCTTCTGTCACTTCAACCTTGAGACTTGGCTGTCTTGAGTTGACTTTAACTGATACTTTACTCAGCTGCATCTCAGTTGCACCTTCAGTCGAGTTCCCGTCTTCTCTTCTTTGCCATACTCAGCTGTCTTGCAGGGAGTCTTCCTTCTAGTCTCCAGTTGTCTTCTTGCATGTTTAGGCATAGCTGACTTAACTCAGCTTGACCAGCCCTATCTATTACAATGCAGTTTACAACAAAAATGGGGTGCCAACTTCCTATTCTAAGTTTTACATGGCATTCATCAAAATCTATAAAATGATTTCCCAACATTATATACTTACAAAGATCATGTTTTGCAAATCAAATGAGCTTTTATGAGCTTTTTATAAGTCATATGATCGACTTTTTCCTCCCATTTGGTTTATAAGCTTCAATGTTCAAATAGCTCGATAAATTAGTTAAATTGCGCACTTTGATATGGATATATGATTTTTTATCATGCTAACATTCTTTTTGATTATTCCAAAGGGGGAGAAACAGGCTATAAGCTCATTAGCTCAAAGAAGCTAAAATAAGCTCGAGAAAGAAGCTATAAGTTGTTGCTGTTAAAAGCCAAAAGTTATGGATCATATTTAGTCCATTTGATGTATTATGGACTCATATACATGTCTAATGATGTTTTGTTGACAAGGGGAGCTTTTAAACTCTTGATACTTAAGCTCAATATGTAAAAGCTGAGCTTCTAGCTTTTGGTTGATTGCTTCTATATTACTCTTGTTGTGTATGTTGATAGGGGGAGCTTTTGTTAAATATTTTTGTATATCTATACTCCCATCCTTGTGATTATATTGCATGGAATGTTGTCGCTCACAACGGATAGTTTATTTTTAACCTGTAAAATTGTTCTGTTTTTAAAATCGACCTCTTAAGTTTTCTTAAAATTGTTTTGGTTTGTAATCATCAAAAAGGGGGAGATTGTTTGATAAATGTTTTTATCATGATTTTGATGATTTTGTTTTAAAGTATTTTTATACCAAAACAATGTTGTTAAATGTTGTCCAAATACTCCTAAATGTTTTAAATGATTTCTATTATTTTTCCGGAGTATTTCTTCAAGTTTATTTTCGACAAAAATTGGACAACACTTTTAATGATTTTGTGTTAATGTGTTTTTACATCAAAATAATATTTCTAATGTTGTCAAAATAATCCTGATCGGTTTAAAATATTTTTACTAATTTTTTGGAGTATTTCTTGAAGTTTATTTTCGACAAAAATTGGACAACACTTTTGTCTCGTGTTCAACCGGTCAACCCGTGTCTGAAAGTTAAGTTTTGAAATAGAAACGAGACAATTTGAAAAATCCTGCAGGCCGACCGGTCGACCAAAAGGTCGACCAGTGCCTGAAGAGAAACAAAATTCACTGTCTCTCAAAATAATAGTAGAGAGACCGGTCCCTATGGGGGGCGATCGGTCGGACCCATGGTCGATCGGTCGGACCCCCTTGGACCCGTCGAGTGATGCTATTTTTGCTGTGTTATTTCCTTTCTGTATTCGTGTGCGACCGGCCGCCCTATTGTTTAACAGCAAAATTCTAATTGTTGTGCAGGAGACAGTTTTTCCCTAAATTATGGGGTTGATTTATAACAACTATAATCTTGATTTTTATTGCATTTTTTTTTTTGTAGAAATCAGTCCCCAAGAGGAGCCTATCCATGATCAATCATCTCCTATAAATAGGGGAAGATTTGAAGCAACACAACAAGAGAGAATACTACAACACAACATGATACATTCAAGCAAACATATTTGTTCTTCATTGTTATTATTCTTGTTGTAATTTGCCTAGCTTATCACTTTCATATCTTGAGGTCTAGGCTTTATTTCTTGATTACACTTGCACTCAAATTTGTATTATTCATTATCGAGTTATAATCTTGAATTTGTGGTCATCATTCAACACAAGATCTCCTTGTGAGTGTTCTTGTGGTAAGAACACACTTAGTTGATCTAGGTGATAGGTGCAAGAAGATTGTGGTGATCTTCTTATTGAAGAGTGTGGTGCTCTTTGAGGTGTTGAAGAATTTGGTATTCTTCAAGGTTGAAGATTGTGGTAATCTTCACAAGGTGCCGTTGGAGATTGTGGTAATCTCAAAGGTGGTGTTGAAGAAGAGTGTGGTGCTCTTCAAGGTGATGTTGTAAGGTGTTGTTGTATTAATTTTGGTAATTAATAAAATAATTTTTTTCTTTTTGAAATCCATCCCGGATATACTGGGGTGGTAGAGAATTAGGCCCTAGGTGGGTTAAACCTCTATAAATCGACGCGTGTTATTTACTTCACGCACTTTTATTATTGTCTTGGCTTGTTTGATTTGAAAAAGAGGGCATAATCGAGAAAATGTAGATAATATATTCACCCCCGTCTAGATTATCATAGTCACTTGGACTTACACCTTAGAACTTGAAGGCATATTGTATGTCCTAGCATCCGTACTTCTCCTACCGATTAGACGCAAACAAACATCACGTTGACCGTCTTCTAAAATCTTTTCCTTTGCCATTCTAAAAGTCTTAACTAATACATTGTTTTCATCTAGAATTCTCTTTAAATCATTGACGATCGACTCGTGCAAATTATTACGCTCACTCCCTTGCCTAGAAAACAAAATAGAAAATAGGGACATATTACATAAACAATTCAAAACAAATATTGAGATGACAAATAAACATACCTGACCGAGTTTAATCTATTGGATATTTTATTGTCCGTGTCATATATGTATAATTGTGCGAATTTCGGTGCCACACCATTGGATGGAAACAAACTTCCCATCAGATGATAATTTTGCCCGTGCAATCGGAAAATAGGAGGACCTCTGCCTTTATTTACGTCGGTGTCAATCTTGCCTCCCATCGATGTGAAACAGAACATATTATTGTATGATCTGATATTGTCCTGGAAGTGCTTGCTCTTATTTCCATCTCCAAACAACAAATCTCCAAGCACAAGAAGTGGTTCCTTAATGGGAGAAAGTTGAATTATGCCATGACCACAACACGAAGAATATCTGGATTTGGATTTTGTATAGGAGATTAACCTTTCTTCAAACCAAAACACCGCGTAACAAAATTCACATTTGTATGTTGCATCTCCAATATCCCAATACTCTACAAGAAAGAAATGTCACATATATTACACAAAGATATTAAGTGGAAATTTATTTATTAAATTTATAATTTCATCGTGAACTTGAATTCATAACATACCTACCTTGTTTTTCAATTACGGATGTCCCATTTGACGAATAATGGGTGCAATCATTCTTAATGTCATCGAATATTGTTGAACCGTTAGAAATGGGATCCACACACGTAGATTCCTCACATGTTAGATCAATTATTTTTGTCGAGTCAAAAGACATACTTGAAGACTCCCCTATGCACTTTTTCTTTTTATTGTATGTTGAAATTATTTTTGAAGACGATGTCCCTATAATTGTCAAACCAATTTACTTAAATATTTCACCCCAAATAAAAATATGTAATTTAAATATATAATTTATACAAAATAATAAAAAATTTAAAAACTTAATATACCATTTGTGATGATAGTAAATGCAGTTTTTGGCATTGAATTAGCAATGCTACTTGACGACTCATGCAATTCAAATGGTTTGGATACATTTGTACCAATCTTTAAAGATAGCAGACGATTTTCTGAGAAAAAGAAAGAATATTATATTAGATTAATTTAAATAAACAAATTGAAAGTAATAAGAAATAAAATATATTAGAAAAAATATATTGGTAATCGGTAATACTAATTTGTATTAAATATTAAACAATACAAATAATTAAAATAAATAATTTAAAAAAACGTACCATTTGTAATGACATGTAACTAGGGATATAATTATTTGTATTAATATGTGTGCCATAAACTTTGTAAATCCCTAGTGTACACAAACCCGACGATGACTGCGCATCTATTACTGTTGACATTGAAGGATATGTATTTGTGATGTTAATAAGCGAATAGTTTGATAATGGTCTTTTAAGCCGATTTTGCAAATCTCTTGTCGCATCCATGGTAGAAGTCGACAAATTTGAGATTCTTATTTTCTGCATAGATGAAAACAAAATAAGATCAATAATTAAATAATGTGCACACGATATCATTAAAAATAATTCATATGTATTTACAATAATTAATGAAATTATAAAAACAAAATATACTTTTATATTTTTTATTTTGATAAATGAAAAAACAAAATAAACTAATTATATATTTGTTGATCATCTAAATTGATTATATATTTATGTATCATCTAATTTACTTATAAGTATATAATCAATCTTCGATTTTGTATAAATCATATCATTTAATCTTATTACCAATGAAGAAAAATATAATTATTAGCTAATATATTAAAAGGTATAAAAATATAATTTTGGAAGATAATTTTTATTTAGATAATTTAGATAATATATCTTATAATTAATTTTAATAGTTGATCTTCTAATTAAATGAATATTTTTGGATAATAATTTAATCAAACATTGTTACCAAAATTATAATTTTTCGAACTGAAAAAAATATTAAATAAAATTAATTTATGTTTTAATTTTTCGTACTTTTATTTTTTTATTTAAAATATTGCTTTTATTTAAAATAAATATCAAAAAATAATTCAAATTGGGCCATATTTTAAAACATAGTATTGAGTGGTATACAATTCAAAAAAATTGGACCAAGCCCAACCCTTTTAAATATATATGATCCTTTTATAAAGCTCATACTCTACACACAAATACACCAATTTTTCTTATTAAAAAAATGAAAAAAAAAAAAACACATGACCATCCGATCTCGGATCGGATGGCCATAAGGTATCCAAGTGTGTAAACATCATTTTGTGGAAGAACCCGGAAGATAGACACGTACGATGGTGATTAATTGCATGATGCCAAAAATCGAAAAAAATAAAAAACACTGGCCATCCGATTTCAAATCGGATGGCCACAACACATCCCACCCAAAACCACCCACCCTCATTTCGAGAAGTGCAGCAAAGACACGATTTTGTTCTTGTTCATTTATCTCACTATCTCTTATCCAAAAAATCACTCCCTCTCTCTGCCAAGTCTCTCACTGTGAAACCCTAATATTTACTCTCTCATTTCTCTCCATTTCGAAAAGAACCGAGTTCGGCTCTAACCCACCCCCATCTCTAATCTCTCAGTCTTTTTGTAATCTATGTATACCACTTAAGACTGGGTGTAATTTTAGAAGTTGGTATTATTTTTGGGTTTGTTTTTATTTTTTTTTTGTTCATTTTCGAGTTAGGGTTTCCAATATTATATCTGTAAATGTTCATGAGATGTGTTTTTTTGGGTGGTTTTCGCTCATTTTAATCAGTTCTGTACATGGTTTTTCAAACATTTACCTTGCAAATGACTAAAATCCGGTGGTTTCTTCATAGCCACACGGATTTTGTCGATTTACAAATATTTTTATCTTTAAACCAAAAAAATCTTATGTTTTTTCTAACGAATCTGTACGTAGTTGGGTAGATCTGTGTGATTTTAATGTATAGTTTTGCGGATTTACATGAAAATGAACCAAAAATGCCAAAAAAATACCAAATTCTTGAAGATCTGCTGATATTTTGAGGTTCACCGGTTTTCCATTTTTAAGAACTAATTTACTACATAACAATCATGGTCTTCAGCTGTAATCGACAAGTCTTTTTTGTCTTTTTTTTTCGATTTTTGGTTAACAGATCTTTCTAGTTCGTATTTTTTTTACCAAAAAAATCTATTTATTAAAAATTACTTTATGGTATTTATGCAAAACATACAAACGATTATCTCCTGAATTATTTTTATACTGAGCAATAATCGGTAAGTGTTAGATTTTTTTGTATTTTTTTTCAATTTTTGGTTAACAGATCTTTCTGGTTCGTATTTTTTTACAAAAAAAATATATTTATTAAAAATTACTTTATGGTATTTATGTATAACATACAAACGATTATCTCCTAAATTATTTTTATACTGAAATTTTAATTTCTTTTATCATTTTCTTTATGTTATTTACAAACCAGTTAAAGTCTATGTCAAGCTTTTTTTTTTTACAAAAAATAATTATATACTAAAATATTTGTAATGTTATTTTCGTAGAAAATTTTAACTAATAATCCGGATATTTTTTAAAACTTAAATCTTAATTTATTTATTTTTTGCACTTTGTTCATGATTTTACCAGATTTGTTAACCTTTATGTTTCACGTTTTGTTTACAAATAAAAACTTAAATTTTCATTTTATTTTGTGATTATAAAACTGATTTTTTTTATAAGATATATAAGTCCAATATGATAAAATATTTTTCATCACATTAAGATTAAAACACATAAGTAAGAATACTATGATATCTCAAATATAGATACTGTGAAATAAAAGTAATATAACATATATGTTTAGTTTCTGATTACCTCAGTTTTATAATCACTTATTTAAAAAATTAATATATTTTTGTATTTTGAGAAGATCAGATGCTAATCATTACTGTATATAATTTTATTTAAAAATCTCCAATTACATGATTTTATTTTATTAAACTATTTAAATAGTTATTTTATTTAGCTGGTCTTACAAAATATAAAAAATAAATACTCAAAAGATTAAAAAAATAATTTATAATTTGTCAGGTTAATTTTTTTTAATTTATGTATTTTTTTAAGATCCTAATTGTCTAAATATAGTTTGACAAAACTTTTAGGTTATCACCAACTTGACCATACTCTCAGAAAGTATTGGAATCCTGTTGGAGAATTTGTCTATTTTAACTGTCTTATTGTTTGATTTATGAGATGTAAAATCTCTGTGAAATTGAATCAAAATTAGAGAAAGGATGGTGTTAAAACAGATTTGGTGTATGGAATGGAGTTTCACTCTCAGCAACCAAAAAGATAAGTATTGCAATTTTTTTTAATTTTAAGTTTTAATTTACATTTACTTTTATTTGAATAATTCTGACTTTGTTATTTTTTGGTGGCAGGGGTAATGAAACAACAAGTTATTTAGTGATTTAGAAACATTTAAGGTAATAATTTTTTTTATTCTCATTTTTTAGTTTTAATATTATAATAATTTTGGACTATACGAACATATTCAGTTGTACGAACATAGAATAGAGAGATATGTATCCTGTAACTGAGATAAAATACAAAAAGAATATACAAAAACTTTACAAAAAGATGAAAAACCTAACAGTTAAGAACTATACATATTACAGATAGGGATAGGTATCAGAATTAAGTACTTAATATAGTGATGAGAAAACAATGACAATTGTGTAAATGAAATACAATTGACAGTAAATAATTACAACTATTTGTTTAAAACATAAAAAATATATAGAAGCAACATACCCTTTTCATGTTATGAGTTCCTATTTCTCTTAATTCCAATAACAGAGTGTCCTGTTAGCTTTCTCATCGTTAGGGATATGAGAATTTACAGTTTTTAATGAAGAACTATGAGATGTGTT
Organism: Rehmannia glutinosa; assembly: GCA_016081115.2. NCBI lineage: Eukaryota > Viridiplantae > Streptophyta > Magnoliopsida > Lamiales > Orobanchaceae > Rehmannia > Rehmannia glutinosa. The sequence continues at coordinate 70,965 of JABTTQ020001191.1, forward strand.
GGGATATTGTGTGTTTTTCTGCAAATCCGTTTGGCATAAATGAAATGGTTTATATAGACTGTGGATGCGTATATATGGAATGGGTGTGATATATTAAATAGTATCTTTCAATTTAGGTAAAGTTATTAATTGCTATACATCACATGTGTATGATGGAAATATCTTTTTTAAATGTTTATAAACTCACAATTTAAATTAACTATTTAGTCAAAAGAGAATCTTATATTTGTTATATAGTGGGATAAACTAAATGTCCATAAAATGATGATTGCATGAAATATCTTTTGATACACTAAGTCGTTTTTAAAATGACCAGATATGGTATTAAGATATTTTAAAATTGTTTGTATTATATAATTCGATTTGTTACTTTTAGAACAAATGTGTTTCTTGGGAGTTGAAATATCTTACTAAATCTACTGGAATAGGATATAAAAGCTTACAACAATTTTAGTTTGTAGTTAATACATGTCTGTTATTGTTTTAATTACACGTGATCGGAATGGCTCCAATTTAATTGTTGATTGTGTTTTATGTTTGAATTGTTATCTATATTGAACTTTGAGGAAAAAACCCTCTTGACCCTGCTCCTAAAGAGTGGTGGAATCCTGTAGGGTTCTCAAAGGATGATTGATGTGTTTATTTACAATTTTTATTAGTCAGAATGTATGGTGTACCAGTTGACGTGTTTATTTTAATTCCAGCATTCCCGTAACAATTATAGATGTATGACTTAATTTTGAAATTAAAATGAAAAAATAAGTCTTAACCGATCTAAAAGAGTTAATTGTAAACTTCCCATAGAACTGAAATACAAAATTAATACATTTTTTTTAAAAAATACCTAAATCCCAATAACTGTCAAAATCTTAACAAAGTCAATAGCTGCAATGTCCATTTGAAAAATGGATTGGCAGTAATATTAAACTGAAAACCAATATATCAATGAATAAATCGAATGTAAAATAAAAATATTATTAAAAATATTGTTATAATATATTCATTAAAATATAACAAACACACATTAAAATTGTCTTTGAAAATTAATTATTTAAGGAGAGATTGTGATCAAATGTTTCGAAAAAATATCGAGACATGCATGCCTAATAGGTATTTTTAATTTCAATAATTAATAGTACTTGATTTTCATTATCACAATAACTTATTAAAGGATATGTTGAAAATGAAGATTAATAGGTAAAAACATTAAAATTAAAATAAAATTAATAGAAGCTTATAAATTTAGCAATAAGAAAAACCAAAAAAATTAAAAGAACAACTACACGGATCATATGTAAAGTTAAATAAATAGGCAAATGACATTATTATATTCTGAATAGAAACTTTTATTAAGAGTGTTGAAACCATTCAAATAGAAAACTGAACTGAAATAAATTGTTCCAAATAACCCAAATCCTATAATTGGTTGTTTAAATAACCAATAATCTAAAACTAAATTTAAGACAAAATTGCTATTCGCCATTTATCTAATCATTCTCCTTCTTTATAATGCTCTTCAACTTCATGCTCGTAGAAGATTATGAAAATTGCTCATTCAAAGCCCTCTTAGCAAGTGGCGACACATCATCCCGATTGTGTTTGCCAAGAAGCTTGCTAGGTTAACTTCGTCCCCCGATGAACTCTCATCTAATTCCTATGAACACAAAATAACAAATTTTAGAATTTAAAATTCAATAGAATACATATAAAAAAAAACTGAAAGATCAGATTCTTACATTTTCATGACGAAGTTCTTCTCCTTGAAGCTTTGATAAGTAGTCCGACTCCTTTAGGATATAAAATAAATTTTGTAAAAATAAATTAAATATTTATATATTTGGTAGTTAAAATCTAACAATTACCTGACTCTCAAGAGAAGTAGCTCCATATTTCCAAACCAAATCTTTATCTGCTATCAACTTAACCACTGAAAATGCTCCGGCATAATTGCGTAGATGTTCCTCTTTAATTTGTACTTTGAAAAGGACCATCTTGCCAATTAGAGCTTTCAAATCGGGGGCCAGTTCACCCGCTGAAGTACTGCCACCTTCCTCTTTCTAAATAAATCAAGAATAATATAAGTTATAATTATATATATAAAATAATTTAATATATGGATTAAATAGCTAATCTTTTTGAAAAATACAAACCTGAACAAATTCATTCCTTAAATCAACACAAGATTTCCCTATCAACATCTCACATTCTCTATCCCAACAAAGCAATGTGGCACTTGCAGATTCATCAACCACTTGAAAGTGAATCATATATCTATTAATATAAAAAACATAAAATTAAAATAAAAAAATAGAAAAACCATTAAAAGCAATTTAATTTTATAATTTTAATTGTACTGAACATTAAAAAATTACCGTATACGCCCAGTTTCCTGCAAATGATCACATTTTATGCAGTAAAGCTGATCAACAGCTGGATACAATTTTTTGGTACATCGTGTGCAAGAAATGTACCACCATTCATCCGAGATACCAACAATTCTCGCACAAACCCAAAAACTACCGGCCTATATAATAACTCAAACATTAAAAAATTATAAGATTAAAAGATTAAAATAATTATTTAAAAAACAGACAAAAAATGTAAAAAAAAATGTAAATAAATTATAGCTTCGTTTGCATATAGATGTTCTAGCGGCTTCAATGAGAACTTTGGAGATTCTAGATCCTCCAACACACTTGTCGACCATGGATTTGACACATGGCTTATTGAAAATATTGGATTATTACTGGTCAGAAGACTGAATAGTAAAATAATTAGCAATAACAATTTAATAAATGATTAAATATAATGAATAATATTTATTCACACAAACCTTCTCTTAAAATCTTGAATTTCCTCAATGGCTTCATTAACAATCATCTTTGTAACATAATAGCTATTAGACACCTTCACTTGTTCTGTATAAATTTTGCAAAAAATTAATTAGATTAACTATGCGGGAAAACAAAGATATTAGTTGAATATATTATTTCAATAATGAGATACCTTTAAATACTTTGGCATGCCCCCATTTGTAGAATCACAACAACGAGGTCGGATATGTTATTCTCAAATGAGGGAGAATTTGTTCTATGTAATCTTCCCAAAGTGTACACGATAGACGCCTACTCCTATACAAATATAATGGTTAGTTTACATTAAAATGAATAGTGCAGAAAATAATAAGAAAATTACTCTAAATCTTCGAGGGTTATCTCGATGAATATTGTAACCCTCCCATCAATGTCCTTATTTTGTACACTGTGCATTGAAACAACTCTCCCAATGACATTTGAAAAATAAAAGTAACAAAAAATTTCATATATAATTCAACAAAATAATTTAAAAGTAAATAAACAAAAAAAATTTAACTATACCTAACAACATTATATCGTCTACCTTTTCCGGATTGGTTAAATCACCAAAATTCTTGAAATCAAACATAAATCTCGGAAATGACTGCTCAAACATCTCAAATACATGAGTTTTGCCATAAAACAAAATCTTATATTTTGTAGACGTGGTTTTATACTTGTCCGTTTGCTTTGTTATCAGAAAATCCTTTATGACATAAACATGTCCCTCTTTGAACATCCTTTTGAAATTAGCAATCTGGAATTTCCTTATGGTGGCATGAATGCGATCACCCTATAATAGATTTCAGTAAAAAAAAATTAATCATAAATTTATGAGTCCTTAAAACTGAAAATAAAAAGACAATAAAGAATACAAAATAACTTACCACACTGTCATGGAAAACACATTCTAGTGTACCAATGAGATTTTTATCCGTAAAAAGAGGGCTTATCGTATAATTGAATAAGTCGCACTTTGACAACCCACAATTGTTTGGTATTATTCAGGTTGCGAATAAGCGTGACGAATGGTGCCATGTCTGTTTCTGTTGTTCGAAATTTGCTGAAAGAAAAAAGGTTTTGCAGAGAGTTTTTGAATTTGTAATTTTTTTTTGATCGCTTATGGTGCAAAGATATTTATCAGTAAATCGACTGTTGTTGTAAGGAAATCGGAGAAAAATATTTGTGGTTAGATATTTATTACTGTTCTTACTTGCACAATTTTTACCATAGATAGTTATGAATGCAGTTTTTAAGTTCTGAGATGTGGGCTTTCGTACATCTACAGATATTTTGACGATTTTATTACCAAAATTGAACATTTTTTTTTGCAAAAATAGAACAATGTTAAATTGGCCTGAAATTTTTAACAATATAAATTGATATCTAATTAATTTCTTTAGGCCGAAAAAAGATCCATATTCAACGATTTCTTTCGGTATTGAAAAAGTATTTGATCCTTTTTTTAATTAGAAATTAGAAAATATGAATATGATTCTCGTTATGTTTTTCAAAATATAAAGCGCTTAAATAAACATATTCGATGGTTTTATTATTAGAAGTCAACTTTCAATTAACATTGTTTGGATCAACGATTTTTTTTATACCAAATTTAACAGTAATAATTGTTGTCAATCTCTTAATTCTGTCCAAACAATTATTTAAAAAGTCAAACTTAACAAATCCAAAAACAAGGATGAATGTATACAGAAAATCGGGAAAATTGGTCAACTACTAAAAAAATACACCAAAATATTTTTTAGAAATAGGTGTTTAGGCGGGAAAACAGATTTAGAAAGGGGTTTGTTTATATATATATATATATATATATATATATAGATATATAGATGAGCTAGTCTCCTGTCAGACCGTCTAACGGATCTAGATCCGTTAGACGGGTCTAGACAATTTTACACCGAAAATTACAGAGAAAAGAGATGATTATGTGCGTGTCGAATACGAAAGTCCGATAATGGGGGTAGGTGTTTACGCAATTCTTTTTTGGGTTTTTTCTGGCACCCATATTGTTAAATCACATGAACTTTTTTTAATGTTGGATTTACTTGTTTTAATCAGTTCGTTGATGATGTTGAGTTTTGGTTCAAACAATTTTTATATGGTTTTATTAATCGGACCAACTTCTGTATGTGATTCAGAGGTCATGTTGCTCCTTCCTCTTCAAACAGAGCAAAGAAATCCATGATTTTAGATTTGCTCTGTTTTTCTTTTAGGTGATACTGATACAAATATTAGTATCAACTAATACTTTTATGGAGAAATACTAATACATTTTATGAGAAAAACTAATACTTTGCAGGAGCACTACTAAAATACTCTCTAGGAAATTACTAATACTTTTTCGAGAAACTACTAATACTTTTCCGAGGGACAGTTAATACATTTCGGGAGAAAATTTTAATTATATTCGGGAATACTACTAAAATGCACTCTAGGGAACTACTAATACTTTTTCGAGGAACTACTAATACTTTTTTGAGGGACTGCTAATACATTTTGGAGGTATATTTATGAGAAATACTAAAAAACTCTTCAGTGAACTACTAATATATTTCAGAAGAACTGCTAATACTTTTTAGAAGGACGGCTAATACTTTTCATAAGGACTGTTAATACGTTTCAGGAGAAAAATTTAATTATATTCAGGGAAATTACTAAAATACTCTCCAGGGAATTACTAATACTTTTTCGAGGAACTACTAATACTTTTTTGAGGGACTGCTAATACATTTCGGAGGTATATTTAGGAGAAATACTAAAAAACTCTTCAGGGAACTACTAATACATTTTAAGAATCGCTAATACTTTTTAGAAGGACGGCTAATACTTTTCGAATGATTGTTAATACATTTTGGAGAAAAATTTAATTATATTCAAGGAAACTACTAAAATACTCTCCACGAAACTACTAATACTTTTTCGAGGAACTACTAATACTTTTTTGAGTTACTGCTAATACATTTCGGAAGTATATTCATGAGAAATACTAAAATACTCTTCAGGGAACTACTAATATATTTCAGAAGAACTGCTAATACGTTTTAGAAGGACGACTAATACGTTTTTTAGAAACTACAATATTTTTTCAAAAAAAAAATAATACTTGTATTTTCGGGATCTTTGTGAAAATATTTAAAATATGTGTGTTTAGAAATACATTGAGATGGCCTAAACTAAATCATTTTATCTAAATCATATATAAAATGAATAAGATAAATAACCACCCACATAAATGGGTAAAACTTGCAAAAAGAATCACATAATTAATGCTACAACCAGCACTTTCTCAAATTGAAAGCAATGGAGGCCCATCCCCAAGGCCCATGCCTATAGGAGGCATCAGGACGCTAATGACGTGCGGGATTAGCTTAGCGGGATTATTGCATGGGCCAATATTGAATTATTTGAATTTGGGTTGGATCCGTCTGACGGCTTTTGACCCGTGAGGTTCCGTTCTGACAGAAGTTTTTGTCTATATAGATATATAGATATGGGTATATGAAATGATGAAAAGATATATGGCATTCTCTTAATTTAACATATGTATAACTATAAAATACAATTTATATTTTATATAATGAAATTACTCTCGTGAAATCTACATATATACTTATATCTAAATGTAATCTGTCATTTATATTGAACTTACTTTCACATAAGTGACATAATATATTAAGTTTTTGGTATTTCATGTATCCAATCAGCAATTCGATTTTTTATTTTTTTTTGTGAAATTTTTTGATTTTTTCTCCAGTATTTTATAAAATACAATTTACATTCTATATAATGAAATTACTCTCGTGAAATCTACATATATACTTATATCTAAATGTAACCTATCATTTATATTGAAATTTTTGATTTTTTTTTCCAGTATTTCATATGTTTAAAAATATAATGTACAGGCAATGGCCAAAATTGAAAAGTCTATATTGAAAAAGTAATTACATTTCTATCTTAAAAAGGTAACACAATTAATGTAGTGAGAGAATGTAAATTGAACTTAAATTCAAAATTGCAAAAAAACTGGTGCTAAACTGATTCAAGGGTACATTAGTCATAAAAAATGCTTAATTACTTATTACCCCTTACTTTTTCTCAAGCAAAATACAATACTACCCTTTCTAGCTAGCTAGATTCTAGCCATTTAGCACCTCCCTAATTATAAATATGTAAAAAATCATACATAATCACACAGTACGATGTATATTATATGCAGATTTACGTTAGATGCTACACCTAATGTATTAATGCTGGAGTAACATTTACAAAACCCACTTTGTAGAAGAAGTTTTCTTTTCAAAGATATAACATTTAGGTTGTGTTTGCAATTTGCGAAAAGTCTGGAGGTTGGGTTAGTGTCCCGCCAAGAGATACGTCTAAATGGACTAGACCATGTGGACAATGGGTTTTGGTGGTCCGGCTGGCCCCTAGAAAAATTAAAAAGAAAAGTAATTTTTTTAATATTTTTATCTCCTGTAAAAGTGAATAATCAATTATTATATTTAATGTGTGTATATGTGAGATTATGAGATAAACTATCAACCCCTGTAAAAATTAGAAATGTTTGTAACTTAAAATCAATTGGATTGTGGAAGTACATTCAAGTTGAAAAATGAATTTTGTTGTTAACTTATTAAATTTGTTTATATAGTATTTCATATTTTATTACAAATTGAACTTTATGATTTTAAATTTCTCACGAACTTTGCCACTTGATTTTATTGATTTAATTATTTGATTGTTGAATTTTTTGTTAAGGAGTATATGGTAAGATACCATACGATTTTACCGTATAATTATTTATCACTTATGGTAAGATACGATACGATTTTAATTTACCATATGCACACCCAAACATAGACCATTGTGGGTTGATAGTGTTAGATAAATGTTTTTATCAAGATTTTGATGATTTTGTTTAAATGAGTTTTTATACCAAAACAGTGTTTATAAAAGTTGTCCAAATACTCCCAATTGATTTAAAATATTTTTACTAATTTTTGGAGTATTTTTTTGAAGTTTATTTTTGACAAAAATCGGACAACATTTCAAGTTGGAGGTCGGTCGAGCAAAAGGTCGACCTGCAGACTGGAGAATGAAAAATCGGACAACATTTCAAGTTGGTGGTAGAGCACGTAGTCCCTAAGTGGGGTGAAGCTCTTTAAATCGACGTGTGTTGTTTATTTTCTGCATTTTAGCTTTCATCGTTGCTTGATCATTTGAAAAACAGGGCAAAATCTGAAAAACTGGGATAATCAATTCACCCCCTCTAGATTATCGTAGCCACTTGGACTAACAGATAGGAGGGGGATGGATAAGGAGTAGGGGGAATAGACAAGTATCAAAAAAACTAAAAAAACTCAAATTGGGACCTAATCAATACCCTTATAAAGAGGGAACAATATTGTTGGAAATATTGGACGGTATATACCAAATGACTGAAAATAAAATGAGCAGAGTAACAGTATAAAAGTTGAGACAAGAGTTGGACTATTTGTCTTTAAGACGAAATTTCCCTGCTCATGGTGTTTACGAAAACTGGCAATCACCTCTCAAGATACAATGACTTATCTCTTGTTATAGTAACACTACAAATCACAACACAATACGAACTTTACAGTGTTTTTGAACTCTCACAACTTTATGCAGAATGTATGAAGAATTTTGAAATTTTCTGATTCAAAATGAATTCTGGGGACTGCTATATATAGAGCTTCTGGTGCCTCTTCAGACTGGGTGCAACCCAGGTCTAGATCAATTGTGACCGTCAGATCGTGCCCTGTGGTCAACAGCTGCGATCTGATGGTCCTGATCACATCTGACTGAAGGAACACACCCTTTGGCATATACCCCTGCACACTGGATAGTTGTGTCCAGTCATGACTCCTCATCAGTGAACAGACATTTCCAATCAGCGCCAACCTACCACGTGTCGCCACCTGGATGACTATGCCAAGTCACTGCCACCCTGCCACGTCACCGAGCCATTGGACTGAACCCTGGTTCGATTTTTAAAAACTTTAAGGCTCCTCAGAGCTCCTCGCGATGATGCATATGTACGAAGCGCAGAGTGCGCCTCTAAAGCGTCCAATGCGACTATTTGTGATATGTGCGAGCCTGGGCCTGGGCTCGGCTCCAACTCAAGCTCGGATGGTGCTTCGCACCGTCCTTGGTGCCTTTTGAGCTAGCCAAAGGCTAGTCAAAACTTACTTGGTCCACTATGGTGTTCCATAAGGAGCTCCACATGATTACTTCTTATTAGTGGTGAAACTCTTTATAAACTAGCCAAACATTTAATATATTTCCTATGTGGGATATGGCTTTTTATATTCCCACCCTTTTATATATATAAAGGTATTTTAAGTGGCTAACTTTATGCATTTATTTCTCATTCACCCAACATTGGTTTTGAGAAATTCAAAATGCTAAGCTCATCTACCCACGGTGTGGATTACGTTTATCTTATTTATTTCATACAATAAATAAATGAACCCACTTAAATAATTGGTCAATATCGGGTCAAAACCCAATTTATTAAAACTAATTCCAATAATCCCCCACATGAATGAAAATAAATGCATATGATTATGCGGGCACTAAAGATAGTTCAAGCAAAAAACTATTGCATCGAGAGAGGTAGCTTGTGGTTTTGAACCTTCCTTAGTGGAATAATATCGGATTTACTAGGCTGTATAGTGACGCGATGTCTTAAACTATTTAGTTGTTTGTGTAAACCAAAACAACAATATCCACACAATATCTTTCCTAACACCATTTGGTTCTCATGGTTGTGTCCATTTTGGTCCTGGACAACATCTTGGATTCATAAGTGTTTTGTTGAAGCGGCCCATCTTCACACTTATATAGATGATCTCCTATTAAGAGTGTCCTGCCATACTCCACTTCTTTCAAGTATATGAATCATTAAAAGTTTATAACTTAACATCACCACATTCAGCAGGTTTTCCACTTGGACAGGAATGAGCTGTAACTTGTTCCAAGTGTTTATCCAAATATTCATAACTTGCTCCAATTCAAAAGGTTGGTTACAACTATAAATACTCTTATTTTGTGGATTTTAAGCCCATTCCTTTCGATAAGCACTATACTTGATCTCTATTCAAATCTTTAGTTAACGAATCCGCTAGGTTTTCTTTCGATTTCACGTAATAGATTGTAATAACTCTATTTGAGATCAACTGCCTAACGGTGTTATGTCTTCGACGTATATGTCGAGTCTTACCATTGTACATACTATTTTGAGCCCTTTCTATAGCCGACTGACTATCACAATGTATCATGATTGCAGCCACCGGCTTAGGCCAACAAGGAATATCCTCTAAAAAGTTGCGAAGCCATTCTGCTTTTTCACTTGTTTTATCCAGAGCTATAAACTCCGATTCTATCGTGGATCAAGCTATACAAGTTTGTTTAGAGGATTTCCATAATACCGCTTCTCCACCAATGTTAAAAACATAACCACTAGTGGACTTGGAATCTTTTGTGTCAGATATCCAATTAGCATCACTATATCCCTCTAATACAGCTGGATATCTTGAGTAATGTAATCCATAATTTAAGATGAATCTTAGATACCTAAGAACCCTTATCAATGCATTCCAATTAGGGGTGTGCACGGGACTTGGAGATCACTGAACTCGAACCGATATACGAACCAAAAAATATTCGAACCAAAAATATCCATTGACTTTTTGACTTTCTCCGAACCGAACTGTACCAAAAATTTCCATGGTATGGTTCTGGTGATTTTATAAATATTTGTACCGAGAACCATACCGAATCATACCGAACTGAATATCCGAAACTAGAACTAATTTTAAATAATTTTTTATATATACATATATAATATTTTATCTTATTTATATTTTGATATTGAATTAAGTGATTAACTACATATTCCTTTGAAATTCAATATTATATAAAATTAATTAGATTAAAATTAGTTAAATGATTAGTAAATTGCACATAAACTAAAATAATTCATAATCGTCTAATCAAAAAATTAAAACATTGAGACTATAAACTTTCATTTTATATTAATTTTATCAAAGTTATTAGTTAATTATATTTTTTCTAATTCAAAAGCCCGCAGTGTGCCAAGATTATATAATATTATTGTAATAGAAACTATTAAATTTTTCATTCATTGAGATTTCTAAACTTTTACTATTAATTATATGAAAACGCAATATCTTAAACATATTATGTTAAAATCCAAAAGGAAAAATCAATAATTTTGACTATAAGTTAGATTAAAAAAATTATTTAAAAGTTAAATTGATATTAAACTAATAATGTAGTATAGTCTATATTATGAAAGAAAGATTTAGAATTATAATATTAAAAATTTAGCTAGATGTGAATAAAAGAAATTTTATGTATAATTTAAATCTAAAATATCCAAAAATTTAACTCCTATAATACTAATGCTTTTACTACGTATTTTTGAGATTGCACTAAAAAAATTAGAGTGGAAGTATAAATGGTTAATGATTTTTATATTATTTTCTCCATTTTTTGTGTGTTTTGTTTATGAATAATCTTTGAATCTCTGTTTCTCTGAACCATCCTACACCATCCCATACTGTCCCATTAGAACTGAATCTCCGTCTCGAACCGTCCTGAACTCTCAGGACTGTTCGGGATGGATATTGTTTTTATGGTTCAGTTTTGGAGATTTAATTTTGAAATATCCAAACTTCGGAACAGTTCCGGAGATTTCTAAATTTCGAATTGGACCGACGTGCACACCCCTACTTCCAATGGTCATTTCCAGGATTACTCGTAAATCTACTCAGTTTATTAACTGCGTAGGCAATATCTGGACGTGTGCAGTTTGTTACATACATTAGACTGCCAATAATCCGAGAATATTCTAGTTGAGATACAAGCTCACCCTGATTTTTAGCTAAGTGTAAACTTAAATCAACAGACGTTTTAGCTGGAGGACTATCATAAGTATTGAACTTTCGAAGTACTGTCTCAATATAATGAGATTGTGACAAAATAAGTTCATCAGATGTTTTTGAGATCTTAATTCCCAGAATAACATTTGCTACACCCATATCTTTCATATCAAAATGTTTGGTCAACATTTTCTTAGTATTCATGATTATATCATGATTACTATCCATAATCAACATGTCGTCAACGTAAAGACAAACAATCATATTAGCATTAGGTGTGTCTTTAATGTAAGCGCATTTATCACACTCGTTAATTTTAAAACCATTCGACAACATAGTTCTGTCAAATTTCTCGTGCTATTGTTTTGGAGCTTGCTTAAGGCTATACAATGACTTAACAAGTTTGCACACCTTCTTCTCCCGCCTAGGAGCAACAAACCCTTTGGGTTATTCATGTAGATTTCTTCTTCTAATTCACCATTTAGAAAAGCTGTTTTCACATCCATTTGGTGTATTTCAAGGTTATGCAATGCAACAATAGCAATGAGAACTCTAATAGATGTGATTCTTGTCACATGTGAATACGTATCAAAGAAATCAAAGCTTTCTCTTTGTTTAAATCCTTTAGCTACTAATTTGGCCGTGTACTTACCAATAGTTCCATCAGCTTTATATTTCTTTTTAAGGATCCACTTGCATCCTAAAGGCTTATTTGCCAGTGGGAGATCTACCAACTCCCATGTATGATTTTGCATAATGGAATTGTTAGAGATTTTTCTAACCGCAAGTGTGCATTTGTCAAGTTTTAATATAGTGATATGAGTAGGGTTGTCGTATCCACAGGGAATGCATGTATAAGTACCAAGTATAAATTACCTATACTATATTTGACAGATCAATAATAGGTGGATATCTCAATTTATAAACAAAAACAACTAGATGTAACCAATCAAAATATAAACATCTAAATCTATGGGATAATGAATTCTAGAGGTGTGATAAATCTAATGTTCCCTTATGTTTATGGTATATCAATCACAAATTACCAATTTATAAGTCAAGATTTCTACAATAATCATTTCCTCTCTCGAGTGCCAAATAATTTTAGATCACAATTGGGAAATCAATATCTCTATAAAAATCACCAATTGAAATCTCAATAAAAACTATAAATTTTGATAAATGACTTCAAAGGATTCACAAATCTCTCAATTCTATGAAATCCTAGGTTATGCTATTTCAAGGCCATGTATTCAATTACCTCTCTCAAGTGTCAAATCAAATACACCAAACACTCTAAATTATTGATCAAGTAATTTAGAAGCAATAAATCCAAATAGCACAAATAGATTGGGAAATCTAGATTGACAAACCACAATATCAAAACATAAGTTCAAACATAGATTACATCATCCCTCTAGAATTATAAAGTTTAGCTCATGATGAAAATACAAATATCCATAATCAAATGAGAATGCATCTCAAATGATATACAAGAAACAATAAAGAAGGAATTAAAGAGATTAAAGAAGAATCTTATATATTTCTAGGTGATAAATGTCTTCAATCCTCTTCCCCAACTCTTTCCTTGTGTCTTGATGGTGTTGGTTTTCATCCCCAAGTGTCCTCCATGCCCTAGATCAAGTCTCCCATGTATCTATTTATAGTACCCTCATTTTAGATCCAAAAATTGGAGTTTTACTGTTTTGTCCGCCCACGGGCGCTGGCGCTGCAACGCTCGAAAATGGGTGCTGCAACGCCAAAACACAAACCCAGACTGCCCTCTTTCTGACCCTTGCGCTGCAGCGCCAAGGAGGGGGCCCTGCAACACCCGTAGAACACTCCCGGGCGATGCAGCGCCTCTTTTTTGCGCAGTAGCGCCATCCAAGCGTCCGAATTTGCTTTGGGTATCTTCATAGGAGTTGTATCACTCTCTCATATATTTCCAAAGCCACTTGAATCAGCTCAATATCAATTTTGTAGAGAGAGTTATAGCCAAAATACTAAACCCTGCCAGTTCAAGAAATTCCTGACGTGTTTGGACGTTTCTTCAAATCAATCTTTCATCGTTTGATCATCCTTGCTTCTTTTGACACACGACTCATTAAAATGACTCTAGACTCAATATAATTAGCCCTCAACATGGCTTGGCCACTCAAATAACTCGAGACAATAGAAATTAATGCCTAACCTATGAGATATAACAAAAATGACTCAAAATACTCAAAAAAACAACACAAAACTCTAGTGTCGGAAGCCCAAATCAATGGTATAAAACCAACTGAGCAGGAATCTCTTTCATTGTTAATAGCTTCTTTCTAGAATGGAGCTTCTGGAGTAGAAAATGCTTCACCAATTGTCCTTGGTTCATTTTCTAACACATGAGTTAGAAAATCTGGACCAAAACACTTTGTTGTTTTGGCCCTTTTATTGCGTCTTGGTTCTTCATCACTTTGATAATCACCATCAGCAGTATCACGTGTTCTTTTGCCAGAATTAGCTTCATTTCTTTCTTGACAAGGAAACACGTCTTCGAAATATATAACATTCTTTGACTCAATAATTGTACCTTCTTGTACATCATGAATTGTTGATTTGTTCACTAAAAATCGATATGCACTACTATTATTAGCATATCCAATAAAAATGCAATCGATTGTTTTAGGCCCTATATTGACATGTTTTGGCTTAGGTATTTCCACTTTAGCCAAACACCCCCACACTTTAAAATATTTGTAGGAAGGTTTGCGATCTTTCCATAACTCATACGGAGTTTTATCTTTATTTTTGTGTGTTATTTTATTAAGAATATGGTTACCCAAGAGGATTGCTTTCCCCCACAAATTCTGAGGTAAACCCGAATTTATCAACAAAGCATTCATAATCTCTTTAAGAGTTCGGTTTTTGTGTTCAACAATACCGTTTGATTGTGGTGAATAAGGAGCTGTCGTTTGATGAATAATATCAGAATCTGAGCAAAATTCATCAAAAGAAGCTCCATATTCTCCACCTCTATCACTTTGAATTATCTTAATTCGCTTACTAAGTTGATTTTCAACCTCTTTTTTATAACTTTTAAAAGCTTCTAATGCCTCATATTTACTTCTCAAAAGATATACATAACAATATCTTGTGCAATCATCGATAAAAGTAACAAAATATTTTTTCCCACCTCTAGTTTGCACAAACTTTAAATCACATATATCACTGTGAATTACCTCTAGAGGTTTTGTTTCTATTTCCACCGAGTGGAATGGTGTTTTGGCCATTTTTGCCTCAAGAAAGATTTCACACTTGTGATGTGAATCTATTTTAAAATTAGATAGTAATTCCAAGTTTACTAACCTTTTCAAAGTGTTAAAATTCCCATGTCCTAATTTAACATGCAATAAATTTGAACACTCAAGCAAATAAGAAGAAGCATTAATTTTATTGCTTTCAAAGTTTCGGAGTACATTCATTACATTCATCTTGAACAGTCCATTATCTAAGTACCCGTCCCCTATGAATCGCCCATTTTTTTAGTACAGACTTTTGAGCCTCAAATACTAATCTAAACCCTGCCTTGATCAACAACGATCCCGACACTAAATTCTTCTGAATGTCTGGAACATTAAGGACATCAACGAGGGTCAGCTCCTTGCCCGAGGTCATCTGTAGCACCACCTTGCCAAGACCCACAATTTCAGAAGTTGCATGATTCCCCTATGTATAACTTTCTTCCGTTGATAGGAGTATAAGTTGAGAACATGTCTTTGTCAGAGCATATGTGGTGCGTAACACCTGTGTCCACCCACCATTATCTCGGGTTATCCACCATGGAGCACATGTTGGCTTCAAACACAACAGCCGAGAGATTAAGCTCGAACATATCAATTGGCACTGATTTGTCCTCAGACACTGATTTTTGACCATTCCCTGGGTGCTTTCTCTTTTTGCTAGCATTGGGCTCCATCAAGTTTGCCTTTGCCTCCATTGGAAGCTTGCCAGACTTAATCTTAGACTTGCAATTATCTTCTTCAATTCACAATCTGACAATTAAGTCTTCAAGCCTTATTTCATTACGCTTATGCTTCGTAGGTAGTTTTAAAATCCTTCCCGCAGTCGGTAGCTTCTCTATAATAGCAACGACTTGGAAGGACTCACTCATCACCATTCCTTCTGTAATTATATCGTGCAGAATAAACTGAATTTCTTGAACCTGACTGATGACCATCTTGGTGTTAACCATCTTAAAATCAAGAAATTTGCCGATAATAAATTTCTTTGTGCCAGCATCTTCCGTTTTATACTTCTTCTCTAAAGAGCTCCACAACTCTTTAGCTATTTTTACCGAACAATACACATTGTATAATGTGTTGTCCAGTCCGTTGAGAATGTAGTTCCTGCATAGGAAGTCGTTTTGAATCGAAACATCGAACGCCATTCTCTTCTCTTTATTAGTCTTCTCTTTTCCCACAGTTGGAGAATTCTCCGTCAGGAAACGAGAAAGGTTCAGAGTAGTGAGATAGAACAACATCTTTTATTGCCATCTTTTGAAATCCTAACCACCAAACTTTTATGGTTTCTCTCTCGGTGCTAGTGCTGGAACGGATGGTGCTGGAACTGATGATGTTGATGCCATTCGATACACACGAGAATTTCATCTTAAAATGTTGGAAATATTGGATGGTGTATATCGAATAGCTAAAAACAAAACGAGCAGAGTAATAGTATCAAAATCGAGGCAAGAGTTGGACTCTTTGTCTTTAAGATAAAATTGCCCCGCTCGCGGTGTTTACGGAAACTGGTAATCACCTCCCCAGATACAATAACTTACGTCTAGTGATAGCAACACTACAAATCACAAGACACTACGAACTTCACAATGTTTTTGAACTCTCACAACTTTATGCAGAATGTATAAAAAAATTCAAAATTTTCTGATTCAAAATGAATTCTGGGGACTACTATATATAGAGCTTCTGGTGCCTCTTCAGACTGGGTGTGCAACCCCAGGTCCGGATCAGTCGTGACTATCAGATCGCGCCCTGTGGTCAACAACTGCTATTTGATGGTCCTGAACGCATCTGACTGAAGGAACATGCCATTTGGCATACACCTCTGCACACTGGACAGTTGTGTCTAGTCATGGCGCCCCGTCAACGAACAGACATATCCAACCAGCGCCAGACTACCACGTGTCACCACCTGGATGACTATGCCAAGTCATTGCCACCCTGCCACGTCACCGAGCCACTGGACCGAATGGTGGTTAAATATTTCAAAACTTTAAGGCTCCTCAAAGCTCTTCGCGATGATGCGAAGTGCAAAGTGCGCCTCTAAAGCGTCCAATGCGACATGTGCAGGCCCGGCTTCGCACTGTCCTTGGTGCCTTTTGAGCTAGCCAAAGGCTAGTCAAAATTGATTTGGTCTACTAGGGTGTACCATAAGGAGCTCCACATGATTACTCCTTATTAGTGGTGAAACTCTTTATAAACTAGTCAAACATTTAATATATTTCCTATGTGGGATATGACTTTCCATATTCCCATCTTTTTATATATATAAAAGACATTTTAAGTGGCTAACTTCATGCATTTATTTCTCATTCGCCCGATATTGGTTTTGAGAAGTTCAAAATATTAAACTCATCTACTTGCGATGTATATTACGTTTATCTCATTTATTTCATATACGAATAAATGAGCCCACTTAAATAATTGGTCAAAAAAAGATTCAAAACTCAATTTATTAAAACCAATTCCAAGAAATATTACACTACCAATTGAACGGCAGTAGCTATTATTGGTTACCTTTCTCGCATGTGGGCACCATGTGAATGAACCTTTTCCTTTGTTTTACTGATTATTTTTGGTCCAAATTGGATTTGTATGAGAAATTGGTTTATTTAGAAACTCACTTATATACTGATCAATAGCCTTAAACTGCCTTAAACTAGTATATTGCCCTTGCAATTGACGAAGTATAATATAATTAAATAATGAGAATTTTGATATTAAAAAATTGATATATCGTATGAAATCATGTAATGAATAGGCGCAAAGTGAGTACCTAAAGACCTAAACCCGTCATGTCCTTGGATTGGACAAGGTGATACATGAAGTGTAACATAATGAAGTGTCATAGATTTTTTTGACAACGAAATATTTTATAATTTTAATATTAGGAAATTGATATATTATAAGAATGATAATGGAACATGTCAGGATCGGTATTTAAAGACCTAAACTCGCCATGTCCTTTGAATGAAAAATGTGTTGCAGGTTGACATTCCTTGATCCAACCAAAATAATGTAAGATGTATAAAATAACTATTATTATAATAATTTAACATATTTTTACAAAGTATTGTATTAAATATCCAACAATGCATTGATATTTTAGAAAAATGAGAAAGAATAAAGAATACAATTTGATTATATATTTGAAGCAAGTTTATACACCTATTAAAAATACTTGTTAAGTTGTCTAAAATTTTAAAAATTATATTTTCACTTAATAATTTTCAACTACTAAATTAAATTACATCAATTGAGACATAGTTAAATATTATACCAACAAATTAATATATATGATGATTTAATAAATAAAATCAGAGTGTCAATTGATTTCTTAATAACAACATCATTCTATTAAAATCACATTATCTGAGAAACTATCTTATAACATAAAAGAATGAACAATAACTGTTATATTGTTTGAGATTACAAATAAATATAACATAAATAATAGAAAAAATAAATAGCATTTCTTCTATTTAATAAGTATTCCTTATTATATTCTCAAAAAAATACTTACAATATAATATATAATTTAAAGAATTTTTTTACAACTATATATATAGGATTTTAATTTTCAAGCACTTATCGCAGAATTTATATATTAGATTATTTTTTTCAAATATAATACACAAATATATTCATACATATATATAGGGATATGATCTCATGAGACAACCCCTTACTGTGAGACCATAAGAACTAATCACAACTGTTCCATTAAATTAATAATTGATGGCTGAGATTAGAAAGAATAAAATGAGACTAAATATTTAATTCACAAAAAAAGGGTAACAACATGAAATCACAATAAAATGTAACCTCCTTACCATTAAACACGGGTAGATAAAAATGGATATAAAATCTAACAATATCAATAATGTTCCATATATATCAATCCCACAAAAATTGTCATCAATCTCACAATCAACTCTCTCTCCCTCTTCTCTCTCTCTCTCTCTCTCTCTCTCTCTCTCTCTCTCTCTCTCTCTCTCTCACACACACACACACACACACACACACACACACACACACACACACACACAATATCAACCATTAACGCAGAACATGATTAAGACATTGTATAAATTTGTTGCTTATTGCATACATGGTTATAATATACTCTATATTCGTATTTTATTTGGTGCATTGATAGTAATGAGATAATGTTAAGTTAATTGTTGTTTGATGCATATATAGTTATGAGGCAACCCATAGTTAGTTGTTGTTTGATGCATATATAACTATAAAATAATGCATAGTTCGTTATTGAATGATGCTCGATATAATACATACTTGGTTTGAATAAATTGGATACTTAGAATACATATGTTGCTTATATTGTAGAAGCTTACTGCATAATTAAGCTCATTTTAGTGCATACATAAAGGGAACATATTGCATATTTAGAATCAACATGATGTATATGTAAAATAAACTTAATAGCGAGAGTTTTCATATCAGATATCCAACTCTTAAATCACGAAAGTGAACAGTCAAGTTTCTAAAAAAAACTACCAAATAATGAAAGTTATAAAATACCCTTAATGAAGGGAAATAAATAATAAATAATTCAAAATTCAAAATCTCTCATCCATTGATTTTGACAAATAAATAGTTGGAATTGGTCCACACTGCCTTGCACAGAGACCCTTGCCTCAATTAATCTAATACCTATATATAATATTCAGTATTTTAGGCATTTGATAATATTTGTACGTTGAAATATTTTTTCAAATATAACATAGATATGTACAATTATATATATATATATATATATATATATATGGGTTAATCTCCTGTCAGACCATCTAACGGATCTAATTCATTAGACGAATATAATACCCCACCCACGGCCAATCCGTCTATTGACCCGCACAACCACTAACACAACAACAACAACATCCGCTAACTGATGCTAATACTTTTTATAAGGGATACTGATATTTTCGGGGAGGACTGTTAATACTTTTTTAAGAGAAATACTATAATATCTTTAATCGAAAAACCTAATACTTTTCAATAAGATTATTAATACATTTTAGAGGGAATACTTTTACTATAAAAAACCAATATTTTTTAATGAGGATTACTAAAAAAAGTACTCCTCAAGGGATTACTAATACTTTTCCCGGGGATTACTAATACTTTTCAAAGGAATTGCTAATATTTTTCAAGGGAAAAACTAATACTTTTGAGGGTTGCATAATATTACTTTACTGCCTAATATTAATATTGTTCAAGAGGATTACTAATACTTTTCAGATTTACTACTAATACTTTTCAGGGGAAAAATTAATACTTTTAAAGGCCCCTCATATTAAAAAAATACCACCGGTCCGGAGATCCTATGGCACCGTCCCTGAATATTACAAAAATGCCACCAGTACATGAAATTACAAAAAAAACTCGGGTCGGGTTGGATCCGTCTAACAAAAAAGGTCCGTTAGACGGTCTAACCCAAGTCTTTGCCTATATATATATATATAACTTGTATATTTATTCAAGTTTTTATAAGATAATTTTTAATTTCTAATTTTGTTAATCAAATTTACATTCCATATTCAGATTTCCAGAGTATTGACTATTTTTATGTATTGTGTAGTGTATTATTCAGATTTTTGAAACTTTTAATTGGATATATCGTATTTTCTATATTGTTGATAAAAAAATACATAATTGAGCATATATTTGTCCAACAAAGTTCCTGTTTTGGTTAGAGAATACACAAAATAAATATTGGTTTTGTCAAAAAAAAAAAATTAAATTACTAAGCATCAAAACCTTACCATATCCTAATTTTATGCTCAAAACCTTACCATTCATACATCAATCAAATGTTTCCATAATCGACTTATTGAAAAATAATGATATTCTAATTTCATGTTTTAACTTGTTCAACAAAATTTATCCAAATTATGAAAATCGGATTTACTGAAAAATATCATAATTTTTTAAATTAAAACGTATAATTTAGGTGTAGAAAATATACATATTTTTCACATAATTAAATTATTATTTATTATAATATGTTTAGTAACATTTCAGTATTTTCCAGGTTTAAAAGCCTAGCACATGTTTTCAATAACAAAGTAAATGATTTATGGATTTCACTTGGTTTGCTATTAATTATTTTTCAAATTATTAAAATAACAGTTACTTCTGAATTATAGAAAAAATGCAATTTAATTTTTTAAATTAATTACATTAGATTAGATAGGATTTTTTAATCATATTTATTTTTCGTAATTTGTACAGCTCCAAATTTACCTCGTGCACATTAAATAAACCCCAAATAATTTATGTTTACTCGATGGTAATGAGGCTGTAATTTCATTTAATTTGTTAACAATGAAAACAACATTTATGGGTTGGAATTAAAAAAAAGCTAAACAATAAAAATCTTATCGATTTTTTAGAAACCGAATTTATGGGTTGAAAAAGTGGACAAATTTTGATTTGTTAGTAATTTTTTTCCAAAATATTGAAATAATATTTATGGTAAAAAAAATTGCTAGAATTATAGTGGATCTACAAATTTAAAAAATTAGCATTAAATATTGAATTTATGCATTAAATTTTACCAATTAATTTAAATCAATAATCTAGATATTAAGCCGTAAATAACTTTACTATTTTTATCAAAATGTTTTAGGTGGGAAAATATTTTTAGAAATAAATTTGTTAATATATAAATATAGATAGATATAGATATTTCAATGCTTCGCACTTATATTTCATACAAAACCAAAAGTTAATTTGAAAAGCAAAGGACTTGTGTCAGTGTATGTACCATTTTCAAACTTATATTTCAGGTTTATAAAAATGTTTGATGTATTTTAATTGAAAATAACCAATTACTTTCTAAATCTAATTAATATTTTACGTAGATAAAATATTTTGTTTAAAGGTGGAATTCTTGAACATGATAAATAGTATTTTGTTACACTACAATAATGAATACTCCATCCCTTCTTCATTTTTTCTCCAAGTTTAAAGGTGGAATTCTGGAAGCATGATACATTATATTTTGTTTCACTAAAATCACATGTAATGGTTTTCTTACACTATAATGTTAGAAAACTGCACATGTTAGTTCAAAACCGTACTCCATCAAATTGTTCTTCAAGGCGAGCTGGTGAAGATTTGATGGTATATCATATTAAATAGCACCTCGTGGGTTTGATTTGGGGAGAAATCAACTATTATTAAATTTGGGGGTCGAACATAATTGTTCTTTTTACTTGGGAGGATTCGGTCGTACGTCAGCAGACCCTATCATAACTCTGGTTAGTGCTTGCACATCACACAATTACCTTGGCCGCAGCGATTAGGGGCCAGAATTGTTAACCTCAGCCATAGTCAGACGTAAATATAGACTGAGTTATTAAAAAAAAGACTTCGAATATACATGTGGGTCCTAGTTTATTTGGATAAATATAGATAAAGTAAGGACAAAAAACAATGACTATAAAAGCCTTCACGTGACAGAGAAATTAAAGCATGAGCCCAAAAGAAAGAAAAATAATCATTAAAGACAAAAATCTTTTTAAATGGTAATTTGCAATCTTGACTCTTGGATAAAGCGTTGAAAAATAGAGTCAAATATTCAAGGAAAAATCCTTTTAAATGGTAACGCAATCTTGACTCTTGGTTACCATTTAACAAGATTGCAATCTTCACTCTTGGTTACCATTTAAAAGACAAAAATCCTGTTAAATGGTAACCCAAGAGTCAGATTGCAAATTACCATTTAACAAATCCTTATCATCAAACAAATATATTATCTGAGCATCCATCAAGCAATCTCTCAAGTATTAACGTACAACAGAACTAAACTCTGTCTTTTTCATTCATAACCATGATGACCCTGTTCTTCATCTTCATTCTCTGCCTCATTCTTGTAGTTTTCTCAACATTATTCTACAAGCTATGGTGGAAACCAATTCATATACAAAATATGCTGCGCTCACAAGGGCTCAAAGGGCCATCTTACAAATTCATACATGGAAACACAAAAGAGATCATCAACATGAGGAAAGAGGCCATTAAAACTCCCTATGATTTGTGGCAACATGATATGTTCCCCAGAATTCTTCCACACTGGAATACATGGATGAAATTATATGGTAATTTGCTCATCTTTTCCTCTTTATGATTTTTTTTTTGGGTTAATTAGACAAACTACCCTTAAGATTAGCTTAATTACAAAAAAATGGAAAATTACAAAATACCCCTTGAGGTTTTGGCTAATTTAAAAAAAAAAAAACCAATATGTTTCAAGATTACAAAAATAAAACCGTCAATTTTGGTTCTGCCTTAAATTTAAAAGCGTAACTATAATAGTTTTGGAAATATAAGGGAGATTTTAAAATATTATTTTGCTTTTGAAGAAGGATAATGTAAGACGGAATCAAACCTCAAGTATTTTTTTGCAATTTTCGAAAACCTCTAGATTTTTTTTTTTTTGTAATTAACTCAAACCTCAGGGGTTTTTTTTGTAATTATCTCTTACAAACAATTGCGTCATATTTCTATTCAATAAATTGCACCCTCAAGAGAGATATTTACGGGGTGAATACAAACACCTCATAGGAGTATTTATATCATTTTAGTTTTATTTGTGTGATTTGGTGACCAATAGTTGATATAATTAATCATTTTTT
The DNA here is from genome assembly GCA_016081115.2 of Rehmannia glutinosa. Taxonomy (NCBI): domain Eukaryota; kingdom Viridiplantae; phylum Streptophyta; class Magnoliopsida; order Lamiales; family Orobanchaceae; genus Rehmannia; species Rehmannia glutinosa. Next base: position 94,715 of record JABTTQ020001191.1, read on the forward strand.
AAAATTTTTGCTACAACAGGAAACAATTTCCTGATTTGGATTGGCCACCAGCCTCAAATAATTGTTACTGAGCCTGAATTGGTTAAGGAAATACTTACCAATAAAAATGGAGTATACCATAAAATCAAACCTGTAAGCCATATAAAGAAGCTTTTAGGAGATGGGCTTGTTATAGCAGAAGGTGAAAAATGGTCAAGGCTAAGGAAACTAGCCAACCATGCTTTTCATGGAGAGAGCTTAAAGGTGAATTCTTGTTTGTGATTCTTTCTAATCAACTATTTTGTCAGTCAGTATATATGAGTAAATTACAAAAACTACCCTTAAGGTTTAACTTAATTAAAAAAAGTCCCTTAAGATATTACAAACACGCCCTTAAAGGTTTATATTTTATTAACGGCAAAAATATTTTTTTGGTCCACTAAGTGGATGACTTGAGAGATTTAATCCACACTTTTAGAAATTGTTGAAATTGGTCCACTAAGTGCCAAAAATTCGGACATTTAGTCCAGTGACCTGCCATTGCAATCATATGTGGAATTTTTTTCTTTTTTTCTTATTTTTCTTGCCTTAAATTATGATTTTTTTTTGTTGATGCGGCATATTATGTGGCATTTTGGAGGAGAAAAATATTATTTTCAATGTAAATTATGTAAAAATATAGTATTCATTATGAATAAAATGAAAATAATATACATAATACATTTAAATTATCTATTAATCAAAAAACACAAAATTATTTATCAGAAAGTCGATGAAAAATAAGAATAATGTTAATAAAATTTAAAATATTTTAATTAGATAAATATATTCAAAACTATAAATAAGAAAAATAATATATATCATAAGTTAAAATTACTTCTAAATTAAAATATTTTAATTGGAAAAATATATTTAAAATTATAAATAAGAAAAATTATTTATATCATAAGTTAAAATTACTTCTTAATATTAGTATTTTCAAAATATTAGACTTAAAATATATAAAAATATATTTAATTCAACTATAAAAATATATTGTGGTAAAAATAAAAATAAAAAACTATTTAATTATTACTCTAATTATAAAAAATGAAAATATTATTTATTCAATAAAATATTATGATATAAAAATATTTTATTTTATAACTTCGAATATATTTATCCAATTAAAATATTTTACAATTTATTAACGTTATTCTTATTTTTCAAGAAATTTATTAACTTATTTTGTTTTTTTCAAATTAATAAATAATTTAAGGCAAGAAAAAAAAAAAGGAAACACAAATTCCCACAAGATTACCTGCTATTGCATGTCATTGGACTAAATGTCCGAATTTTTGCCACTTAGTGGACCAATATAAAAAATCCCTAAAAATGTGGACTAAATCTCTCAAGTCATCATTTTAGTGGACTAAAAAAATATTTGTCTTTTATTAACAAATACCCTGCTCAATAGCTGCTATAAGTAAAATAGAAACAAATATCAAGTGTGTTTGTTTTCGGAACATCAAGGGTGTATTTTTAATTTAATCATCAGTTTTGGAATCTGTTTTTGTACAGTATATGGTTCCAGCAATGATAGCAAGTGTGGATTCTATGCTGGAGAGATGGGGATATCATGAAAAGAGCAAAGAAATTGAAATAAGCAAAGAATTCAAGCTTTTGACATCAGACGTTATCTCCAGGACCGCGTTTGGAAGCAGTTATTTGGAAGGGAAAAATATATTCGAAATGCTGACAAAATTGAGTGTATTGATTGTTAGAAATGCTTTTAAAATTAAAATCTTTGGCCTCGAGTATGCTCCTTAATTTCTCTGTTTGCTATGATAAAATCTCACTAGCTTATGTTGTCTTTTCTAAATTGAGTTTATATATATGTATGGCAGGAAAATTTGGAGGTCGAACGATGAAATCGAATCGGATAAAATTGAGCAATCGCTACGCGATTCGATCGTATCACTGGTTAAAAAAGGGAAGATAATGTAAAAACAGGGCAAGCAGAAAACTTTGGAAGTGATTTTCTTGGATCCTTTTGAAAGTTCACCATGACTTGGACCCGAAAAGCAGAATTTCAGTAGATGATATAATTGATGAATGCAAGGTGTTCTATATTGCTGGACACGAAACGACGAGTAGCTTGCTGGGCTGGATCGCTGTTTTATTATCGATTCACACAGAGTGGCAAGAAAAAGCAAGAGATGAGGTGCTTCAGCTTTTCGGCCACGAAAAACTGACAGGCGAAGGCATTGCCAGATTGAAAATTGTACGTAAATCACTCCATGTCTGGATTGAAATTTACTGTTCCACAATCTTATTTCACTTCCTATTTGATTGCATTTGATGATGCCAAGTGTACAAGATGTCATAATTGTACACGTGTTTTTCATCAATTGCAGTAGAATGGAAATGTGGAATATGAGATTTGGTCCATTTTCTTCAGCTTAATTATGTTGTCCATACACAATGCTTGACAGTTTTGGTTTCATATTTTTCTTATTTTTTCTTAGGGATAAATTACTAAAAGTTACCTCTGACGTTTCACCTAATTACCAAAAAACTCATTTATCTTTCACGAATATCCCCTTGAAGGTATTATTTAGGTTTGTATTTGTACACAAACAAATAACTCCACATTGAGGGTACAATTTGTAAAATAGGAACACATGAATCAAGGGAATTTTTATAATTTTAAAACATAGTTGAAGTTTTTTTTGTTAACTAACCTTTATTTCTTGCAGTTAAGCATGATAGTTAATGAAGCACTAAGGCTGTACAGCCCAGTGGTTCACATAACAAGAAGAGCACACAGAAAAACCAAATTGGGAAAATATGAAATTCCAGCAAATGTAGATGTGAATATTTCACCATTAGCACTCCACATGAATCCTGAGATATGGGGACAAGATGTTCAAATATTCAATCCACAGAGATTTGCTGATGGTTTGGGTAAGGCTACAAATGGAAATCCCATCGCTTTTCTCCCGTTCGGCTCCGGGCCTCGGGCGTGTGTGGGCTTGAACTTTGCAGCTAATGAGGCTAAGATAGCTCTCTCCATGATTTTGCAGCGTTACAAATTAACACTCTCCCCAAATTATGTGCACTCCCCTTTCCAATTTCTTACCGTTAGCCCCCAACATGGAATTCAGATCATTCTGCAGCTGCTTTAAATAAAAGTGTACATTACAGAAACTACCCATGAGGTTTTGACTAATTATAAAAAATTCAAGCTATCTTACAAAATTACAAGTACCTCTCTTGAGGTTTGTATTTGCATAGTAAATACCCCACTCTTGAGGTGTAATTTGTAATATAGAAACAAATATAAAGAGGCATTTGTGATTTTGCAAGATAAATGGACTTTTTTGTACGTAATTAGACTGAACCCTCAAAGATATTTTTGTAATTAATTGTTGAATAAAACAGTGCTCGTTGCTTTACGATAGTGTATAAGATTCGCACTTACTTTATTTTCTTTTTTGGTCTGTTAAACATAGAATTAGCACATGAGAATCAACTAACTTAAAAAATTCCTCTGCTTCTTAGGCAGCATTTGGCTTATTTGAAAAATATGCACGTAACTATACTGATCCTTTTAATTTAGGAATATAATTTTTCTTTTTAAAAAAATTGTTGCATGCATATTGAAAAATGGGTTTATTTCTTCTAAGGAGGGAGGGGAGGGATTATGATCATATGAGAACATATTTAAACAAGTTTGTGTTGGGAGATTGGATGAACAGGTAACCTAATAAGTAAAGATTTCAGCATGCACCTTCTTCACCGTTCCAGTTTTGGTCCTTATCATTTTTCTGCAGCATGTTAAGTTTTGGTTCTTACCATTTTTCTGCATTTTTCTGCAGCTTCTTAAAATTAAAAAAAAAAATTGCTGATTTGAAAGTTCTGTTTTACAACTAATTTTAAAAAAAAAATATGCAGAATTTCTGCAGAAATTCAAAAAACAGCGTTTTCACCTATTTTTTTTTTTTAATTTTTTACGGCAATTTGTTAAATTAGTTTTAAATTAATATTAGTTTTTAAATTAATATTAGTTTGTTAAATTAGCCGTATTCTAAGGATAAAACTAAACCCTACCATATATTAATGGGTATTAATTATAATCCTATAACAATCCCATATATGACAACAGATTATTTTTGCAGGCAAAAATATTTTTTTAGTCCACTAAGTGGACGACTTGAGAGATTTAGTCCATACTTTTAAATTTTTTTGAAATTAGTCCACTAAGTGGCAAAAGTTCGGATTTTAGTCCGTGACTGCAACAAGGTCACAATCTATGTGGAATTTTTTTCTTTTTGTTTTTTTCTTGCCTCAAAATATGAATTGTTTTTGTTGATGTGGCATTTTGGAGGGAAAAATATTATTTTCAATGTAAGTTAGGTAAAAATATAATATTCATTATGAAAAAAATAAAAATAATTTGCAGAATATATTTAAATTTTTTATTAGTCGAAAAACACAAAATATTTTTTTTTAAAAAAAATTGATGAAAAATAAGAATAATGTTAATATAATTTAAATATTTTGATTTAATAAATATATTCAAAATATTTTAAAATTTATTAACATTATTCTATTTTTCAAGAAATTTTTTAAAAAAGCTGTATAAAAAACTTTGAATTATAAAAAAAATAGTATAAAAAACAATGTAAATTTTAAAAAACTGTACAAAAATTATTTAATTACAAAAAATCTGCATAAAAGATATTTAAATTTTAAAATACTGTAAAAACAATTTAATTATTTCTCTTTAATTGTAAATATAAAATGTTATTTATACAATTAAATAATTTATAATTTAAACATATGATATAAATAATTTTTTATTTTATAATTTCGAATATATTTCTCCAATTAAAATATCTTAAATTTTATTAACATTATTTTTGTTTTTCATGGATTTTTTAAAATTATTTTTCCGTTTTTCAAATTAACAAATAATTTAGATATTAACATTATTTTTGTTTTTCATGGATTTTTTAAAATTATTTTTCGTTTTTCAAATTAACAAATAATTTAAATATATTCTGTAAATTATTTTTATTTTATTCATAATGAATATTATATTTTTACCTAATTTACATTGAAAATAATATTTTTTTCCTCCAAAATGCCACATCAACAAAAACAATTCATATTTTGAGGCAAGAAAAAAAAAAGCAAAAAGAAAAAAATTCCACATAGGATTGTTACTGCGTGTGAGTTCTTGGACTAAAAATCCGAATTTTTGCCACTTAGTGGACCAATTTCAAAATTTTTTAAAAGTGTGGACTAAATCTCTCAAGTCGTCCACTTAGTGGATGAAAAAAAAACATTTTTAACAATGTAGCAAAATAGGAAAACAAATTGTTTTTTATTAACAATCTCATCACGGTCACCTCTCTTCATTGTAATGGCTTAACAATCTTATCCATGATCACCTCTTCTTCTTATGTCATGAATTTATAACCATGATCATATCCTACAATCTCTTTTAACTCAGTATCCTCTCAATCTCCTATCTACAACTATTAACACACTATTACCACCATAGCTCCATAAACAATGAACAATACTGTTTCTATTTATATTAGGGCACTTCCGCACTAATGACTATGATTTATTTATTTCAATGACTATAACCATCCACTACAATTATCTGACAAAATAACTACACAACTTTAGAATTCTCTATAATTTTTCTTTTTCAAAGTATCTGGATATTCAATTGCAATATTTATCTAGAATTTTTCTTCTTCAAAGTATCTAGATATTTGCTTAGGATATTTGTGGAGAAAATTTCTAGAACTTGGGTTTATTGCTCACTAATGGACTCGTATTTAATTTCTCAACTCAAAAAGTATTTTTAAAGCCCAATATAATTTTTTTCAAATCAAATTTACTTTCCAGTGGAATTGGCCATCAACCACAAATAAATGAATAATTGTTACTGGGTCAGAGTTGGTAAGGAAATACGTTCCAATAACTAATAAGGATGGAGTGCACCAGAAAATCAAGCATGTGGAAACTTTTATAGGAGATGGGCTTGTAGTAGCAGAAGGTGAAAAATGTTGAAGACTAAGTGTAGGGGCGGAACCAGATTTCGACACTGAGGGGAGCCGATTTTTGCAGCCTATGCCAGATTTTTTGGCCGAATAGGCAAGCGCTTAGGCTCAATTGTTTGTCAACTAATCGGTCAAAATGATTTTTCACCAGTTCTGCCTGGGGCTGCCTAGGCCAATTTTTACAAGATTGATTAGTATCAAATACAATGTCAATATTCAACATGAAGTATCCCTAAATACATAATTACAACACACAATTGACATACTTTGGCCAAATGTAATTAATCCAAATATTACATATAAAAAAATGAAAAATAAAAATATTGAGGGTGGGGGGCAGGGCCCCCCTTCCCACCTATGTAGGTCCGACCCTGACTAATTGATGATGGCTAAAATCGTAATTCTTTTTTTCGATATTCAATTGTTTATTCAATTCATTATTAATTAACCCATAAATATCATTAATTGGGCCAAGTCACTAGATAGAAAAGGTCCATTAGCCATCCTTTATCACATTAGGCCCAAGTCATTATTATAATGAGTCCACATCCCAACTATAAATAGTTCTTCTTTAATAATTTTTAATGAGTTACATTTTTATCTGCTCAATTCATGCGTTCTGAATTATTTTCCTACAACTTATGTATCGGAAGGGCTTCACCTAGAAAACTCACAAGCCCTTTTAATCCTATTTGTGTGTTGCATGCCGATTTTCATCACGTGGATTGATCATTTGATCGAAATCGGATACCCTTTACTCGAATACTCTTACAGGTAGTGAGCTATCTAGTTTTTAGCAGCATCACCAAAGGAAACTAGCCAACCATGCTTTTCATGGAGAGAGCTTAAAGGTGGACTATTTGTCTGTGAAATGATAGAGTATACTCTATTACACAAACGAACTTGTGGCGATTATAATGTGTTGATTTTTGGACTGCGATAACTAACAAGGGTTGAGCACCCCTCGTGCTCCTGTTTTATAAAAAAAAATCTTAGTTTAATAAGACTGAAATATTAAAGTTAAAGTATGATATTTTTGTTATTACATATCTTATTTTATATGTTAAATCAATTAAAATTTTATTTATAACATTAATTTTGTTATTTTTTTAAAAAAAAATTATGAAAATACAAGGGTCCCATTTTTGTTTTTTTTGCTCCAGGCCCCTCGAGACCTAGGACCGACCCTGCCCAATATTATATTATTATGTAAGATCGAAAATTAAGAATTAATATAGATTTGAGAAATATTTTTAATGGAAAAATAAAAAGGTAAAATGAGATATTTCCAGTGAAATAAGACAACAATCATAATATATTTGATAGTTGTGGTTGTGGATCCCAATAATTTAATATAAGTAGCCAATTAGGAATATACTTGAGAATGCTTGTGACGGCAAAGTGAAACAATATATGAGATATTTCCAATGAAGTTTGGTAGAGGGAAAACTATCTTTTTAGTCCAGTAAATTGGCCAATTAACTATAGAATTAATCCTTTTCTGAAATTCAATTTTGAATTGTGCCAAATTAAGTTGGAATTTTTTTAGAGATTTGGTCATATGAGTTACTCAATTATATAACAATGTGGATTTATTTGAATGAACAATAAAAACACATCTTGGTATTTTGGTGAAATAAATTAATTTTTCTTTCATACATAAATTTTGGGAAAATTACAAAAAATACCCACTTTTTCCTGAAAAAGGACATTTTTACGTTCATTTGAATTTTGTACACTTTGTTTGATTTATGTACGCTCCGAGTGACTTTTTTAAAACAAAATTATGCTTTTGCCATTTTGTGTTTTCCGAGTAGTGCTGAAATATGTAAAAAACAATTATGAAACAGGGGCGGAGATGGGATGGGGATATAAATACTATCCTCGGCAGGGGACGTATATGGCCCATTTGAGTACCCTAGCCCAATTTTTTTTCCCCTAACTCAACTATTTTTTCGCCTTAAAAAATATATATATAATTTTTTTTATTTTTTTCCAAAGAAAAAACGGGACAAAAAAATATTTGGGGTGCGCGGGAGGCCGGGGAGGCCCCCCCTTGTCTACGCCTCTGATCCCCGGGTTTAAAGAAATGGGAAATCTCCATCTCGTCCTCAAATTAATCAGGAATTCCCCGTTCCATTTTAGTCATGTACCAACGGGGATGGTTTCCCACGAGGATTTAGTCATCCCTACTCAATATATTATATTATATAAGGTCGATCAAAATACAAGAATATAGAGTTGAAAAATATTTGACATGATAAAATAAAAAACAAAATAAGATATTCCTTATACAAATAAGTAACAAACATAATTTTATTGCTTGAAATGGTAAAAAAAAAGGGTGAAAAGATATACACAAATGAATGAAAACAAAACAAAAATAGGTTTTTTAATAAGGTAGCAATGCAATATAGTAAAAATCAGATCTAAGTTAATAATTTCAGATCAAGATAATAATATACCAAATTTGAAACAGATTTTTCCCAAAACAAAACAAAATAAATAAAAATCAATTGGACATATTTTCTTGAATTTTTCTTTTATCATCAAAATATAATATCAGATAAACAAGATCACCCCAAAGTTTATCTGCTCCCTTTCAACCCTATATATCTTTTTATCTACTTAACAATTTCACAATCTCACGTCACTCATAGTATATAACACAATTAACACCAAAACTGAAAAACACAATTAACACCAAATCCTTTAGTATCGTTCATAATGATTGCCCTTTTCTTCATCTTTTTTTTCTTCCTCATCGTCTCAACATTATTCTACAAGCTATGGTGGACTCAAATGCATATACAAAATACGTTGCGCTCACAAGGGCTAAAAGGGCCTTCTTACAAATTCATAGTATTTTGGTAAAATAAATTAATTTTTCTTTCATACATAAAATATTGGGAAAATTACAAAAAATACCCATTTTTTCTAAAAAGGGACATTTTTACGTTCATTTGACTTTTGTACACTTTGTTTGATTTTTGTACCCTCCAAGTGACTTTTAAAAAAAATTACGTTTTTGCCATTTTGTCTTTTCCGTAACAGTAGTGCTAAAATATGTAAAAAAGCAATTATGAAACAGGGGCGTAGATGAGACGGGGATATAAATACCATCCCCGGGTTTAAAGAAATGGGAAATCTCCATCTCGTCCTCAAATTAACCAGGAATTCTCCATTCCATTTTATTCATGTACCAACGGGGATGGTTTCCCACGAGGATTTAGTCATCCGATCCCCAGTCTCAATATATTATATTATATAAGGTAGATCAAAATACAAGAATATAGAGTTGAAAAATATTTGACATGATAAATAAAAAACAAAATAAGATATTCCCTATAAAAATAAGTAACAAACACAATTTTATTGCTTGAAATGGTAAAGAAAAAAAAGGGTGAAAAGATATATACAAATGAATGAAAACAAATCAAAAATAGGTTTTTTAATAAGGTAGCAATGCAATATAGTAAAAATCAGATCTAAGTTAATAATTTCAGATCAAGATAATAATATACCAAATTTGAAACAGATTTTTCCCAAAACAAAACAAAATAAATAAAAATCAATTGACATATTTTCTTGAATTTTTCTTATATCATCAAAATATAATATCAGATAAACAAGATCACCCCAAAGTTTATCTGCTCCCTTTCAACCCTATATATCCATTTTATCTACTTAACAATTTCACAATCTCACGTCACTCATAGTATATAACACAATGAACACCAAAACTGAAAAACAAAATTAACACCAAATCCTCTAGTATCGTTCATAATGATCGCCCTTTTCTTCATCTTTTTTTTCTTCCTCATCGTCTCAACATTATTCTACAAGCTATGGTGGCGACTCAAATGCATATACAAAATGCGTTGCGCTCACAAGGGCTCAAAGGGCCTTCTTACAAATTCATACGTGGAAACATAACAGAGATTCTAAGCATGAGGAAAGAGGCTCTTGCTACTCCTTTAGATGTTTGGCAACATGATGTGTTTTCAAGAGTTAATCCACATTTGTATACATGGATGAATTTATATGGTAATTAATTAATCTTTTTCTTACTTCCTCTTATTTTAGTGGTCAATAATTCATGGGTAAAATCCATTTTTGAACGCTAGATCTAGTCTATTTCATGTACACGTTACAAGATGACTGTAGTGGACCCTAGTCCTCCTTTTTATTTAAAAAAAAATTCAATATATTTTTTCAAAATATATTAAATTAGAATTCATATATTGTTTTTGAGTTTTCTATTCGGCCTTCCCCATTGTTATATATTGACCAAGGTTGCAGAAATTGACTAGGCGCTAGTCGGGCGTGGGCCCAGTGCCTAGACCGCCTAGGCGGACGTCTAGAAATAATATTTTTTTTCTCTTTTTTTTTTCATTTTTTCTAATTTTTACCATCCGATCCGGGCTGCCTAGCCCGCCTAGGTCCGATTTGTTGGCCGCCTAGGCGGGCGCCTAGCCCGATTTTTGGCTTGAACGATTTATTTTTGGTGATTTTAGCAAAATCGGATCGGCCAGGCGGCCGCCTAAGACGATTTTTTATTAATCGATATTGGCCCGCCCTAATATCTTGTGCTGGCTCTCATGAGAGTGGTGGCATTTATCTAGTGTATTGAAACCCTAGATGAAGCACAAAATGTAATAGTAAAAATATCTGGACTGATTTTTTTAATGTTATTCCTGTAACAGGAAACAATTTTCTTATTTGATTGGTTATCAGCCTCAAATAGTTGTTACTGAGCCTGAGTTGGTTAAGGAAATACTTTCCAACAAGGAAGGAAAATATAAGAAAATAAAACCTCCAGAATTTGCAAGGAAACTTATAGGAGATGGGCTTGTTATAGCTGAAGGTGAAAAATGGTCAAGGCTAAGGAAACTATCCAACTATGCTTTTCATGGAGACAGCTTAAAGGTGGACTCTTGTCTTTTGAATGTGTTCAATCATTCATGTATTTTGTCAGTATATATTTATGGATCAGCCACGAAAATTATCCTCGATAAACTCGGCTATCTTTTAACATTACAAACTTGTTGCTCGAGTGGTATTCCTCACCTTTTATAAAGGTGTTGACCGAGGTTCGAACATGATATCTTTCAGTTTCTTTGAAATTTATCCTTCCCCTCCAACCAGTACTCCCATCTTATTAAAAAAAATTACAAATATCATGTTTATCTATTATATTTTGCAAATTATACTATTTGCATTTGTTACTTGTTACGCAAATACGAAACTCGAGAGGTATTTGTATTAGTATTTGTAATTTTGAAAAACTTGAATTCGGGAGCACTATTAGAATCTTAGTGAAACACTGGATTTCTTATCTCATGTATGGTTCTCTGAAGTAGACGACGGCTGATAGAGGAATCTTTGATCATAGACAATTGAATTTTTATTTTTTTGTAACTAGGATATGGGTAATTTTTATAATAGCATAAATTCAATTTTAGTCGTACTTGAATGACATGTTTGGTCCGGTAAGTATCCTATTCTATTGTAGCAATTTTGGTCTCATAGATTTTGAATTTTGTTCAATTTTGGTCCTATAAATCTATATTTGATCTTGAAGTATTCTGTATAGCAAATTTAGTCCCATAAGTTTAATTTTTTGTGCAATTTTGGTCCCAAAAGTTATAATTTTATGCAATTTTGACCCCAAAGGTGTACTTCAATATTTCGCCATTTCGGGATCGAAATTTCACAAATTTAGAACTTGGGACCAAGATTGCTACATATATAGCATACTTACAAGTGTTATACTTTAAGCCTTTTAATAATTTTACCCTATAGTTTATCCATTTGCAATGTCCTCCTATGTACAGGATATGTATCCAGCAATGGTAGCAAGTGTGGAGTCTATGCTGGAGAAATGGGGATACCAACAAGGCAATGAAATTGACATAAGCAATGAATTCAAGCTTTTAACCTCAGAGGTGATCTCTAGGACAGCGTTTGGAAGCAGTTATTCGGAAGGGAAACATATATTCGAAATGCTGACACAATTGAGTGTTTTGCTTGAAAGAAACATTTTCAAGATTAGATTATTTGGCCTAGAGTATGCTCCTTAATTTCTTAATTCTCTGTTACCATCTCTAGTTTCTGTTGTTCATTCTAAAATCCCTTTTCATTGTAGGAAAATTTGGAGGTCGAAAGACGATATCGAATCAGACAAAATCGGTTTATCACTACGTGATTCTATCCTCATCACTTTGGTTAAGAAAAGGGAAGATAATCTAAAAACAGGCAAGTGAGACAACTTTGGAAGTGATTTTTTCGGAGCCCTTTTGAAAGTACACCATGACCCGGACCCGAAAAACAGAATTACAGTAGATGATATAGTTGATGAGTGCAAGGTGTTCTATATGGCTGGACATGAAACTACTAGCGGCGTCTTTGGGGTGGATCGCGGTTGTTATCCGTTTACACGGAGTGGCAAGAAAAAGCAAGGGAAGAGGTGCTTGATTTTCGGCCACGAAAAACCGACTACAGAAGGCATTGCCAAACTGAAAATTGTACGTGAAAAAACGGAACATATATCTTTAGCTTATGTTTTCCATGCACAATGCTTCACTAGATTGTAGTTTTCAGTCTTGTAATTATAGGGGTGTGGCAAAATGGTCCGTTTTCAATTCCACTTGGCAAGATCACTCTATTACCTTTCAAAGACTAAATTTATCAGAATTCTCAAAATTATCGGAAAAATCTCACATGAGTTGTATGTAAACTCAAAAAATTGAGATTTCCGAATCTCAACCCAAAAATTAGGGTTTCTGCTGATATAATTGCTAATAAGGTGTTGGAAAACCCTAATTTTTTATCCGAGGTTCAAAATCTCCAATTTTTTTGGCAATTTGGAAATTTTAGGTGAATTCAAGACTAAATCCAAGAGTGTTTTAAAGATACTAGGTGGTTTTGCCACGTGGAATTTAAAAACCACCAATTTTGCCATACACTTATCGTTATAGGTAGAGTTGTCAAATGGCTAGGCTGTGCCGAAATTCTGTTAGCTATTTTTTATGTCCAAGTCCGGCCAAGCCCATGAAAATACTCCTATCATTCCAGGTAGAGCTATCAAATGGTTGGGGCTGGGCCAAAATTATGTCGGGTATTTTTTATGTCCAAGTTCGGCCTTGCCCATGAAAATACACTTGAAATAACTGGGTCCTTGTACATGCTTGAGTATCGTCTTAATGGTCTGATGTACTCTGTGGAATGTCGGCCCATGATTCTCGAACCACAATTGTCATATTTTGGGGGTTTACTTTTTTGGCCAGGACAATTTTGACGACTCAATTTAGCCCACGATGCTTAACAATTATGGTTTCTCATTTTCTTCATCTTTTCATGCAGCTAACCATGGTAATCAATGAAGCACTAAGGCTTTACGGCGCGGTGGTTTCTTTTCCAAGAAGAGTAGACAGAAAAACCAAATTGGGAAAATATTTAAATCCCAGCAAACGTAGAATTGAATATTCCACCACTTGCCCTCCACAGGAATCCTGAGATATGGGGACAAGATGCTCAAATATTCAATCCACAGAGATTTGCTGATGGGATGGCTAAGGCTACAAATGGAAATTCAATTGGGTTCCTCGCGTTTGGTGCTGGGCCTCGTGTTTGCGTGGGCTTAAACTTTGCAGCTTATGAAGTTAAATTAACACTCTCCATGATTTTGCAGCGTTACAAATTAACGCCATCGCCAAACTATAAACACGCCCCTTTTGAGTTTCTTACACTTAGGCCTCAACATGGGATTCAGGTCATTTTGCACTCACTGTAAATTAAATCATTGTTTATTGCTTTGTTGCAAGAAGCTATAACTTATGCACTTTTGTTTTTGATTTTTTCTTTTTGGTAGTTAGTTAAGTAAGTGTGAGAATTACATTCAGTAACTCGTGTCTCTTTGTTATGGGAGTCGTTATTAATTATTATTAATCACCTTTCAATTTGTTTTCTTTCTTACTATTTTGTTTTAGTTCTTCGATATTTAGAGGTTGTTTGGCGAAGCTTAAGAGCCTTATTAAAATATCTTATAATATGTTTGGGAGCGTATAAGCTCTCCAAATAAGCAAATTCCAGCAAAAATTGGTTTTCTCTGGGAGAAATAGGACGAAATGTCTGAATTTTTAAAAAGACAGTGACTAAAATCATAAGATGACTAGTTAGAGGACTGAGTTGCCGGACGAAAAAACTATTTTCATTGCAAGTTAGAAGCGAATTTTTGAGTTGCAGGCGCATGAGTACATCAATGAGATTAAAATTACTTAATATCAGGTTTGTTGTTTCTTTCTGGATGTCCATTTTAGTTGTATAAACATTGATAAAATAAACAAATTAGACTACAATCCTAGGACTTAATGTCAGATTATTAAAGCACATCATCCAAGCAACATTTGTCATTGTAAAAAACAGAGGAAATTTATGTACATTATTGTTGCACTCATGGTTTCTCTATGATTTTCTTCTTGTCCGTCATGGGACGTGTACATACACTGTCTTAAACAGCTCTAGTTTTTAATGGAAGTGTTTTTGGTTGCTCCCAAAAACTACCTCCGCCGATCACCTTCCAAGACACAATCCGCCACGAAACCTGCACAAGGGGTGCCGGAGGGGGCTCCGCACACTCTCTCCGATGCTTAAGTCAAGATCTTGAGAAGGAAGCAAAGGCTAGAGAGAGAAAAACAATGTAACAAGTAAAAAAAAATGAGATTAGGTTAGAATGAACCGGGCTTGGGCCTTTATACCGTAGCTCGGATTAGGTTTCCGTAAAATCCGGATTCCGTTACGATTTGGTGTCGAGTCATCATTAGATTAGGATCGGATCTCCTAAAAACCCTAATTTTATGCTCGTAAGACCATGGCTCGTCGTTTCAAAATACTCGCCCAATATATGATATAAAGCCCCTGTAATTTCCAAGGCATCCTCGGGCTTCATACATATTCTATAGCCGAATAATGCATACAAACAGTTCAACAACAGTCGATTTAGATGCAAGGTGGCTCGACAGTCGGTTTAGTACAATGGCCCTTACGCAGTGCCCTATGAACATCCTTACGCTCGATTTTGGGCCTTCACAGACGGCCCGATATGATATACCTCCCACCTATGGGCTCAGTAGGTCGGCCCAATGCTCATAAGCCCTAAAAGACCAGCCTTAAACTGTAAGCCTCCCCAGATCGGCTCAGTGCTTAATTCTCGACAGATCAGCCCAAAAGTATGGGCCTTTCTAGGTCGGCCCAATGCCATAAGTCTGGTCAGGTCGGCCCAGACAATCTTTTGCCCTTATCAATTCATTCCCCCAACTATGGATTGATCTGCACCTCAACCATAGTTGCTGAGAGGCCGAGCTGACCTTAGCATTTAGGGTTTGTGCTTTTCATATTCCCGCCGACTTTTGGCATTTGAAATTCCTGCCGCCCTTTGACCTTTCGAGTACCTGACACGCGGATGTGATTGATGAGACATCTTTTCGGCTTCTTGACCCCTCGTAGACCGTCAAATGCCTCTTCGAAAATCGAGGCCACCCTTTTGTCTTCTCTCTCCCCTTATAAAAGCCATTTTCCTCCTCCATTTTTCACTTTTCCCCCATCTCAAATTTTAGAGCTTTCCTCCCCAGCAAACACTCTTCTTCTCCGGCGAGATTTTCCAGATTCCAGCGAAAGTTTCACGCCCAGACTACTTTCCTCCTTCGACCTCCTATTTCTATCCAGTAAGTAACCCTTTCCCTTCCGGTTTTCTTTTCTTTAATATGGCATCTTTTTCTTCTCATTCGACTCCATCGGACCCTCTTGTCGCCGATTTAGAGCGGTGGGCGATAACGACGGGCTCTGCTCCTCCACCACTTCCCCTGACCGGAGTCCGTCCATCGGACCCCGATGCAACCGAATCCAGCTCTGATTCGGGTCGGGACTCCGATACGATAGAGATTCGAGCTCCATGCTCGGGCCCCTTACCTGTATATCCTCACGATTTTAAGGAGACCACCTTATCAGCCTCCAATCTTCAAACCATTAAAAGAACAGCCCAAATTCCTTCCTCTTTCAAACTTTATCTACTCAGCAGCTCCGACCGACCTAACCGACCTCCACCCAATGCCCTAGCCTTCTTTTGCAGCCGATAGAGGCGGCCTCCGATTTCCCATCCATCCATTCATGGTCAGTGCCCGAGTTCTCCGGTGCCTTTAAATCAACTAGCCCCGAACTCATTCCGTATCCTAGCCGGCTTCATTATTTTGACTAAGTACTTAGATATAGAACCCACTCTAGAACTATTCTTTGCCTTATTCCAAATAAAGAGCTCAACCACCAAGGGCCTTTTCTACATCACCTCCCGATGTGATGCTCAGTTTCTAAGCAAGTACCCTTCCTCCAACAAATTCTGGAAGGACAAATATTTTTTTATCTCCTCCCCCCGAGTTTGGGGGTTTCCTATTGCTTGGACCTGGACCCTTCCACTCCAACGCAAACACAACCTTAGAGATCGGTCTCCCGATCTTCAAGCTCAGATAAATAAACTCACTCTGGTCAAGTATGACCTCTCGCGTCTTATAACTCCTTCCCTTCTGTACTACTTTGAGCTGAGCCCCATCGTGGCTCCCTTGCCTTGTGACATTGGTAATTGTCATTTTTGCAGTTGATTTGTTTTATTATTACTCACTAGCTAATCTTTCCTCTTTGTGCAGATATGTTCATGGCATAGATGGTTGCCGAGCTGGATGACGAGGAGCAAACCATTGCTCTTGGCTCACAACCTCCTTCATCCAGTGTTGCCGCCCCACGCCCTGGAGGTCAGCCTCCTCCACTTCGGCGACCAGACACAGTTGCCGCAATGATGGAACCTTTGCCATCCAGTATGTCCAAGGCAACTGCCCGAACCCTGACCGAACTGCCATGGAGAAACTCAGTGATGCTGAGCTAGTGACCTCATTCTGCCTAAACCACTCAAAAGCCGAAGCACAGTTGGCCGCACTGATATCCCGAGCTCGGGTTGGCTTTGTCGATCCTTCCCAGATTGCCGAGCTCAACAATTCTAAGAAGGAGGTCATTCGGCTGAAAGCTCGGGAGACTAAACTCCTAGAGGAGAACCGCCGGTACAAGGACGAGGAAGAGGTCAACAAGGCTACTGTGGCCTCTTTGGAGGCCAAAATAAAGACTCTGGAGACTGATAACGCTGATCTCAAGACCGAGCTAAGCGATCTCCAGATCCGTTGTACTGTCAATGTCGATCAAGCCCGAGCTGAGGGTGTTGAAGCTGGTCGGCAAAGTTTCCTCACCTCCCCCGAAGGTTCTTCAATAGTTCAGGCCATTCGAGAGAGGGTGAAGCAAGCCTTTCTGAGCTCCAGGGAATTTATCAAAGTTCTCTCTGTATCTGCCATGGAGTATTACGGCTTTGCTTTTGACCAGGCCGAGCTTCAGCTCAAGGAACGCAGTATCACTACCGAGCCCTTCGATCGCCGAGGTCCCAGGAGGATTTTGCCCGACCCCAAAGGCTTCGTATTTTCTGACGAGGCAGCGTCTCAACCTTGCTCCCGTGGAGGAGTTCATAGAATCCTTATCTGCTCCTTTTATCATACACCCTGCCTCCAGCTAGGCCGGTCCTTCTCAAGCTCTTGGAGGTCAGCCAAACCCTCAGCTTCCCGCAGGCCCTTCTCAAGTTCAGGAGATCCCGGATGATGATCATGATCTCGCTCTCGTAGACGATGACCATCTCCATGGACGACTTGAACACCGAGAATGCTCCTCCTACTGCTTAGGGGTTTAGTTCTACTTTTGTAATTTTCCATTATGTACTTGTATTTATTTTGAACGATCAATGAAGTTTCTTCGCACTTTCATTTTCTCGATCTCTTGTCCATTATTCTTGTAATTCTCTTTTTTTTTTACAAAAGATATTGGCATATTGTGCTCCTTGTGGCCCCAAGTATTTGGAGACTAGCTCGAGCTGAGCTCCAAATACTTGTCAGTTTCATTAAAGGAAGCTGGCTCGAGCCGAGCTCCTCGCATGGCCTCATGGCCCCAAGTATTTGGAGACTAGCTCGAGCTGAGCTCCAAATACTTGTCATTTTTATCAAAGGAAGCTGGCTCGAGCCGAGCTCCTCGCATGGCCTCGTGGCCCCAAGTATTTGGAGACTAGCTCGAGCCGAGCTCCAAATACTTGTCATTTCATCAAGGAAGTTCGGCTCGAGCCGAGCTCCTCGCATGGCATCAGTGGCCCCAAGTATTTGGAGACTAGCTGAGTGAGCCCAAATACTTGTCATTTTTATCAAAGGAAGTTGGCTCGAGCCGAGCTCCTCGCATGGCCTCAGAGCCCCAAGTATTTGAGACTAGCTCGAGCCGAGCCCAAATACTTGTCGATTCATCAGGAAGCCGGCTCGAGCCGAGCTCCTCGCATGGCCTCGTGGCCCCAAGTATTTGGAGACTAGCTCGAGCCGAGCTCCAAATATTTGTCATTTCATCAAAGGAAGAGTTGGCTCGAGCCGAGCTCCTCGCATGGCCTCGAGCCCCAAGTATTTGGAGACTAGCTCGAG
This sequence comes from Rehmannia glutinosa, assembly GCA_016081115.2. Classification (NCBI taxonomy): domain Eukaryota; kingdom Viridiplantae; phylum Streptophyta; class Magnoliopsida; order Lamiales; family Orobanchaceae; genus Rehmannia; species Rehmannia glutinosa. The sequence goes on from JABTTQ020001191.1 coordinate 113,298, forward strand.
CCGAGCTCCAAATACTTGTCGATTCATCAGGAAGTCGGCTCGAGCCGAGCTCCTCGCATGGCTCGTGGCCCCAAGTATTTGGAGACTAGCTCGAGCCGAGCTCCAAATACTTGTCATTTCATCAAGGAAGTCGGCTCGAGCCGAGCTCCTCGCATGGCCTCGTGGCCCCAAGTATTTGAGACTAGCTCGAGTGAGCTCCAAATACTTGTTATCTTTTCCACTTTCCGAACTCATAATGTATGGCAAAATGATCATTTCATTCAAAACGAGTAGATTGATTACATCGAGATATTTCTCTATTCTAGGAATGATATTTCTTCAAATTGCAACTGTTCCAAGCCCTGGAGCGACCTCCGATCTCTTCTAGCTCGACGCACCTCCCGCTAGTACCTTCACCACCCGAAGTGGTCCTTCCCACTCGCATCCATTTCCCTTTGTTTTTGCTAGATCCGACCTTCTCAAAACTAAATCACCGACCAAAGGCCCCTTCTTTACTTTTTCTTGTCATAAGTCGCTTTGATCCTTCCTCGTGTCTTTTCCATCTCGCAAAAATGCCATCTCCATTTTCTCATTTATCGTATCCAATGCCTCTCGAATCAACAAACTCATTAATATTTTCGTCAAAATTCTGGACCCGATGTGTTTCTATCCCGATCTCTCGCTGGTATCACAAAGATCCATACCATACACTAAGTTGAACGGAGCCGCGCTGGCCTCCTTCGATTAGTTCGATAAGCCCACAAAGACCGAATCGAGCTTCGAACCCACGCCTTCCCGCTTCTCCACCGAGCTTTCAATCCTTGGACAAGAATTCTATTAGTCACTTCCACTTGCCCATTAGCTCGTGGGTGGGCACCAAAGTGAAGTTTTGCTTGATCTTCATTTCCTCACACCAAGCTCGGATTTCGCCGCGAACGCGTTCCATTATCTCGATATCAAGACCCGAGGCACTCCATACCGACACACTATGTTTTGCCAAATAAATTTCATCATCAGATCCTCATTTATCTTAGCAAGAGGTTCGCTCCACCCACTTGCTAAAATAGTCGATTGCCACAATCAAGAATTTCTCTCGACTGAAGCCGGGAAAGGGACCCACTATATCAATTCCCCACTTTGCAAATGGACATGCCGAGCTCATCGTCATGAGCTCCTCCGCCGGTCGATATACCAAAGGTGCATGGATCTGACATTTTTCACATGCTCTCACCAACTTTTCTGCTTCCCACTTCAGGTAAGGCCAAAAATACCCTGCTCTAAGGACCTTTTTCATCAAAATCCTTGCTCCCATGTGGTTCCCACAACAACCTTCATGTATCTCTCTCAGCACATACGTACCCTCTTCTCCATTCAAGCACCTCAGCAAAGACATAGAGAAGCCTCTCTTATATAACTTGTCTCCGATAATGCAAAAACGTGTCGCCCGAATTTTCAGCCGAGCTGCTTCACGCCTATCTGTTGGTAAGACCCATTTCTTTTGGTAAGCTATGATAGCCGACCTCCAATCCTCCTTCTCCTCGATCTCTCCGACCTCCAGCCCCAGTGCAGTTTCTTTTGCCACCAAAAGTGTAATCTGTTTAGCTTAATTTTCTAAGGCCGAACTGGCCAATTTTGCCAGAAAATCCGCCCGACCATTTTCCTCCCTGCACTCGACATATTTTGATTTCTTTCACTTTCCCTTCTAAAGCTCGATATGCCTCAACATACCTCTTCATCCTCTCTTCTCTAACCTCGAACTCTCCCATAACCTGTTTATGGACGAGCTGAGAATCCATGTAAATTACCATCCTAATAGCCCCCATCTCAATGGCCATTTGCATTCCTCTGATGAATGCTTCATACTCCGCCTCATTATTAGATAGCTTGAACTCCAACCTCACAGAAAAGTCATTTTCGATCCCTTGCGGGCTGATCAAGACAATACCAGCACCACATCCCGAGCTCCCTACTGAACCATCCACATAAATCACCCAAGTTCCTTCTCTACTATCATCCCTAGTTGATTCTTGAACAAAGTCTGCCAGAGCTTGAGCTTTAATGGACGATCTGTTCTCAAATTCAATATCATACTCACTCAGCTCAATAGCCCACTTCACTAACCTCCCCGCTACCTCGGGTTTACTCATCACATTTCTCAACGGAAGATTAGTTCGAACGACTACCTTATGCGAGAGAAAATATGGCCGAAGTCTCCTCGCAGCCACCACCAAGGCTGCCAAACTCGCTTTCTCGATCTCTCGCATATCGCAGCTCGGCATTTCTCAAAACTTTATCGACATAGTACACCGCCTCTAAACCGATCTCTCTCTCGATCGGACCGTGCTAACCCCCGCTCCCTACCGAAAGATATAGGTATAAGGGCTCACTGTGCAACGGCTTAGTTAGCAATGATAGATCGCCCAAGTAATTTTTCAAGTCCTCGAAAGCCCTTTGGCACTCCTCATCCCAAACAAACTTTTGGCTTTCCTCAAGACCTTAAAAAGGGCAAACTTTTCTCGCGAGGTGCGAAATAAAGCGATTGGGCCGCTTAGCCGACTGTTAAACACCGCACATCTTTGGCATCCCGAGGCGGTGCCATCTCTCTCGATGGCTCGACCTTCTCCCGGGTTGGCCTCTATTCCTTTCTCCGTTACCATGTACCCTTAAACTTTCCCGACTCGACCCCAAAGGCACATTTCTTGGGGTTCACTTCATTCTCAGACTTCCTCAAAGTGTCGAACGTTTCTGCCTAGGTCACGCACATGATCCACAGCCTTTATACTTTTGACCAACATATCATCTACGTACACCTCCATGTTCCTGCCGAGCTGCTCCCCAAACATCTTATCCACCAACCTCTGGTATGTGGCTCCCGCATTCTTCAATCCGAATGGCATTACTACATACAGAATCGTACCAAAAGAGGTGGTGAAGCACACCCTTTTTTGGTCTTCTTCTGCTAGCCTGATCTGATGATATCCTTGCGATGCATCCATCATACTAAGCAGTTCACACCCCGACATCGAATCCACCAGCTGATCAATTCGGGGTAATGGGTAGTAATCTTTAGGGCAAGCACGATTCAAATCCCTAAAGTCCACACACATGCGCCAATCATCCTCCATTTTCGGAACCAATAATGCATTAGATAGCCATTCTGGAAACTGGATTTCTTTGATGTGCCCTGCTTTCAACAACTTTTGCACCTCCGCCCTAATTATAGCATCCTTCTTAGGGCCAAAGTTCCTCTTCTTTTGTTTCACCGGCTTATATGATGGATTAACATTAAGCCTATGTTCAGCGATGCTTGGATCGATCCCCACCAGGTCTTCCGCTGTCCAAGCAAATACATCCACATTACTCCTTAGAAACTCCACCACCATCCATTAATTCATCGGCCAACTCCTTCCCCGACCTTGGTGACCTTATCGGGTCACCTGGCACCACTCGACCATCATCATTTCCTCATTAGGTTGGACATGCTCCACCGGCCCAACCTAATCGCCTTTGTCCTTGTTTCTATCATCATCAAAAGCACTCCCCTTTCTCGCCTTCCTCGAATACTTTCTACATACAATTTTCTAGCCATATACTCGATCACCACCGACCTCCCTACTTTATCTCCCACAGAAACTTCATTTTTAGATGGTATACCGACACCACCGCTTGGAAAGCATTTAGTGCCGGTCTACCCAACATGACATTATAGGAGGAGGACGGCATCGACTATCAAAAATCGAATCATTCTAGTTTTACGACAGGCTCCTTACCCAAAGAGACAGGAAAGTAATCATACCTATTGGTTGGATCATCCCTCCAACGAATCCGACCAACGCCGTGTCCACTGCTCTCCAAGCCGACTCGAGGTCCATCTTCTTATAGCAATCATAGAATAGGATATCCACGAGCTCCCAAGATCACAAATACCCGCCGCACATCATAATTAGAGATCATTGTTGTGATCACAAGAGCATCACCGTGAGGTGTCACGATACCCTTGCAATCCTCTCGTCCGACTGGATACTCGGCCCTTGACCGACATGTTCCACCTTTAATCGTTTTTGCACCCGATCCGTGCCGCCGCTCACATAATTTTTCCGAGCCCGCTCGAATCTCCTTCCGCTAGCCCTCTAACAATCATCTCGGATGACCTCGTCGAGGTGGGGGCGGAGGTGGAGTAGCTCCTCCCTTCCTCCCCTACGCCTCCGACTCCCCGCCGAGGTTGGTGATATCCCTGTTATCCCTCTTGTACTCCCTTTTTCTCTCCTTTTTGTCGATGTACATAAATTCCCTAAGGTGACCTACCCGAATGAGCCGCTCGATCTCATCCCTCAGGTGTGTGCACCGATCTATGGTGTGCCCATACTCATTGTGAAATCTACAAAATTCCTTACACTTCGCCTTTACTGGTGCTTCTACGTGCGCCTTTGGCCACCTCAGGTCGGGATGCCTCTCAATAGCTACAAGCACCTCGCCCTGAGGGACAGCCAAAGGCGTGTACTTCTCAAACCTCGGCCTTCCTCCCATCGCCTCAGACCTCGGCTTTTCCGAGGTCCCTTATCTTCCCGATCCTCCCTCCTATCTCTTCTTTCTCTCATTCTCTCTCTTCATTTTTCTCGCTCTTCCAGATTAATATATTTCTCCGCCCGAGCTAACAGCTCGTCAAATGTTTTAGCAGGCTCTATCACTAATGATTCAAAGAACTCCCCATCCCTCAGGCCCTAAGCTAGGGCATTGGCCAAAATTTCTGGACTGGCTGACGGCACCTCCAACTTTGCCGCGGTAAACCCTCAATATAGCTCAAGTCCTTCCCCATCTCTCGTTTGATGCTAAACAGAGTCGGGCGCTTTTGGTACTTACGGCAACTCGTGAATCGATTAAGGAAAGCCGAGTCAAGTCATCAAAATTCCGGATGGAGCCCGGCAAGTCGGGTTAAACCATTGCCGAGCCGATTTCACAAAGTGGTAGGAAAAACTCTACACATCACGCCATCCGTGAATCTGTAGCAAAGCAACGTTTCAAACGGCAAAGATGGTCCTACGGACTGATCGTGGTACCATCATATTCAAGCTCGAGCTCGGATATGAGGCCAAAGCTCGTCCGCCATCACCTCTTCCGAGAAGGGTGTTCCCCTCCTCACCCGAACTGCAGTCGCTCCTGGTACTTCAGCCACTCTTCGACGAATATCTCGCACCTCACGGTGAAGATCATCCATCCGTTCCGACCAATCCTGGTCCTCAGTGGACACATGATCCGCCCTTGATGAATGTACCTCTTCCGCCATAGCTAACCGCCGACCTCTCTCTCCCAACTCCGGAGGGACCACAGGAGGAGGGACCACCGGAGGGGGGATCACAGGAGGAGGAGGGACCACCGGAGGGGGGACCACAGGAGGAGCCGGTGGTGGAAGCATCTCCCTCAAGCGTATTTCCACCGTTTGCTCCACAGCTCTAGTGATGAAGCCACCCAATTGTTCAAAGAACATTGGACCCAAATCTATACTCCCCGACATAGCGTCATCCATCCGTTCCCATCCTTCGCACTCCGCCCTCCGCCGTTCACCGGGAGTGGTGGGGGCAGAGGTGGAACATCCTCCTGCGTGACCACGCCCGGAGTATCTCCAGGTGGCGTACGGTTCAGATCATCCTCCAAGCTTCTCCTAACGTCCTCCATAGCCAAAACTCGAATCTCACGTCTCTGCTCAATGTTTCCCACAGACGGTGCCACTTGGTTGCTCCCAAAACTACCCTCTCTCACCGATCACCTTCCAAGACACACCGCCACGAAACATGCACAGAGTGGGGCCGGAGGGGGCTCCAAGGCCCTCTCCGATGCTTAAGTCAAGATTTGAGAAGGAAGCAAAGGCTAGAGAGAGAAAAAAGCAATGTAACAAGAAAAATGAGATTAGGTTAGAATGAACGGCTTGGGCCTTTATACCTTAGCTCGGATTAGGTTTCCGTAAAAACCGGATTTCGTTATTTGATTTGGTGTCGAGTCATCATTAGATTAGGATCGGATCTCCTAAAAACCCTAATTTTACACTCGTAAGACCACGGCTCCGACCGTTTCAAAACACATCGCCCAATATATGATATAAAGCCCATGTAATTTCCAAGGCATCCTCGTGGCTTCATACATATTCTATTCCGCCGAATCGCATAAACAGTTCAACAACAAAGTCGCGATTTAGCCGCAGGTGGCTCGACAGTCGGTTTAAGATAATGGCCCTTACACAGTCCCCCTATGAACATCCTTACGCCGCATTGGGCCTTCACAGATCGGCCCGATATGATATACCTCCCACCTATGGGCTCGTGAGGGTCGCCCAATGCTCATAAGCCCTAGAAGATCGCCTTAATCGTAAGCCTCCCCTCAGACGGCCAGTTAATTCTCGACAGATCGCCCAAAAGTATGGGCCTTTCTAGGTCGGCCCAATGCCATAAGTGTCGTCGGGTGGTGGTCGGCCTGCATAATCTTTTGCCCTTATCGTTTTATTGTCTAAGCGGCAAGTAATTGAAAATCGAAGCTCTAGTAATTGTTTTTTTATGTAAAAGTGAACTATAGAAGTCGTATAAATTATTTATTTTTTTGTATGCAAAAGTCAAATCAAAATGTAATCAAATTTAAAGTAAAATTTCCTCAAATTTTAGATTCCGATTAAATGAACCAAATTGAAGTCGAAGCTTTGCATTTGCAAACACTATTTCGTTAAATTCGAGAATCATTTTTTTCACCGCTTGAAAACACTCCCTTACAAATATGGCCGCCTTAATCCTTTTAAAATAGCATCTACGTATATTTTGCTTGGCCTACTCATTCATCGACAGAATCGTATAGTTTTCCTAGAAAACATGCTAGTCATTTTCATCCTTCTGTTGTTTTTCTCACCATCACAACAACCTAAGTTGTCTCATCCCTCCAAACAGAGTCATTCACATGCCTTTAAATATCACCTTATGTGTTCATTTATCACTACACAATTTGGAACTCTTGTTCTAAGGTCAAAACCATGGTTTTCTCAAATTTTCTGTCCCTTGTCACACTAATTTTGATAAGATTTATCTACAAAGTAATATGGATCCCATTTCGTGTGCAATACATGATGCGGTCACAGGGGATCACTGGCCCCTCTTACAAAATTATTCATGGAAGTACTAAAGAGAGCTATATCTTGAAACTGCAAGCAATGAAGGGTCCAATGGAGTTATCACATGATATATTCCCTAGAGTCCAGCCTAATTTCTACTCATGGATGAACCTATATGGTAATTACCAAAATTTCATGTTTTTCAAAATCTTTATTCAAAATTTTAGGGTAAATTACAAAACTACCCTTCAGGTTTAGTTTAATTACAAAAAAATAATTCAGTTATGTTTCAAAATGCAAATACCCTCTCAAGGCACTGTCTGTATTTGCATAACAAATAGTTGGGTATTTTTGTAATTAGACTACACTTTAAGCATATTTTTTGTCCTATGATTATTACTAGAGATGTCAAAAAACCAGGTCGGCGCGGTGATAAGCCCGGACTGGGCTGTAATTTTGTAAACCTGAAAGGAACAGGGCCTATAAAGCCCAAAATGATGTTCATGTGTATTTTCATGGATTGAGCTAGACTTGGACCTCAAAAAATTGTAACCCGATTTTCCCCCTGGCCTAGAGGGTCAGACAGGGCCGGACCAGTCCAGCTCATTAGAGTCTTTGACAGCTGTAGTTATTACCTAACATATTCCCTAGAGTGTAGCCAATTTCTATTCATAATTCGAATTTTTTTTAAGTTTATAATATTGTCCCTGTACCAGGAAAGAATTTTATCACCTGGGCTGGTCCTCAACCTCATATGGTGATTACTGAACCTGAGTTAGCTAAAGAAATACTAAGCAATAAAGACGGCACCTTTCCGAAAATCAAAATTAATGGTCATGTAAAGAAGCTGCTAGGAGATGGGCTTGTTATTGCAGAAGGGCCTAAGTGGTTGAAATTACGAAAACTGGCCAACCATGCATTCTACGCGGAAAGCTTAAAGGTAACTACTTCTTTCCGCATTCATATTACAAAAATGACCCCTCAAGTTTAGTCTAATTACAAATAACTCCAATTTTCTTTCAAAATTGCAATAACCTCCTTATAGTGCTACAATAACAAATTAAATACCCCTTTTTGAGGTGCAATCAGTAGCGGAGATAGGGGTCCTTACTGGATCCTAGTCTAGGCTTGTCTCCGGCCCGACAGTGTTAAGAAATTAAAAAAGAAAATGTTATATCTTATATGACTTTTTTTCCGAGTTTTCCATCCGACTCACCCGATTTTCATGTGCTAGCCTCACCATTTGCCCTTTGTAAAAGAGAAACAAAATGTCAAGGTATTTGTAATTTCAATAGATATTAATTTTTTTTAATTAGACTAAAATCATGTGTAATTTTTAGTAATTAGCCCTCTTGTTAATGAAATAGATTCAAGCATGGCATGCATGATAAGAAAAGTTGACAGGATGGTATTTTTTTTCTCCAGGAGATGATTCCAGCTATGGTTGCAAGTGTTGAAACAATGCTGGAAAATTGGAAAGAATATGAAGGAAAAGAAATAGAGGTGTCCAAAGAGTTCATGATTTTGAGTTCAGAAGTGATTTCAAGAACAGCTTTTGGAAGCAGTTACTTGGAAGGGAAGAACATTTTTGAAATGCTCACAATGCTGGGAATACTTATATTCAAAAATGCCGACAAAATTCGACCTTTTGGAATCGAGTAATTTACTCCCTCATCACTTAAAGCAGAAATAATTGAAGTAATTACCCTGAGGTTTTTCTTAATTACAAAAAGACCCATTTGTTCTTCAAACTTACAAAATCCCCATATAGTATTATAAATACTCCCTTGAGGTTTGTATTTACTTAACAAATGCCCTCTCTAAGGGTGTCATTTGTAAAAAATAAGCAAATGGTAAGGGAGTAGTTGTAATTTTGAATGATAACTAGGTGTTTTTGTAATTAGACTGAATCTCAAGGTTATTTTTTGTAATTATCCTTCTAACATAATCTTCTTGAACTCCAAGCATGTCAACTATAAATTTCATGTTAATAGTAGTGTTTGCAAATAAAATCAGAAGTTGAGTGTATTTGGTGAAAAATTTGTAAAAGCACTTATTTATTTGTGAAAATCAAATCGAAAGCAGAATGAAAAATCTAAAGCACACGTCTTCCTCATTCTGTTTAAAGGAAGCAAAATCATAAGCAGTAATTGCTATTTGCGGACACTAAAAAATGATTTTAAAAGCAGAGAATCACTTTTTTTAGTGATTGCTAACATTCCCAATGTCTCGTAGAAAAATCTGGAAGTCGCAGGACGACATTGAATCGGACAAAATCGAGCAGTCACTACGCGACTCTGTCCTGGCAATCGTAAGGAAAAGAGAAGAAAAGGTAATAACAGGACAAGCACACAACTTTGGGAGTGATTTTCTAGGATCACTGCTAAGAGTTCACCATGATGCTGACAAGAAAAACAGGATTTCGATAGACGATGTGATCGACGAATGCAAGGTATTCTTTCTTGCTGGACATGAAACAACTAGCAGCTTACTCTCTTGGACATTTCTTCTCTTAGCAATTCACACAGATTGGCAAGAAAAAGCAAGAAATGAAGTGTTTGAATTGTTTGGCCAAGAGAAACCTACAGCTGAAGGCCTTCCAAGATTGAAAATAGTAAGCAATTTTTACTACAAAAAGTACTACAGTTCTTATATCAATTGCTCCTCAATCCTTATTCTTCTTTAGAAGAGTTTGCTAAAACTTCTAATTTAGATAAAGTGATTTGTTACTAAGAAGCAAAAAGTAGATGCAGATAGGATAGAAGCTAAAAATAGGATAAGATAAAAGTGAGTGTTTGGTAAATAAATTGTAAAACTGTTTTATTTGTGTGTAAAATCAAACCAGCAGTAGAATCAGAAATTCCACTGCTTTTATAGATTGAGTCCTGCAATTATAGAGCGGTAGCAAAAATTTTCCCGTAAAATCATGTTTTATCAAAAAATCCTTTGTAACTGTATGAAAGTTTCAATCTTGGTCATAATTTCTTCGCTGAAAACTAGGAACTACATATATCGCGCACGTGATTGAAATTTGGTGAAATTAGGACTAATATTGAGATTTTCATACAGTTACAGAATTATTTTACAAATCGTACATTTTGCAGGACCAAAATCGTGAATTTTCTATTACATGACATTTTTGCGAACGTGACTTTTACCAAATCGTTTTGCGATGGCCCCAAAATTATAGGCCCAATTTTGCCTCTTATTAAATTATACATAATCAAAAGTAGAGGTTGACATTTGAAATCACTAAAAACTACATTTTGTTTTCCCAGCTAAAACAGAAAATTACTTTTTTTAAGTGTTTGCTTCCCTTAATCTTGTTTTCTTGTTATTAGGCAAACATGATCATCAATGAGGCCTTAAGGCTCTACACCCCTGCAATAAGTCTTGTAAGAAGAGTAACCAAAAATGTCAAGCTGGGGAAATACGAATTTCCAGCTAACATGGAATTACATATTCCACCTTTAGCCCTCCATAGAAATCAAGATATATGGGGAAAAGATGCTCACCTTTTCAAACCGGAGCGATTTTCAGAAGGGGTAGCTACGGCAACAAGAAACAACCCGATGGCCTTTCTCCCGTTCGGGTTCGGACCAAGAACGTGCGTTGGATTGAACTTCGCGAACAATGAAGTGAAGATTGCAATGTCGATAATTTTGCAGCGTTATAAGTTCACGTTGTCGTCGAATTACGTTCACTCTCCTCTTTCTCTTATCACCGTTCGCCCACAAAATGGTGTGCAAATCATGCTCCAAACGTTGTAAGAGTGTTCAAACTATTATTTTGGTATGAGTTTGGTATTGTGCTACAGGGGATCACAAAGGTGGGAATGTTCTTACGAGGTGATGAAGCTATTTCAAGACTACATGTGAGATATATATGTATGCATATAAATAATCTGTACACAATCATCCACTTCATGAAATTTATGAAGTTTTTAATACAATTTTTTCTCTTTTCTACAAATGGATAATGATATTTTTAAATATGACTGTCAAAGAATTGAACAAAACAACTCCATTTTCATGAAGTTGGAAATAATCATAATATTTTTGTGATCGATGTAGTATCGTGGAACAAAATTCTTAAGTAGACCTAATTTTGAACTCTGATAGTAATAGAATAGGCTGGGTCGGGTTCATCGGACCAATTCATAAAAACAGTCGGTATTTCAATTTCTTGTGGCCCAGACCAACCCAACAACACTATTTATGCATATTTTTTGGCGCAATAGCTTCGGGCCATTTGGACTGGGCCAAAATAGGTCCGGTTCTTTTTTAGCCCCTAAATATGAAGCCCGGCCCATCCCTATATACGGGTTGGCTGGACTAGACCAGTTTTGCCAGCTCTAGATAATGGCTTATATAGAATAATGAGTCACTGGAGCTCTCCATGATGACAATGCAATAACAATAACAATGTATAGTTACTTACACATAAGGAAAAAAAAAAAGTTAAATTAGATAATAGTCTAAATTTACATTCAATTTACTTATCCTATTATATTCAATCATTTACAAAGATTTACTATATATGCCCATTACAACGAAAGTCACATCCATTTGAATTGAAATGTATAGAGTTATCATCATCATGTTATATGTTATAATATATGTTATAATATATGTTCGACATTTTAATTGTAGATATGCAACTAATTGCTACTGCCTACTAGTATGTCCAATTCACATTTGAAGAGTTGAATAAGAATACTCAATCATCAATCAACAACGAGAAAGAAATTAAATAGCAAAAATGTACATATAATGCACAAAAACAAGTCAATGCTTTAAAATTAAACCATCAAATTAATATACATCAATGGGACTTGGCCATATTTTCCTGTTGGATAACCGGAGAATCAAGCATGGAAGGCAAAACAAGAGGAGAAAGAAGAGGTATTGGATCTTTACTCGAAAAAGCTGATGCTGATGATGATGACTCTTTATTTAATTTTATTGCATTTCTGCATTCATCTGAAGTGGCTGATTTTAGCTGCAAATGGCGCGGGGCACGTCTTTGCAATCGGCTCAAAGGCGGCCTACGACGATTGACGACACTTTCATCTCTGGGAGCTAATGTTTGGAATCCAGGAAACTCACTGTCGAAGCTCTCCATTGCATTTGATATATAGTGTTTGTTTGGATAAACAGAGATTTTCTTCAACTTTTATTATATACAAGTACTAATTAAACTTGTGTTTGTATGGGTGGTTTTTGCTATGGCAAGCATCTGTGGGTTTCTATTTGTATCCTATATTGATGAATTTGATGGGAACATGGTCCAGTCTGTATATGGCCCTAGTAGAAGCATGGCCATTGGCAATTAACAAGTAGTATAAAATTTTGCACTTCCATTTTCAAAATTATTATTATTGGCACTAACTTTGATAATCTTGCACTGTTTTTAGGGGAGTGTTTGTAAACACTTAGAGAAAAAAACACCTAGTTTTTAGTGTTTTCAAATTCCAATTTTTGGTTTTGTGTAATTTAATCATAATCTAAAAGAAGTAGAAGTGGTGCTTTAGATTTTTAATTCTGCTTGTGACTTACACACAAATAAAGCTCTCTTACAAATTACAATTTATTTACCAAATACTCCAAAAACTTATTCAATCTTTAATTTCTATTTGCATTTTTGATTCTCAACTATTTTTCATTTATACTACAACAAATCACTTCTTTTAAAAGGATAAGTTTAGCAAACACTCGTTAAGACCAACAAGTATTGAATATATGCAACCAACGGCTTAGCCCAGTTGACCACCACAAGAGATTGTGGGGTGGAGGTCGGGGTTCAAATCTCTGCTCCATCAAATTGTTTGCGTGGGGCATATGCGAGCCGGGTAAGATTTGATGAAAATTTATATTGAATAGATCCGTGTGGGTCGATTGGGGAGAGGTCATTATTATTAGATTGGGGGACCAAATATAATTGCTCTCTTTATCTTGGAGGATCTGGTTGTACGTCAGCAGACCCCATCAGAATATTGGCTAGTGCGTGCATATCCCGCGGTTTACCTTTACGACAGCAATGAAGGGACGGAGCTATTGTCCTCATGCGTATGCCTCGAACCTGAGTTTTAAAAAAGTAACGAATATATATGCATAATCGGAGAAACTATAAAAGGGATACTTACACAAGAACCAATGGATATAAATATTTGTGACTTTACACAATTCTTTTCACCAATAATGTATATATTTTCACTTGATCTGCCACTCATGTGCATTGCTGCAAAACAGGATTGATGTAATATTTTATATTTCCTTCATGTGAGCAGGGAATCACTGAATCTTGAATAAATTAATGAGCAATAAAGATTACAATGACAGATTTCCCAAAGCTAGCACATGACAATGCTTTTACTATGAATTTCTATGCCTCCCCAACAGCTTTTTAAAAGGAAATAAGCACCTTAACCAGTAAGCATCAAATTTCAGAAACAAAAAGTATTATGATCATGGCTGTGTATGTCACAGTTAAAAATATAGTCCACCTTCGATTGATTATTTAGTCACTATCCTCATGATGCTGCAATAATTATGATTTATTTCAGTCGTTGCGTCACATTTAACTCAAGTTATTGACCTTTGACTGGTCCATGAAAGCTATACAGGTCCTCCTTTTTCTTCCTCATATTTCGGGATATTTTTAATTTTAAGAAATTTATTAGAACTCACATCAATATATATGAAGTTTTTCATTTTTAAATTTTCATTTTTAAGAAATTTCCATTGAATTTTCATAAAATCCCATTCCCAAAATATTAGATTCCTCCAGAGTTCTTTTTGGCCATTTATCATTAGTCAACCTTATTTGCAGTGCTCTGACGACACGAATCTCATGAAGCAATCGCCCAAGTGCGAGCCAATAAAAATAAATTATAACTCTCTAGGCCAATGAAACCCATTATTGAATATTTATTATTTGTCTAATGTTATTGTATTATGGTCGATAAAAATATGTAAATATTAAATCTTGAGGGCACTATTTGTAAAACTCGCCTCAAGTCTCAAAATCTCAAACCGCACTACTTGTTTGTCACTTTTCATCTTTTTTAAATCCAATTTCTTGTATGGTATAAAAATATTTAGTCAAATGGTTCAATTTTCTTGACATCTTTCTTAGAGGTATATTATTCTCTTGATGAAGCATATTATATCCACATATAATAAAAGGAAAAAAAGTGTAAATAACCGCATCTTTTCCTTTAATTTTCTGTGTATAGTCCACAGCAACACTAGGAGTCTAGGACAATGCCAAAACTATTGTTTTAATTTTTCAATAAACTTCAAATGTTTATCCATTTAGATACATTTCTGAGGTGGCATAATAGATACAGATCAACCAGCCACGTGTCAACACCCCATATCACCATCTTGGCCACCAACCAATCATGATAAAGTATCAATAATACAAGATGCTGACTAGAATTATATTGGTCTGTGTAAAAAGGGGCCCATTGGGCTTCCAAAAGAAGTCCCTTTTAAGCCAAGCAAGTCTTCTTTCCACATCCTTCCTTTGCTTTTTTCACATTTGAGTTTTTTAATTAGGGAATACTGTGTAGTATCTCTTTCAACAGTTTTTGGTCAGAACAAAAAAAAAATTGCAATGACACTACTTTCCAATTTGGCTAAGTCCCCTTTTTGTACAAAAGATTTGGATGATTTCCATTGCATTGAAGGAAAATAGACAGCTTTTTATACAAAGGACTAAAGTGTGAAAATGAAAAGAAAGTGTGACTTGTCATCAATATTGAATTTTGGGTCATTATAAGATCCAGTCAGTAATATGTTTGGTCACTGATTTTTTGGGAAGTATATATTTGGGAAGAAAAAGATTTGATGTGATGTGTTTGCAAAATATGTGGAATAGAAAATTATGTTGAAAAAACTAATATGTTTTTGGTTTTTGTAGTAGAAATTTGACAAATATTATATGTTGAGATTTAAGGTTTTGCAGTTTAGGGGTCAAGAGACAATATATGGTATGAATAAAACTTTGTCCAGACAGTTAGGGCTTGTATGGTGGTGTTTTCATTGAATTTTTTTTATTTTCACTAATTCCATTGAGTTTTTTGGATTGTACTGATTTTTGTGTGAAAATTGAGAAGACGGTTGAAATTCAAATATTGAGAATATCTATAGATTTGATAATGAGATGATATTTGTAAAATATTTTTAACAATATTTTTGCATCATTTATTTTCTAAAATATATATTTTCACATATATATATATATATATATTGTGTTGTAATAATTATCTTTTAGAATAGGTTTGAAAATTGTGTGTGATTTGTCTTGGATGAGTTGGACTATCAAGAATCCACCTTCCGTTCCTACGTCGCACCTGCAAAGCCAAGGCCGGATGGTTTTCCGACGTTAGCATTCTGGTGCCAAAATCATAACAAGAATATTGGATGGATATGTGTATATTAGATTCTAGATAGATGAAATAAAGAAAGTGAACACCCTTTTTATACATCTTTATTGCCCTTTATCTTTAGCCACAGCCCTGATGCGTGTCATCCTCTGGTTGGTTCCAGTATTGTCACTTATCACTACCCATCATAGTTGTTTTTGTACAGGTCTGCTCATCACGAAGTTACTTCTTGGCAGGTCGGCCCTGCAAATGCCTACTTCTTGGCAGGTCCACCTATTCTGACTCGCCTCCCTATAACCCTCAAATCAAGCTTCTTTAATGATCACGTCAGAGATTGTCTACATTCCTTCCTTGATAGACCTGATATTCACCTTTATGTCTTATCATCTGTTATTCTTCACATAAAATGTGTGTCAGGCCTTCCCACATTTATACTTTATGTCATTCTTAGGTGTCACTCGCATTAAATGCGTGTCAGGTCTTACCCGTTGGACAGGTTTGTTGCTTGAGCCGAATAGTTCACTCTAGGTCACCCACATCCAGCGACCTACTACTTTCAGCTCTACTAAGACTAAGACGGCACCATTCCCTCCGAGCTAACCCCATCTATTATATCATCCTCCCAATATAGATCTACATAAGCAATCGTAAGAGTAGACTTGAATTGCCAAATGATTTTTTTAGAGAGAATATAGATTTAGAAATTTTCAATGGAAATACATAAGTAAATATATCAAGTAAACATATTATTACTTATATAAATAATATAAAATTGAAAATAGGGGTTTGGAAATAAGAACATAGGAACCCACCTTTGTTTCTTAATTCTTTTTCAATCATTTTCAGAAGCCTTTACCCTTTATAGTTATGGAAGAATGAATGCATTAAAGAATTCCAAGAAATAGAAAACTCGTGAAGCATATCATGAAACCACGAAACTTCAAAGCAATTTCCCATCAATCAAGTCTGCTTAGGCAATTCAATCCACGCACGAAACCACTAAGGATTCAAAAGATATTCAAATATTAAAAGATTCACCGCCCAAATAAATCTAATCACTTGTCATTTTCTAAAAATTGAAATATGCTCCCTTAAGTCTTGGTAAATCTT
Organism: Rehmannia glutinosa; assembly: GCA_016081115.2. Classification (NCBI taxonomy): domain Eukaryota; kingdom Viridiplantae; phylum Streptophyta; class Magnoliopsida; order Lamiales; family Orobanchaceae; genus Rehmannia; species Rehmannia glutinosa. Next base: position 129,866 of record JABTTQ020001191.1, read on the forward strand.
CATAATATTAAGGTTGTTGTTAGTTGTGATCAAAGATTTGCCAGCCGCCGGCCCCACAATTAGGGACAACTAATTGAGCTTTTAAGAATGATCAAAGCTAGGATCAACATTTAGCTCCGAGTGGCGGATGCAGGATTCCAATTTTGGGGAGCGAAAAACAGACCATGTTTATAAATTTAAACTATGCGAGTTTTTATCATATACTAATCATAATTAATGGTCTTTTATATTGTAAAAAACAACTATTTGAAGTTTTTATCAAATTTTGGGGGGGAAATTGTAAATTAATTTATTTATTTTACCTTTTAAAAAATAATTTGGAAATTTGGTGGGGGGGCAATTGTAAATTAATTCATTTATTTTACCTTTTAAAAAATAATTTGGAAAACTTTTAGGAGGGGTGGCGGAATTTGGAAAATTTTGGGGGGCAGTGTTTTGTCAGGGGTCAGCCGTTGGCTCCAGTGGTTGAGATGTGTGGGGTAAGGGCAAATGACTCAAATTCATCTCATAAGAGAGCGTGTGTCCCTTTCCCAAATTTCCCCCATTGTACTCAAAAAACAATGATCAAAGCCAAATAAAGTTGTTAAACTAAAGGGAAAAAAATGCGTTTTCTTTTTTTTCCCAAACAGTTTATAAATTCCTAACATCTTATTTTGTGAAGTTATAAGACCTTGATTTACCAAATACTTTTAGAGCAAGTCTCTTGTGAGACGGTCTCACGGATCTAAATCCGTGAGACGGACCTCCTAAGGGCTCCGTCTTGAGAACATGAACCGTGAAAATAAATTTAAAAATAATAATAAACCATGAAGAAACAAAAATAAACCCTAAAAACATTAACCATGAAGAATAAACCCGAAAAACAAAAATAAACCCTAAAAAAACTAAAAATCCTAAAAACCCAAATCAATTAAATATAAACCCAAGAAATAAAATAAACCCTAAAAAAACAAATATAAACCCTAAGAAAAATAAAATCTGAAAAAAAAAACCTTTAAAACTTTGTATAAGGGTTCCGTCTCACGGATCTAAATCCGTGAGATCTAAATCCGTGAGATCTAAATCCGTGAGACCGTCTCACGCAAGTTTTTGCCGTACTTTTAAAGAGCTTGTAAGCAAAGAACTTATAATACGTGATTCCATTATAAAGATCAGAAGAAAACAGAATTTGTTCTGTACAAAATGATTTAAGCTTAAAAAACAGAGTTCAATGTCACCTAAATCATTCAGAAACTATGTTAAACTTTTACAGATCCAACCTATGTTGAATCCTATGATTTCAATTCTAAGACTCAAAGACACAGCTACCCTTTGGCACTAACTTGAGGGGATTTCAGAATGTACAAGGAAAACGATGGATATAATCTCCGATTTCAAGAATAAGACCTAACCAAGCCAAAATTACAAAACGACCTCGACTTAAAAAGGCCACCGAAGAGGAACCTGGTCGGAGATTCTTGAGTAACTTGTGACTCTTGAGGGGAGCCTTTACTCGTAGTATAGTTTGCCCTATCGTCTGCCGAATGGAGTCGATAATCTTTGGATCGACCGGGTATCCCAATGCATCACGGATGTAGAACGTATTAACGGCCTTGCCTGCTCTTGTAGAAACTTCTGCTCGGGTTACGGTTAAGCTGTTTTCGCGGAAAATTCTAGTTACGTCCGATAGTAGCCCGACTCGGTCGGTCGTGCACAGTTCTAGCTTCAAGCCCTAATTACAGGAAGATTGAATAGTCAAAAATCATGCAAGAAACCACCCTTATCACAGGTTGACAAATTAATCAATATCATTATTAAAAACAAAAAACAAAAAACAGATTAGCATTGGCTGAAGTATGAACTGCAAACAAGAGTTTATTATTAGATATATAGAGTTGGTCAGCATCAAGAGGATATATGCATCACTAATATTTATGAGGATCTTACAAGACAGATTGAGACACATGAACAAGAAGTTTCCAACATATAATTTTTAATGATTTTGTGACTAATTCACATTTTACTTTTCTAACTGGATCATTGACCTATATAAAGCACACAGATATATTTTCCAATGAGATATAGGTTCATTATGTCTTTACGTCTTAACCGAATATCAAGAGTATCAGCAAATGCAAACAAGCCATATTAGTGAACTACTTATCGTAAGAGACGTTAGTGTAGTAAATAAGACGATGACATAATTACACATGACGAAATTAGAAGCACTAGACAATATTATGGGAGTGTTCCCAAACTTTAAAAAAAAGTGATTCTCAGCTTCTAGGTGAAAATGTCAGTTATTTTTTCCACCTAAAAGCATAGAATCACTTTTTTAGAGTTGGCAAACACTCCCTAAGATTGATTTTTTCCTTACTTCAGATACTCTTCTTTGTATTGCTGCTTCAAGACATTGAATCACCCTTTGTCTCTCCGCATCAGATTTCACCGGCGATCCATCAATATGCCTTATACAATACTCCTTCAAACACAAACACAAAACAATAGTCAGACCACATCGTACAACTGTAATCTTTGTTTTATTTTAATTTTTTTCTTGTGCATTTTGTTCTTTATGGCCTAAAAGATAGGACGAAAATACAAAATTAACAAAGAAAAACAAAAAGAAAAACGGGATAGAACTCTTGCAGCAAGACTTATGTTATTTTAGACTCTAAATAAGGATAGCAATATGACTTTTAAAAAATAATATTTTATCTTACATCACAAACTTTAGTTTGAAATTGTTGTTTTTTATTGAAATATATTTATGATTTCAATCTATATTGTGAATAGAATGTGTATGATTTAACACAAAAATAATATAAATCAACAACTAAAAAGAAAAATTAAGTGTGATAGAGTTAAAATTGGCGTATATGTCCTCAAGAAAAAAATTAATTAGAAGTCATTTAATATAATACGAATTTAAGTTTCTCGCTAACACTTGATTGTCAGCTAAAAAGTTACACCTCTAAAAACTTATAAAAATTAAAACTCAATATAATACTCATGTTTAAATTCATGAACCAAACAAATATATCTAAATAACTGTTTTTTCATCTATATTTATATCAATATCTAAATATGTATACTATACTTATACTTTTTTTTATAATTATCTATATATACTTATATTAAGAGTGTGCATAGGTCGGATGATTGTTTGGAAACTTTTGATTCGACAAAAGTATTCTTTTGGCATATAATTTTAGAATTAATTTTATTGATAGTTGTTAAAGAAATAATACAGAAAACAAGAGAGTTTTTTTTATCTTATTTTATTGCAAATTCATGCATATGTTGTTTTAATTAACCATATCAATACAGGAAAAATATAAAATGAAAGGAATATGATAAACAAGGGAATGAAAAGGAGAGAATAAGAACCAAATCAAGTTTGTTGTAGCAACAAAAAGGATTACCTTTTAACTTATAATTATATGTGTTAATATATGACTTTGCTTAATTTTTGGTATCTTTCATTATAAGTTTAAGTTCCTATATTTTTTTTTTTTGAATATATTATGTTTTCAATCTTTCAGTTATTTTGTTTCATATATATTGTGAGTTACCTTAAATCTACGTAACTGATAAATAGAATTTTATTTAACAAAACACACACACACACACACACACACACACACATATATATATATATAATCCATATGTATAATTTTAATATTTTGAATGTTGTTTGAAAATTACACCCTTAAAAATTATAAAATTAAAATATCAATATGATATTTATAAAAAAAGCCAAAAAAATAATGCTAAAAATAATGAATTAAAATTGGATTATGCTAAAAATCATATATGCTACATAAGGGAAAAAAATAACCTCACTTAATATGTAACAATTTGACATTTGCAATGAAATTTTATCTAGAGAGAAGTGACCATATTAAGTGTCCAAACAAGAATTCATTGGGCAACTTGAAATATAAATTTTGGGAAAGTACAATTTCTTATTTGATCAAAAGTTCAATAAAAAATTTAAATAAATATTAAAGTACTATATATCATTTTTTCTTTTTCAATTGAGGCATTAAATAATGAAAATGAATCGGTAATTATATTTTACAATAAATAGTGTTATTTAGAAAATAAATGATTCAAATTAATTTTATAGTTAACATATAGATTAACTTTAGTATATTAAGAGTAATTTTAATTTGTATAACTATATGCTTTAGAACATTTACAAATATAATAATTTTAAAACAAACATAAAGAGTCAAACCCAAATGCAAGTATTATCTCTAATACCATATATATTTCTAAAACTAATTGAGTTATTGTTTTTTTAAATAACATAAATATTTGCAAAGTAATTTTCAAGTATAAAAGTTTATTAGTATTATATTTAACTATTGAAGTTTGACTCAATATGAAATTTGATAACTGAAAATTTTTAAAACTATCTTTGGTTTTATTATTTATTTAATGGATATACTTTATATGTAATTGGATAGAGTTTCAAAAGCCAGATTTTAAGTTATCATGTTTTTATAGTTTTATTTAAAACATGACTCTAGATGACAATAATGTATTTTTTTTTAATGAAAAACGACAATAATGTATTAGCTTTTATATGTATTGGGTTAATGTGTATTATTTTAAATACGACACTCAAAATAGATAGATTGCAATAACTTAAAGTTTAAGTGTTATGATAAAAATATTCACTTTGGAAGTAGAATTAAGATTCTATATAAAAAAGAGTTTTTTTTGGCCATGTATTTTATTTTTAATATTTGTTTTGAGTTAAGCAAAGAAATTAGAGAAAATAAAAAAAGCACGCGATTGTACCAACTGATATTAATCTTTAATTTATATGTATTTTGATAAATCATAATTATAACTAAAATTGTGAAGTTATGCATGATTTTGGTAAGGAAGTAATTTAATAAAATTTAATTTTTTGATTGATGCAATAAAGATATACCAATCTTTATCTCATGAATTACCGAATAATCATGAATAATGGATCTAATGTTAAAAGACTTTTGAAATTAATTAATAAAAAAACGTTCATAGCCATTACAATATAACAAAAATTGATTAATATGATTGTAAATTAATATACGAACTTATTTTGTTGTTATATTATTTTAATTTTTATTGATTGAGTTCTTTAGAAAATTTACTTAATCATTCATATAGATTTATATTTATGAAAATAAAATATATATTAAAATACTTTGAAAATATTCTTTTAATAGATTATTTATTTAGTTAATATATATTTTCTGGTAAAGTGCTTTAAGCTATTTTAATATTCATCAATAAAAATATTTAATAATATAATTATTTTAATAAAGTCATATGGGTCACGTGCAACGCACGTGTTTCTTACTAGTTTAATATAAGTAGCCAATTAGGAATATACTTGAGAATGCTTGTGATGGCAAAGTGAAACAATATATGAGATATTTCCAATGAAGTTTGGTAAAGGGGGAAACTATTTTTTTAGTCCAGTAAATTGGCCAATTAACTATAGAATTAATCCTTTTCTGAAATTCAATTTTGAATTATGCCAAATTAAGTTGGAATTTTTTTAGAGATTTGGTCATATGAGTTACTATAGCAATGTGGATTTATTTGAATGAACAATTGTGAGGCTCCGAATTTTAACAACGTGAGATACGGTATTGTAGTGATTATTTATTTGGCTATGTATCACAAACCTATTATTAATGAATCGCGACACGACTTTTATTTATTTTTTTTTCAATGTCAATTACGTCTTCCTTATTTTGAGCGTAATGATTTTATATTCTCCTCTAGTACTAATACTTAGTCGGTTAACTACGACTTTAGAAGTATTAGACCCTCAACAATTTAGGAGTACATTCCAATCCTTATCCTATTATTTCATCTTATTCTATAATTCATCCCAACCAACTTCCAATTATTTGTTATTTTTTTTTTAAATTACGTACTTCTTATTTCACATCTTTAATTTTAAATTCATAAATATTTAGGTAAAAATATTTATACATTTTATTTCTTTCAATTTTTATAAAAACAAAATTTTTATTTTTTTATATATTTTTTTTAATTTCGAAATTTCCCCTTAAAAATGGGAGGTTATTTCATATTTAAAAAAAAAAAAAAAAAACACATTTCAAATCCTACACACCAAAACACAAGAATTTGCCAATTTGACACCTCATTTTCGGTCAACAAGAGAATAAAAGAGAAGAAAACTCTTTCAACTTGTACCTACTCTTTTGCACTTTAATTATCACTCATTTTTTTTTCTTCTCCAACAACTTTACTACAATAATTAAGGAAAACAAAATATATTATCCTCCTACAAGACATCATACTTTCGGCCATAGCAAGACCTAGAGGGGAATAATTTTAATTTTTTTTCCTCCAACTTTTACTTTCCAATTATTAATTACCAAAATAAAAAAAAAAAAATTGGAGGAATGGACGTCCACATGAGGAAGATGTGGATGGATTTAACTACCTCATTCAATTGTAAACTTTTATCAACTTTCATTTGTTTTTATACACTTTATATAATTTGTGCACATGATCTACTATCCTTTTATTTTTTATTGTCTTCACTTTTCTTTATTTAAACACACATCATCTCCACTCAATACACTTTACACACCCCATTGTCTCCAAATTCTTACAACAACAATACAAGACTAGAGTTTTTGTTCATTAATTTTTCCTTCTTGGGCACCTCTCGGCCGAAAGTGATCATATTAAGGGAGAGGCTTGGCTTTTCTTCATTTTCTTACCAATCTCTCCTACCAATTTCACATTAAGGTACAAATTAATATATTAGTTGTCATATTAGAGTGAAATCCCAAAACAATTCGTGAGTTAGGAGGGGCAAATTGGAGACCCAAGATCAATTCAATCTCAACATATGCAATTGTGGATTTAGCTTGCCCATCACTTAAGATTTACAGTAGGTCGAGTTTGGAAGGAAGAAGAAGTGAAGAAAGCTTGGTTTCAAATGGTATTTTAGAAGGCTTCAACTATCTACAAGTCAAGATAAGTAGAGAACCATTTTTATTCTAGTACAATTTTATTTTCTAAGCTTTAACTCCCATAGGTTTGACCTTAAATTGTGGAGTTTGAACTACTTAGGGGCTGACCTAAGGATATAAGTCTTGGGGTTTAGAGCTTGAAGAAGAAGGTCCATTTTTAGAGACTCCTACCACAACTACATGAAGAACCTTAAGGTGGGTGGAAAAATTCTTTCAACTTCTAGGTGTTTTAAATTGAAAATATGCATGTAGTATTTTGTTATTGAGCACTTGAGATATATATTATGTATTGCATGCTATTTTCTTGTATCAAGTTGGAAAAATTCTCAAGTGTTGCTCAAAAATGTGATTTATCGAAAAATAGGGCATACATGCACATTTTATTGTTATACTTGATGAAATTTTTGTATGAGAAGGATATGCATGTGTATGACTCTTGAAATCTATGTTTTGAATGATTTATAACCTGGACAAGTCGAGCATAATTGATTAAATTTCAACTTTTGGACTTAAAATGCAAAAATAGAAAGTTGGTGGACTTAATTGCAAGAAAAATAAAATTTAAGGGACCCCTCTGTAATTTTCGATTTTTGGGACTGAACTCAGGTTCAAAAATTATGTTTTGATATTTTAATAAAGTTTTAAGAGGTTTTAGATAAATAAAATCAACCCTTGAAAGCCCAAGGACTAGATTGTAAAATTTGAGAAGTTTAAGGGCTATTTTGCAAATTTCGAAACTGTACCAGACCCTAATTTTGAAATTTGAAATTTTAACTCTTAAGGAACTGGAAATAACATATTTTAAGTGTATTCAAAAAAAATCCAAGTGTTTAGAGTTTGGAAAGTAATTTTATAAAAGTTGAAGGACTAAAGTGTAAAAGATTAAACTTGAGGACCCAAATGAAATTTCCAGGACTTATGCAGCCCATACACCTGGAAATACTAATTTAACTAAAACTTAATTATATTTTGGACCCAAGGTTTAAACTTCATAACAATTGGACCCCTAAAAAGCCTTAAAGGCAATTATTTCAAAATGGGACAAAAATGAAATTTTCAAAAGTTAAAGGACCTAAACTTATTTCTTTTTAAAACTGCTTTTGTCCCAATATCCCATTAACCATAGTGACATTTTCCAACTGGAATCACATTAAAATCCCTTCCGGTTTGTGAGTTCCAATTATTTTAAACTTAGAGTCGAAATGGCAATTTTAACACATTTGGGGCCAATATGAGAATTTTATAAAAAATCGACCTCAAAACTTCAAAAACCTGAATCTCTGGACAATTTGGAGAATTTAGGAACTGACCTCGTAATTTTTCAAGGTCGGGATATTTATTTATTCAAATTTTAACCCCAAAAGTATTGGATTTTACAAAACGGGGCTAAATTGTAAAATTTCTTTTTATCAAGGACCTAACTCAAATTATTTTTCTTTTACTAAAACAGCCCTGGACCCTCTGATTTCAATTCTTAATTAAAATATTTTATTTTCTAAAAAAAAAAAAAAAAACCTCTTGACTTATCGGACCGCCTGGACCGATTAATACCGATCGCGGGGCGACTTCCACGTCTTGCGATTTGAATCTATAACGGGACTTATGTTCCACCTAATATTTCAAGATATCGAAGATTGCTTATCCTCCCGATAATCATCTTCATCCAAATAACTCCACCAACGCCATAATTACCTTACGCAAATTTTTGAAAAACTTTTAATGAACTGCTTCCCGAATCAATATACTCGACTGCCTGGTTGACTACCTGAACATGTATTTAATTTACTGCCTGGGTCAACTTGGTGTGTCGAGCTCACAGCTCGGAGTGGATACGTCGGAGATGGAACAAGGCAGCTCGGCCGCTATTCCACTCTTCCGGCCCCATCGCCCTAATCCCGCAACCGAGGGACGGAGTTTGTCCGAGGAAGCGGGTCGTAGTACTTGAGGTATAATCATGATTATGACGAATCCGAGCCTTGCTAGCTCCAACGTGGATTTTGTCTTTGCCTATGGAGCAATAAGGTGACAGGTCTTGGACCATCATGAACGGGAGTTACAAGGAAGAACGAAGGAATCGGTTGTCCCGATCCACACGATTTAGGAGTTGAACGGAACGTTTGGTTGGCGCTACACTTCAAGACGCAACCGCTACTTGTAATGCATGGGTTGGCGCTACACTTGAAGACGCAACCACTAATTGTCTTGCATGGGATTGGCGCTACACTTGACGCAATCCTCATGTATCCGCTTGAATCATCGCTGTGTGACCACGAACTATTTCTTAAACTATATAAATATATTACTTAATATATATTTATCACGATGCTTTAATGGGCTATGTATGAAAACATGCATCATATCTCACGCGTTTTCATACAACCGTTTTTTCTCGCATTAACTATATATATCGCCACACTAGCACACGATCACCCCATCCACCGAGATTTTGTCTCACTCCCTCCTCGTTTTCTAACCTTTAGATGAAGAATACGTTGAAGACGTCGAACCTACTACTGATTGAATTCCTTCCATCGATGTGGAGTGACACTCCTTTTACTTTTATTGTTGTTGGATTTCTCCATTTTGTTTTCGTTTGACCGTAAGTTAAATTCGGATAATCTTTTGGGTTGTTTTTGGATACCGGGACTTGAAGATGTAATTTGTACTCGTGTTTATTTTAATTCCATTTGCATTAGACTCTATTTCACTTGGAGTTTCGTATCTTTGGTTTAGACTGTTGATTTATTTTCGTTTAAGTGATTGATCGTTGTCGCGACACGTTTGGGGCGTGACAACAATAAAAGCACATCTTGGTATTTTGGTGAAATAAATTAATTTTTCTTTCATACATAAATTTTGGGAAAATTACAAAAAATACCCACTTTTTTTTAAAAATGACATTTTTACGTTCATTTGACTTTTGTACACTATGTTTGATTTCTGTACGCTCCGAGTGACTTTTTTTGAAAAAAATTATGCTTTTGTCATTTTGTGTTTTTCGAACAATAGTGATGAAATATGTAAAAAAACAATTATGAAATAGGGCGGAGATGTGATCGGGATATAAATACCATTCTCGGGTTTAAAGAAATGGAAAATCTCCATCTCGTCCTCAAATTAACCAAGAATTTCCCGTTCCATTTTATTAATGTACCAACGGGATGGTTTCCCACGAGAATTTAGTCATCCCTAGTCTCAATATATTATATTATATAAGGTCGATTAAAATACAAGAATATATAGTTGAAAAATATTTAACGTGATAAAATAAAAAAACAAAATAAGATATTCCCTATAAAAATAAGTAACAAACATAATTTTATTGCTTGAAATGGTAAAAAAAAAAAAAGTTGAAAATATATATACAAATGAATGAAAACAAATCAAAAATAGGTTTTTAATATGGTAGCAATGCAATATAGTAAAAATCAGATCTAAGTTAATAATTTCAGATCAAGATAATAATATACCAAATTAGAAACAGATTTTTCCCAAAACAAAACAAAAAAAAAAAACAATTGGACGTATTTTCTCGAATTTTTCTTTTATCTCTTCTTTTGTTTCCAGTTAAACTATTAGAAACATTCATCAGCAATCTAACAAAATACGAAAAAAACAAAAAGATTCTTCATCATCAAAATATAATATCAGATAAACAAGATCACCCAAAAGTTTATCTGCTCCATTTCAACCCTCTATATCTTTTTTATCTACTTAACAATTTCACAATCTCACATCACTCATAGTATATAACACAATTAACACCAAAACTGAAAAACACAATTAACACCAAATGTCACGCCCCAAACGCGACGCGACGACGATCAATCACTTAAACAGAAATAAACCAATAGTCTAAACCCATGATACGAAACTTCAAGTGAAAAGAGTCCAATGCAGCGGAATTAAAATAAACCCAAGTACAAATTACATCTTAAGATCTGGCGGAATCCGAATACAACCCAATAGATTATCCGAATTTAACTTACGGTCAAATAGAAACAAAATGAAGAAATCCAACAACAATAAAAGTAAAAGGAGTGTCACTCCACATCAACGGAAGGAATTCAATATGTGGTAGGTTTGACGTCTTCAACGTATTCTTCATCTAAAGGTTAGAAAACGAGGAGGGAGTGAGACAAAAATCTCAATGGATGGGGTGATCGTGTGCAAGTGTGGCGATATATATAGTTAACGCGAGAAAACGAGTTGTATGAAAACGCGTGAGGTATGATGCGTGATTTCACACATAGCCCACAAGCATCGTGATAAATATATATTAAGTAATATATTTTTACTGATTTAAGAAATAGTTCGTGGTCACACAAGCACTATGATTCAAGCGAACATGGGAGGATTGCATCGATGTGTAGCGCCAATCCCATGCAAGACAATTAGTGGTTGCGATCAAGTGTAGCGCCAACCCATGCATTACAAGTAGCGGTTGCGCATGAAGTGTAGCGCCAACCAAACGTTCGTTCAACTCGTAATCGTGTGGATCGGGGCAGCGATTCCTTTGTTCTTCCTTGTAACTCCCCGCTCATGATGGTCCAAGACTGCCACCTTATCGCTCCGTTCTTGATCGCTTGACCTTCTCCATGGCCTCCCGAACTAAGTACTTTGGAATCGAGGCGACTTTCGTTTCTCTTTTTGGAGTCCATTGGTCATCAATCTCCTAGTGTAGTGGAGATCTACACTTTCGCCCGCAAGGCTTCGTAGGGTGCCATCCCAATTGTGGCACGATAGTTGTTATTATAGGCGAACTCGGCCAATGGTAAGTACGAATCCCAACTTCCTTGGAAGTCCAACGTGCATGCTCGCATGATGTCTTCCACGGTTTGAATTGTTCGCTCGATCGCCATCGGTTTGTGGATGTCTTCTTTGTCTTGAAACTTAGCGAGGTACCCAATTCCTCATGTAAGCATTTCGAATTTGGAGACAAATCTCGGGTCTCTGTCGACACTATGTCGATTGGCACTCCATGCGATTGAATGATCTCTCGGATATAAATTTGCACAAGTTTTCGTAAGTCATCGCAGTTTTCTTCATGGGTAGGAAGTGTGCGATTTCGTGAGTCGGCTCACGACTACCCATATAACATCATGGCCTCTTTTGGTCCTTGGTATATCCATCACAAAGTCCATCATTATGTGTTCCTATTTCCACTGGGAATTCTCAATGGTTGTAATAAACCGGGTCGTTGGTATTCTCGCTTTTACTCGTTGACAAGTCAAACATCTCGCAACGAACTCGCTACTTGGTTCTCCATATTCACCCACCGTGAAATGTCGTTTCAAGTCCTTATACATCTTGTTTCCTCCAGGGTGTATAGTGTATTTCGAACGGTGTGCTTCTGCTAGAATTCTGCTCCTAAACTGCTCGTCACTTGGTACACAGACTTGATTTTGGAATCTAATGATTCCATCTTTATGTATCGAGAATTTTGATCTCTCTCCTTTAAGTATCTTCTCTTTTAATTTTTGAAGTTATACATTTGTCCCCTGTGCTGCTTTGATCTCGTTCAGTAGATCGGTTTAACCAATATGTTAGCACATGAAATTTGAGTATTGGTTCTTGTTGGTTTCCAAGCACTCAACTCTTCTAATGATTTCCACTCTCGAATCATTAGTCTGGCTAAACTCGCTTTCGCTCAGGCGTCGGCTACTACGTTAGCTTTTTCTCGGGATGGTATTGAATATCAAAGTGATAGTCTTCTATTAACTCCATCCGGCTCCATTGCCTCAAAATTGAGATTCTTCGAGAGAATAGATACTTTAGATTCTTATGATCCGTGTAAACCGTGAATGTTGCTCGTAGAGATAGTGCCTCCATTTCTTTAACGCGAACACTATTGCGCAATTCCAAGTCATGCGTTAGGTAATTGACTTCATACGACTTGAGTTTTCGTGATGCATAAGCAATGACCTTTCCTTCCCCGCATGAGCACTTCGCTCCTAGTCCTTCCTTTGATGCATCATTGTAGACGACAAAGTTTTCTGTTCCCTTTGGAGGGCTAAGATCGAGTCGTAGTAAGTCGTTTTTCTTGATTCTTGGAAACTAGTCTCACACTTGTCATTCCACTCAAACTTGACTTGTTTCAAGGTTAGTCGAGTGAGTGGTCCCGGCTATCTTGGAGAAATTTCGGATAAATCTTCGATAATATCCCAGTACCCTAAAAAACTTGATCTCAATTCTGAGACTGCACTGGTTGTTTCCATTCAACCACCTTTATGCGTACCTTCAAGGATCTACGACGATCCCAGTGTCGGATACTATGTGTCCCAAGTATGCGACTCCACTAAGCCAAAATTCGCACTTGCCGAATTTGGCATACGGCCTTGTGCTCGTAGTGTCTCCAAAACAATTTTCGGATGCGTTCATGCTCTTCTCTAGACTTAGAGTATACGAGTATGTCATCAATGAATATCACTACGAATTGATCCAAATAAGGTTGAAAAACTCGATGCCTAATATCCATAAACACTGCTGGTGCGTTTGTCAGACCGAAAGGCATCACTACAAACTCGTAGTGTCCATATCCGTCCGGGAAAGGCCGTTTTGGAAATGTCTTCTTCACGGATCTTTAGCCGATAATATCCTTGTTGTAAATCAAACTTGAGTACACAATCACTCCTTGAAGTTGATCAAATAGTTCGTCTATCCTCGGGAGAGGATATTTAGTTGTAACATCTAGTCGAGATCGTATAATAGTCACATCCTTAATGTATCTTATCCGTGATACCTAAACCATAAGTCAAATTCCCTTACTTAAGCTTGTGCAAGTACTTGAGAATGAATAACACAAGGGTATTATCATTGATCAACATACTTAGTTATTCCCCTACTATCATTTTCCCAAAGTAATATCATTAGGTGTCTAGATCCCATAATATATCATATCCAAATCATATACTTATCAAGAGATATCCTCATATTCTTCGAGTCTCACCATATCAGGCATTATAATCCCTAAATCACCTAACGTCCAAATAGAGGAATATCTGGATATCTTAACACTATAACAGCCCAAAAGAGTTCAAATATTCATCCAAGATTCAACTTAGGTCATCTAGTAGTGGTACCTAATCCAAGGTCAGAGGAACCTATCCTGGGTCAGCTCGGTGTAAGTTTCCATCTTACTAGCCGAGCTCTGATACCATATCTGTCACGCCCCAAACGCGACGCGACGACGATCAATCACTTAAACAGAAATAAACCAATAGTCTAAACCCATGATACGAAACTTCAAGTGAAAAGAGTCCAATGCAGCGGAATTAAAATAAACCCAAGTACAAATTACATCTTAAGATCTGGCGGAATCCGAATACAACCCAATAGATTATCCGAATTTAACTTACAGTCCAAATAGAAACAAAATGAAGAAATCCAACAACAATAAAAGTAAAAGGAGTGTCACTCCACATCAACGGAAGGAATTCAATCTGTGGTAGGTTTGACGTCTTCAACGTATTCTTCATCTAAAGGTTAGAAAACAGGAGGGAGTGAGACAAAAATCTCAATGGATGGGGTGATCGTGTGCAAGTGTGGCGATATATATAGTTAACGCGAGAAAACAGTTGTATGAAAACGCGTGAGGTATGATGCATGATTTCACACATAGCCCACAAGCATCGTGATAAATATATATTAAGTAATATATTTTTTACAGTTTAAGAAATAGTTCGTGGTCACACAAGCACTATGATTCAAGCAGACAGGAGGATTGCGTACTGATGTGTAGCGCCAATCCCATGCAAGACAATTAGTGGTTGCGCATCAAGTGTAGCGCCAACCCATGCATTACAAGTAGCGGTTGCGTCATGAAGTGTAGCGCCAACCAAACGTTCGTTCAACTCCAGAATCGTGTGGATCAGACAGCGATTCCTTTGTTCTTCCTTGTAACTCCCCGTTCATGATGGTCCAAGACCTGTCACCTTATCGCTCCGTTCCTTGATCAGCTTGACCTTCTCCATGGCCTCCTGAACTAAGAACTTTGGAATCGAGGGCGACTTTCGTTTCTCTTTTGGAGTCCATTGGTCATCAATCTCCTAGTGTAGTGGAGATCTACACTTTCGCCCGTACAAGGCTTCGTAGGGTGCCATCCCAATTGTGGCCTGATAGTTGTTATTATAGGCGAACTCGGCCAATGGTAAGTACGAATCCCAACTTCCTTGGAAGTCCAACGTGCATGCTCGCAGCATGTCTTCCACGGTTTGAATTGTTCGCTCAGAATGGCCATCAGTTTGTGGATGTGCTGCTGTGCTGAAACTTAGCGAGGTACCCAATTCCTCATGTAAGCATTTCCAGAATCTGGAGACAAATCTCGGGTCTCTGTCTGACACTATGTCGACCGGCACTCCATGCGATCGAATGATCTCTCGGATATAAATTTGCACAAGTTTTCGCCGTGTCGGTTTTCTTCATGGGTAGGAAGTGTGCGATTTCGTGAGTCGGTCTCACGACTACCCATACAACATCATGGCCTCTTTTGGTCCTTGGTATATCCATCACAAAGTCCATCATTATGTGTTCCTATTTCCACTGAATTCTCAATGGTTGTAATAAACCAGATGGTCGTTGGTATTCTGCTTTTACTCGTTGACAAGTCAAACATCTCGCAACAAACTCTGCTACTTGGTTCTCCATATTCACCCACCAGAAATGTCGTTTCAAGTCCTTATACATCTTGTTTCCTCCAGGGTGTATAGTGTATTTCGAACGGTGTGCTTCTGCTAGAATTCTCGCTCCTAAACCGCTCTCGTCACTTGGTACACAGACTTGATTTTGGAATCTAATGATTCCATCTTTATGTATCGAGAATTTTGATCTCTCTCCTTTAAGTATCTTCTCTTTTAATTTTTGAAGTTATACATTTGTCCCTGTCTTCGCTTTGATCTCGTTCAAGAGATCGGTTTAACCAATATGTTAGCACATGAAATTTGAGTATTGGTTCTTGTTGGTTTCCAAGCACTCAACTCTTCTAATGATTTCCACTCTCGAATCATTAGTCGGCTAAACTCGCTTTACTGCTCAGGCGTCGGCTACTACGTTAGCTTTTCTCGGGATGGTATTGAATATCAAAGTGATAGTCTTCTATTAACTCCATCGGCTCCATTGCCTCAAAATTGAGATTCTTACGAGAGAATAGATACTTTAGACTCTTATGATCGTGTAAACCGTGAATGTTGCTCCGTAGAGATAGTGCCTCCATTTCTTTAACGCGAACACTATTCTTTGCCAATTCCAAGTCATGCGTTAGGTAATTGACTTCATACGGCTTGAGTTTTCGTGATGCATAAGCAATGACCTTTCCTTCCCGCATGAGCACTTTTGCTCCTAGTCCTTCCTTTGATGCATCACTTTGTAGACGACAAAGTTTTTACATTTCCCTTTGCAAGGGCTAAGATCGAGCCGTAGTAAGTCGTTTCTTGAGTTCTTGGAAACTAGTCTCACACTTGTCATTCCACTCAAACTTGACTTGTTTAGGTTAGTCGAGTGAGTGGTCCGGCTATCTTGGAGAAATTCGGATAAATCTTCGATAATATCCCGAGTCCTAAAAAACTTCTAATCTCAATTCTGGACTACGGACTGGTTGTTTCCATTCAACCACCGCATGCACCTTCAAGGATCTACGGCGATCCCGGTGCGGATACTATATGTCCCAAGAATGCGACTCCACTAAGCCAAAATTCGCACTTGCTGAATTTGGCATACAGCTTGTGCTCTCGTAGTGTCTCCAAAACAATTTTCAGATGACGTTCATGCTCTTCTCTAGACTTAGAGTATACGAGTATGTCATCAATGAATATCACTACGAATTGATCCAAATAAGGTTGAAAAACTCGATGCCTAATATCCATAAACGCTGCTGGTGCGTTTGTCAGACCGAAAGGCATCACTACAAACTCGTAGTGTCCATATCTGGTCTGAAAGGCCGTTTTGGAAATGTCTTCTTCACGGATCTTTAGCTGATAATATCCTTGTTGTAAATCAAACTTCGAGTACACAATCACTCCTTGAAGTTGATCAAATAGTTCGTCTATCCTCGGGAGAGGATATTTAGTTGTAACATCTAGTCGAGATCGTATAATAGTCACATCCTTAATGTATCTTATCCGTGATACCTAAACCATAAGTCAAATTCCCTTACTTAAGCTTGTGCAAGTACTTGAGAATGAATAACACAAGGGTATTATCATTGATCAACATACTTAGTTATTCCCCTACTATCATTTTCCCAAAGTAATATCATTAGGTGTCTAGATCCCATAATATATCATATCCAAATCATATACTTATCAAGAGATATCCTCATATTCTTCGAGTCTCACCATATCAGGCATTATAATCCCTAAATCACCTAACGTCCAAATAGAGGAATATCTGGATATCTTAACACTATAAATTTCAAAAGAGTTCAAATATTCATCCAAGATTCAACTTAGGTCATCTTGTAGTGGTACCTAATCCAAGGTCGGAGGAACCTATCCGGGTCATTTCGGTGTAAGTTTCCATCTTACTAGCCGAGCTCGACGATACCATATCTGTCACGCCCAAACGCGACGCGACGATTTACGATCAATCACTTAAAAGAAATAAACCAATAGTCTAAACCCATGATACGAAACTTCAAGTGAAAAGAGTCCAATGCGCGGAATTAAAATAAACCCAAGTACAAATTACATCTTAAGATCGGCGGAATCCGAATACAACCCAATAGATTATCCGAAATTTAACTTACGGTCAAATAGAAACAAAATGAAGAAATCCAACAACAATAAAAGTAAAAGGAGTGTCACTCCACATCAACGGAAGGAATTCAACTGTGGTAGGTTTGACGCGTCTTCAACGTATTCTTCATCTAAAGGTTAGAAAACAGGAGGGAGTGAGACAAAAATCTCAATGGATGGGGTGATCGTGTGCAAGTGTGGCGATATATATAGTTAACGCGAAAAAGCTTGATTGTATGAAAACGCGTGAGGTATGATGCATGATTTCACACATAGCCCACAAGCATCGTGATAAATATATATTAAGTAATATATTTTTACAGTTTAAGAAATAGTTCGTGGTCACACAAGCACTATGATTCAAGCGGAGCATGGGGGGAGGATTGCATCGATGTGTAGCGCCAATCCCATGCAAGACAATTAGTGGTTGCGTCATCAAGTGTAGCGCCAACCCATGCATTACAAGTAGCGGTTGCGTCTTTGAAGTGTAGCGCCAACCAAAGCGTTCCGTTCAACCTTAATCGTGTGGATCGGAAAGCGATTCCTTTGTTCTTCCTTGTAACTCCCGTTCATGATGGTCCAAGACTGTCACCTTATCGCTCCATAGGCAAAGACAAAATCCACGTTGGAGCTAGCAAGGCTCGGATTCGTCATAATCATGATTATACCTCAATACTACGACCTCTTCCTTGGACAAACTCCGTCCCTCGGTTGCGGGATTAGGACGATGGGGCGGAAGAGTGGAATAGAAATGAGCTGCCGGTTCCATCCCCCGATGTATCCATTCCGATTTGTGAGCTCGACACACCAAGTTGACTCAGCAAGAAATTAAGTACACGTTCGGGTAGTCAACCAGGCAATGAGTATATTGATTCGGGGAAGCGATTTCATAAAAAGTTTTCAAAAATTTGCGTAAAGTAATTATGGCGTTGGTGGAATTATTTGGATGAAGATGATTATCGGGAGGATAAGCAATCTTCGATATCTTGAAAGATTAGGTGGAACATAAGTCCGTTATAGATTCGAAATCGCAACACGGGAAGTCGCCCGCGATTGGGTTTTAATCGGTCAAGACGATCCGATAAGTCAAGTAGTTTTTGAGAAAATAAAATATTTTAATTAATAATTAAAGTCAGAGGGTCCAGGGCTGTTTTAGTAAATGAAAAATAATTTAAGTTAGGTCCTTGATAAAAGAAAAATTTACAATTAGCCCCGTTTTGTAAAAACCAATACTTTTGGGGTTAAAAAATTGAATAAATAAATATCCCGACCTTGAAAAATTATGAGGTCAGTTCCTAAAATCTCTAAATTGTTCAGAGATTCAGGTTTTTAAAGTTTTGAGGTCGAGTTTTTATAAAATTCTCACATTGGCCCCAAATTTGTTAAAATTGTCATTTCGGGCCTTAAGTTTAAAATAATCGGAACTCACAAACCGGGAGGGCTTTTAAGGTGATTCCAGTTGGAAAATGTCACTAAGGTTAGTGGAATATTGGAACAAAAACAGTTTTAAAACGCCATAAGTATAGGTCCCTTAACTTTTGAAAATTTCATTTTTGTCCCATTTTGAAATAATTGCCTTTAAGGCTTTTAGGGTCCAATTGTTATGAAATTTGAACCTTGGGTCCAAAATATAATTATGTTATAGTTAAATTAGTATTTCCAGGTGCATGGGCTGCATAAGTCCTGGAAATTTCATTTGGGTCCTCAAGTTTAATCTTTTACACTTTAGTCCTTCAACTTTTATAAAATTACTTTCCAAACTCTAAACACTTGGATTTTTGGAATACACTTAAAATATGTTATTTCCAGTCCCTTAAGAGTTAAAATTTCAAATTTCAAAATTAGGTCTGGTACAGTTTCGAAATTTGCAAAATAGCCCTTAAACTTCTCAAATTTTACAATCTAGTCCTTGGGCTTTCAAGGGTTGATTTTATTTATCTAAAAACTCTTAAAACTTTATTAAAATATCAAAACATAATTTTTGAACCTGAGTTCAGTCCCAAAAATCGAAAATTACAGAGGGGTCCCTTAAATTTTATTTTTCTTGCAATTAAGTCCACCAACTTTCCATTTTTGCATTTTAAGTCCAAAAGTTGAAATTTAATCAATTATGCTCGACTTGTCCAGGTTATAAATCATTCGAAACATAGATTTCAAGAGTTATACACATACATATCCTTCTCATACAAAATTTCATCAAGTATAACAATAAAATGTGCATGTATGCCCTATTTTTCGATAAATCACATTTTTGAGCAACACTTGAGAATTTTTCCAACTTGATACAAGAAAATAGCATGCAATACATAATATATATCTCAAGTGCTCAATAACAAAATACTACATGCATATTTTCAATTTACAACACCTAGAAGTTGAAAGAATTTTTCCACCCACCTCGTAGTAGTTTCTCGGGTTGATCTAAAATGTGGTCTTCTTCCTTGAATCAACTTCTTGACTAAAACTCTTGAAGATCAGCCCATAAATGGTATCCAAACCATATTTTGGTGTTAAAATTAAAGTCTCAAGTCTAAAGAAAATATACAAGTACCAAATGGTTACTACTCACCTTAATATCTTCAAGTAGTCTCAAAAATGGAAATTTTCCTTCAAGTCTCTAACCTCCACTTGAGATGATGTAGGTCAGCCCCTAAACTCCAAAAATTTATATTCTTGAGTCAAAAATTAATTCTTCATGTTGTCAAGAGAAAAATACTAAAACCATAATTTTCTCACCTTAATAATATGTAATCTTGAATTTCCTCTTCAAGCTTGTAGTCAAATCTAGGTCTCTAATTCTTCAAGAATTTTCTCTAGGAGTACCTCAACAAGAAGGATTCAACATCATTAAATGGTGAAGGTATAAGGTTGAGGATTGGAGGAGAAAAATAGAGTTGGGAGAAATGAAGATATTCTTACCTTATGCTTGAAGAATTTGATCCTTTAGAGAGGAAAATGGAAGCAAGTCTTGTGTTTTTATGATAATTATGAAATGAATAATATTGGTAGATAAAGAAAAAAATAACAAAAATGATTGATTCCCCTAAGACAAGGAGCCAAAAGTTGGAGGGAATAATAATCATGGTGTTGGTATTTTTATTTATTAGAATTTGGTGGAAAGAAAAGTTTGTCCATCCTTTAAGCATGTGACCAAAAGTTGAGAAAAAAAAAAATATATATATGTAAATATATATATACATATATAATTGTAGGTCTTGAAAAGAATATGAAACAACCTCCCCATTTATGGTAATTTTCGAAATTTTTTAAAAATATAAAAAAAAAAATATTTTTTTTTTTAAAAAAAAATTGATTGGGAAATTGGTTGGGATGAATTATAGAATAAGATGAAATATTAGGATAAGGATTGGAATGTACTCCTAAATTGTTGGAGGTCTAATATTCCTAAAGTAGTAGTCATTCGATCAAGTATTAATACTAGAGGAAGAATATAAAATTGCTAAGCTCTAAAAATGCGAAATGCGTAATTGACGTTGGAAGAAATAAATAAAAATAGAGTCGAGTTTCATTAATAATAGGTTTGTGATACATAGCCAAATAAATAATCACTACATAACACCGTATTTCACGCAGTTAAAATTCGGGGCCTCACATTCACCCCTCCTTAAAAGAATTTGGTCTCAAATTCTCTTCAGAACAACTATGGATATTGATTCCTCATGTCTTCTTCCATCTCCCACGTTGCATATTCGTCTCGGTTGTGGTTTCACCATACCACTTTAACCATCGGAATCTCTCTATTATGCAACTGATGTATCTGCTGGTCAATGATCCGGATTGGTTTCTCAATATAGGATAAAGTTTCCATCAGAGGAGGAGTATCTTGGGTGATAATATGCTCGGGATCTGGTTGATACTTCTTTAACCTCGATACATGGAATACATCATGCATTCCCGCATATTGTGCTGGTAACTCGAGTCAGGAGACTAACTTCCCGATCCTCTGCAAAATTTTGTAAAGTCCAATATATCTCGGGCTCAACTTGCCTCCTTTCTTTGGATTGATCAATCCTTTCCGTGGAGAGAGTCTGAGAAATACTTCATCTCCGACTTCAAATTCTAAGTCCTTTCTTCTCTTGTCTGCGTAACTCTTTTGGTGGCTCGAGCCGTATGGATCCGTTCCTTGATCAGCTTGACCTTCTCCATGGCCTCCTGAACTAAGTACTTTGGAATCGAGGGCGACTTTCGTTTCTCTTTTGGAGTCCATTGGTCATCAATCTCCTAGTGTAGTGGAGATCTACACTTTCGCCCGTACAAGGCTTCGTAGGGTGCCATCCCAATTGTGGCCTGATAGTTGTTATTATAGGCGAACTCGGCCAATGGTAAGTACGAATCCCAACTTCCTTGGAAGTCCAACGTGCATGCTCGCAGCATGTCTTCCACGGTTTGAATTGTTCGCTCAGACTGGCCATCAGTTTGTGGATGTGCTGCTGTGCTGAAACTTAGCGAGGTACCCAATTCCTCATGTAAGCATTTAACTGGAGAGACAAATCTCGGGTCTGTCTCGACACTATGTCGTGGCACTCCATGCAGTCGAATGATCTCTCGGATATAAATTTGCACAAGTTTCTGCAAGCTGTCAGTTTTCTTCATGGGTAGGAAGTGTGCAGATTTCGTGAGTCGGTCTACGACTACCCATATAACATCATGGCCTCTTTTGGTCCTTGGTATATCCATCACAAAGTCCATCATTATGTGTTCCTATTTCCACTCGGGAATTCTCAATGGTTGTAATAAACCAGATGGTCGTTGGTATTCTGCTTTTACTCGTTGACAAGTCAAACATCTCGCAACGAACTCTGCTACTTGGTTCTCCATATTCACCCACCAGAAATGTCGTTTCAAGTCCTTATACATCTTGTTTCCTCCAGGGTGTATAGTGTATTTCGAACGGTGTGCTTCTGCTAGAATTCTGCTCCTAAACTGCTCGTCACTTGGTACACAGACTTAATTTTGGAATCTAATGATTCCATCTTTATGTATCGAGAATTTTGATCTCTCTCCTTTAAGTATCTTCTCTTTTAATTTTTGAAGTTATACATTTGTCCCCTGTGCTGCTTTGATCTCGTTCAGTAGATCGGTTTAACCAATATGTTAGCACATGAAATTTGAGTATTGGTTCTTGTTGGTTTCCAAGCACTCAACTCTTCTAATGATTTCCACTCTCGAATCATTAGTCTGGCTAAACTCGCCTTTCTGCTCAAGGCGTCAGCTACTACGTTAGCTTTTCTCGGGATGGTATTGAATATCAAAGTGATAGTCTTCTATTAACTCCATCCAGCTCCATTGCCTCAAAATTGAGATTCTTCTGAGAGAATAGATACTTTAGACTCTTATGATCTGTGTAAAACGTGAATGTTGCTCCGTAGAGATAGTGCCTCCATTTCTTTAACGCGAACACTATTGCTGCCAATTCCAAGTCATGCGTTAGGTAATTGACTTCATACGGCTTGAGTTTTCGTGATGCATAAGCAATGACCTTTCCTTCCTGCATGAGCACTGCTCCTAGTCCTTCCTTTGATGCATCATCTGTAGACGACAAAGTTTTGTTCCCTTTGGAAGGGCTAAGATCGAGCGTAGTAAGTCGTTTCTTGATTCTTGGAAACTAGTCTCACACTTGTCATTCCACTCAAACTTGACTTGTTTGGGTTAGTCGAGTGAGTGGTCCGGCTATCTTGGAGAAATTCGGATAAATCTTCGATAATATCCGGCCAGTCTAAAAACTTGATCTCCGTTCTGAGACTGCACTGGTTGTTTCCATTCAACCACCTTATGCACCTTCAAGGATCTACGACGATCCCGGTGTCGGATACTATGTGTCCCAAGTATGCGACTCCACTAAGCCAAAATTCGCACTTGCTTGAATTTGGCATAAACTTGTGCTCGTAGTGTCTCCAAAACAATTTTCGGATGACGTTCATGCTCTTCTCTAGACTTAGAGTATACGAGTATGTCATCAATGAATATCACTACGAATTGATCCAAATAAGGTTGAAAAACTCGATGCCTAATATCCATAAACGCTGCTGGTGCGTTTGTCAGACCGAAAGGCATCACTACAAACTCGTAGTGTCCATATCTGGTCTGAAAGGCCGTTTTGGAAATGTCTTCTTCACGGATCTTTAGCTGATAATATCCTTGTTGTAAATCAAACTTCGAGTACACAATCACTCCTTGAAGTTGATCAAATAGTTCGTCTATCCTCGGGAGAGGATATTTAGTTGTAACATCTAGTCGAGATCGTATAATAGTCACATCCTTAATGTATCTTATCCGTGATACCTAAACCATAAGTCAAATTCCCTTACTTAAGCTTGTGCAAGTACTTGAGAATGAATAACACAAGGGTATTATCATTGATCAACATACTTAGTTATTCCCCTACTATCATTTTCCCAAAGTAATATCATTAGGTGTCTAGATCCCATAATATATCATATCCAAATCATATACTTATCAAGAGATATCCTCATATTCTTCGAGTCTCACCATATCAGGCATTATAATCCCTAAATCACCTAACGTCCAAATAGAGGAATATCCGGATATCTTAACACTATAAAAATTTCAAAAGAGTTCAAATATTCATCCAAGATTCAACTTAGGTCATCTAGTAGTGGTACCTAATCCAAGGTCGAGGAACCTATCTCGGGTCGCTCGGTGTAAGTTTCCATCTTACTAGCCGAGCTCGACGATACATATCTGTCACGCGCCCAAACGCGCGACGCGATTTACGATCAATCACTTAAAAGAAATAAACCAATAGTCTAAACCCATGATACGAAACTTCAAGTGAAAAGAGTCCAATGCAATGAATTAAAATAAACCCAAGTACAAATTACATCTTAAGATCCGCGGAATCCGAATACAACCCAATAGATTATCCGAATTTAACTTACGGTCAAATAGAAACAAAATGAAGAAATCCAACAACAATAAAAGTAAAGGAGTGTCACTCACTCCACATCGGAAGGAATTCAATCTGTGGTAGGTTTGACGTCTTCAACGTATTCTTCATCTAAAGGTTAGAAAACGAGGAGGGAGTGAGACAAAAATCTCAATGGATGGGGTGATCGTGTGCAAGTGTGGCGATATATATAGTTAACGCGAGAAAACAGTTGTATGAAAACGCGCGTGAGGTATGATGCATGATTTCACACATAGCCCACAAGCATCGTGATAAATATATATTAACTAATATATTTTTACGGTTTAAGAAATAGTTCGTGGTCACACAAGCACTATGATTCAAGGCGGGGGAGGATTGCGTCGATGTGTAGCGCCAATCCCATGCAAGACAATTAGTGGTTGCGCATCAAGTGTAGCGCCAACCCATGCATTACAAGTAGCGGTTGCGTCATCGAAGTGTAGCGCCAACCAAACGCGTTCGTTCAACTCGTAATCGTGTGGATCGAGGCGGCGATTCCTTTGTTCTTCCTTGTAACTCCCGTTCATGATGGTCCAAGACTGTCACCTTATCGCTCCATAGGCAAAGACAAAATCCACGTTGGAGCTAGCAAGGCTCGGATTCGTCATAATCATGATTATACCTCAAGTACTACGACGACCGCTTCCCTTGGACAAACTCCGTCCTCGGTTGCGGGATTAGGACGATGGGGTAGGAAGAGTGGAATAGCAGCCGAGCTGCCGGTTCCATCCCCGACGTATCCATTCCGACTGTGAGCTCGACACACCAAGTTGACTCAGGCAGTAAATTAAGTACACGTTCAGGTAGTCAACCAGGCAGTCGAGTATATTGATTCGGGAAGCAGTTCATAAAAAGTTTTCGAAAATTTGCGTAAAGTAATTATGGCGTTGGTGGAATTATTTGGATGAAGATGATTATCGGGAGGATAAGCAATCTTCGATATCTTGAAAGATTAGGTGGAACATAAGTCCGTTATAGATTCGAAATCGCAACACGAGGAAGTCGCCCGCGATTGGGTTTTGATCGGTCAAGACGATCCGATAAGTCAAGTAGTTTTTGAGAAAATAAAATATTTTAATTAATAATTAAAGTCAGAGGGTCCAGGGCTGTTTTAGTAAATGAAAAATAATTTAAGTTAGGTCCTTGATAAAAAGAAAAATTTACAATTAGCCCCGTTTTGTAAAAACCAATACTTTTGGGGTTAAAAATTGAATAAATAAATATCCCGACCTTGAAAAATTATGAGGTCAGTTCCTAAAATCTCTAAATTGTTCAGAGATTCAGGTTTTTAAAGTTTTGAGGTCGAGTTTTTATAAAATTCTCACATTGGCCCCAAATTTGTTAAAATTGTCATTTCGGGCCTTAAGTTTAAAATAATCGGAACTCACAAACCGGGAGGGCTTTTAATGTGATTCCAGTTGGAAAATGTCACTAAGGTTAGTGGAATATTGGAACAAAAACAGTTTTAAAACTCCATAAGTATAGGTCCCTTAACTTTTGAAAATTTCATTTTTGTCCCATTTTGAAATAATTGCCTTTAAGGCTTTTAGGGGTCCAATTGTTATGAAATTTGAACCTTGGGTCCAAAATATAATTATGTTATAGTTAAATTAGTATTTCCAGGTGCATGGGCTGCATAAGTCCTGGAAATTTCATTTGGGTCCTCAAGTTTAATCTTTTACACTTTAGTCCTTCAACTTTTATAAAATTACTTTCCAAACTCTAAACACTTGGATTTTTGGAATACACTTAAAATATGTTATTTCCAGTCCCTTAAGAGTTAAAATTTCAAATTTCAAAATTAGAGTCTGGTACAGTTTCGAAATTTGCAAAATAGCCCTTAAACTTCTCAAATTTTACAATCTAGTCCTTGGGCTTTCAAGGGTTGATTTTATTTATCTAAAAACTCTTAAAACTTTATTAAAATATCAAAACATAATTTTTGAACCTGAGTTCAGTCCCAAAAATCGAAAATTACAGAGGGGTCCCTTAAATTTTATTTTTCTTGCAATTAAGTCCACCAACTTTCCATTTTTGCATTTTAAGTCCAAAAGTTGAAATTTAATCAATTATGCTCGACTTGTCCAGGTTATAAATCATTCGAAACATAGATTTCAAGAGTCATACACATACATATCCTTCTCATACAAAATTTCATCAAGTATAACAATAAAATGTGCATGTATGCCCTATTTTTCGATAAATCACATTTTTGAGCAACACTTGAGAATTTTTCCAACTTGATACAAGAAAATAGCATGCAATACATAATATATATCTCAAGTGCTCAATAACAAAATACTACATGCATATTTTCAATTTAAAACACCTAGAAGTTGAAAATTTTTTTCCACCCACCTCGTAGTAGTTTCTCGGGTTGATCTAAAATGTGGTCTTCTTCCTTGAATCAACTTCTTGACTAAAACTCTTGAAGATCAGCCCATAAATGGTATCCAAACCATATTTTGGTGTTAAAATTAAAGTCTCAAGTCTAAAGAAAATTGACATAAGCAATGAATTCAAGCTTTTAACCTCAGATGTGATCTCTAGGACCGCGTTTGGAAGCAGTTATTTGGAGGGGAAACATATTTTTGAAATGCTGACACAATTAAGTGTTTTGCTTGAAAGAAACATTTTCAAGATTAGATTATTTGGCCTCGAGTATGCTCCTTAATTTCTTAATTCTCTGTTACCATCTCTCGTTTCTGTTGTTCTTTCTAAAATCCCTTTTCATTGCAGGAAAATATGGAGGTCGAAAGACGATATTGAATCGGACAAAATCGGCGATCACTACGTGATTCGATCATGTCACTGGTGAAGAAAAGGAAGATAATGTAAAAACAGGGCAAGCAGACAACTTTGGAAGTGATTTTTTCGAGCCCTTTTGAAAGTACACCATGACCCGGACCCCAAAAGCGAGAATAACAGTAGATGATATAGTTGATGAGTGCAAGGTGTTTTATATGGCTGGACATGAAACTACTAGCGGCGTCTTTGGGGTGGATCGCGGTTCGTTATCCGTTTACACGGAGTGGCAAGAAAAAGCAAGGGAAGAGGTGATTGATTTTCGCCACAAAAACCGACTACGGAAGGCATTGCCAAATGAAAAATCGTAAGTAAAAAACCGGAACATATATCTTCAGATTATGTTTTTCATATACAATGCTTGGCTATATTGTACTTTTAGTCTTGTAATTATAGGGGTGTGGCGAAATGGTCTGTTTTCCATTCCACCTGGCAGGATCACTCTATTACCTTTCAAAGATTGTTGAATCTAGTTAGAATTTGTCGAATTTTCAAAATTGTCCGAAAAATCTCACATGAGTTGTATGTAAACTCAAAAAATTGAGATTTCCTATTCTTGACCCCAAAAATTAGGGTTTTCGCTGATATAATTGCTAATAAGGTGTTGGAAACCCTAATTTTTGGTCCGAGATTAAAAAATCTCCAATTTTTAAGCAATTTTGGAATTTCGGTTTCAAGACTAAATCAGAGAGTGTTTTAAAGATACTATGTGATTTTGCCATTTGGAATTTAAAACCACCAATTTTGCCATACTTCTATCATTACAGCGGAGAAATTTGTCAAATGGGTATTTGTGACCAAGGCCATAAAAATACACTTGAAATGATTGGGTGATCGAACTTTTTTGGGCCGTGCCTATTTTAACGACTCTAGTCATAGGACCATTTACACAATTTAGCCCACGATGCTTAACAATTTTGGTTTCTCATTTTCTTCATCTTTAGCATGCAGCTAACCATGGTAATCAATGAAGCACTAAGGCTTTACGACGCGGTGGTTTCTTTTCCAAGAAGAGTAGACAGAAAAACCAAATTGGGAAAATACGAAATCCCAAAAAACGTAGAATTGAATATTCCACCACTTGCCCTCCACAGGAATCCTGAGATATGGGGACAAGATGCTCAAATATTCAATCCACAGAGATTTGCTGATGGGATGGCTAAGGCTACAAATGGAAATTCAATTGGGTTCCTCGCGTTTGGTGCTGGGCCTCGTGTTTGCGTGGGCTTAAACTTTGCAGCTTATGAAGTTAAATTAACACTATCCATGATTTTGCAGCGTTACAAATTAACGCCATCGCCAAACTACAAACACGCCCCTTTTGAGTTTCTTACACTTAGGCCTCAACATGGGATTCAGGTCATTTTGCACTCACTGTAAATTAAATCAGTGTTAATTGCTTTGTTGCAAGAAACTATAACTTATGCACTTTTGTTTTTGATTTTTTCTTTTTGGTTGTTAGTTAAGTAAGTGTGAGAATTACATTCAGTAACTCATGTGTCACTTTGTTATGGGAGGCGTTATTATTTATTATTAATTACCTTTCAATTGGTTTTCTTTCTTACTATTTTGTTAGTTCTTCGATGCTTTAGGGCAACTCAAATGCAAGGTTCATAGTGGGGTTTATAAGAATAAAAACTGGTTTGTTTAAACCATTTCTCATTGTGGGTGAGAGGTTTATGATGACATGGCATTTTGAGGTTCATGTTTACAAACCAGGTTTATACAAAATTGAAAAAATGCAAATAATAGTTGCAAGTGAGAAAGTGTAACACACTCCCTTGACAATTACCTGCAATTGTCTTCACGCGCGAGTGGGCCTCGGAATTGGGTTGGCTGGAGGCAAAAGCAGCAAGTCATCATCATACCAAGAGGCTAATTTTAGTTTTTTATTGATAAATTATTGCCTTTCAATTTATTAAAAAGTGGGTTTACCTTTAACAAAGAAAAAATATTGGTTTGATACTTTTGTATACCTGAACGTCTATTTTAGACAAGCAAAACATAAAAAAAAATTGATAGCCGTTGAACAACGGCTATAATTTAGAATAACGGTTACTTTTTATTCAAATTTTTTCTATAATACTATTTGTTGTATTTTTATTTTACCCGCACAATCTAATTCTCTACCTTTTATTATTCAAAATGGATGAGAATACAAGAAATTTTTTCAGAAATTTTTTGAGTTCTTCAAATAGTTCTCAAAATGCAAACTCTCAAAATTGTAGTACACAACCTAATGTCCAACAATTTCAATTTTCTCCACCCACAATCCCCCCAAATTTTCCAACTACGCCATGTTTTTCACAAAATATTCCAAATTTTTCGAATTTCTAACCAACTCAGAGTGTTCCGACTCAATCGAGTAGTGCTTATCGAACTCCATTTTATATGTCTCCACCTGAATATTGGTCGGCTATGGCAAACCAATTTGGGATGATGCCTCATCCTAGTGCATTTTCACCTCAACCACCATTGATATTGCCTTCGAAAGAGACAAAAATGACTAGTTTCAGTGCATTTGATACTGAAAAAGAGCCTTCGAAGCCATCTTCTATTCAAGAGAGTCAGTTTCCACTACATTCTACACAAGATGTGCTCGAAAATATTGCACTTGATACAGATAACAAACATTGCAAACATGGTGAAGGTAGCACCAAACGGGCAGTTAACCGTACTTATTGGTCTGTGGATAAAGAGGAGCTCCTAACAAAGGCATGGGTGACTATTAGTTGTGACTCAATAGTAGGCAATGACCAAGCATGCAAAGACTTTTGGATACGCATTGAAAAATACTTCAACGAGTTTCAAAAAAAGGGCACTATGTCGAGATTGTCAGGGCCTCTGAAAAATCATTGGTTTCTAATGCAACGAGACGTGAATAAGTATGTTGAATTGCACAATAAAGAGCAAAGTCAAAGAGGGAGTGGGTGGAGCGGCAAGGAGTAACATAAGAAGTAAATAAAAAGTTCGGAATGATTTTGGCAAACCTTTCAAATATCACCATGTGTGGAAGCTTGTCGAGACAACCCGAAATGGGCTCGCTGAACAAGGTACTAGGGCGCAAAAAAGACAAAAATATCTCAATCTAAAGCATACACTTGATTCCAATCCGGATACAAGTGAATATGTGACTTTCTCGTGATGCTCGTGATTTCGTCAATAGGCAAAAGGCAAAGAAAGAGAAAGGAAAATACAAAGTTCGCAAGTCGAAAAAGGAGATGAAGAGTTGTATGTTGAGTTGGCAATGTTGAAAGAAATGCAAACGACGAAGATGACACATAATGATCAAATGTTGTTTATAAAGGAATATGAAATCTATATAAAAGATGAGAATGAAATTGCCCCCTGAAAAGCTTGATTTCCATAGAAAGCTTGTACAAAAAAAAAAAGAGAGGCATGGCTTACCGTAGATTAATAGGTTGATTTTCGTATTATTTTTTTGTACTTTTTAGCTTATGTTTATTGTACTATTTAACTAAAAATGTTTGTTGTTTTTATTGCTAATGTTTATTGTACTTTTTTATATAGCTTACGATTATGACTAATGGTAATCAATACTTGAGAAGACCCACCCCCGATGACACCTAGCGTTTGCTTCAAATGCATGAACATAGACACAATTTTCCTAGTATGTTGGGTAGTCTTGATTGTATGCACTGGAAATGGAGGAATTGCCCGGTTGGTTGGAAGGTCAATTTACTCGAGGCAATCATGGGGTCCCAACAATTGTTCTTGAAGCAGTTGCATCAGCCGACCTGTGGATATGGCATGCATTTTTTGGTGTAGCAGGTCCAAAAATGACATCAATGTGCTTCTTGAATCGCCTTTATTCAACAATATTATAGATGGTACCGCCTTTGGAGGTTACATTCATGGTAAATGGCTCACGATATACAAAGGGATATTATCTTACCGATGGGATTTACCCAGAATGGTCTACTTTTGTGAAGAGTTTTCCATGTCATGCGGATCCCAAGAGAAAAAAATTCAAAGAAAGACAAGAAGCTGCAAGAAAAGATGTTGAGCGTGCGTTTGGGGTGCTTCAATCTCGTTGGGCAATAGTTAGAGGCCTGTGCGATTTTGGTACATGAATACATTGAGTGATATCATGTATACGTGCATTATTTTGCACAACATGATCATTGAGGATGAAGGAGAAATGGTAAGTGATTGGTTGGGTAATCAAGAAATCGCTCCTCGCGCAAGTAAACTCGAGGTTCCACTCAAGTATTCCAGGATTACATTCGCGAACATTACGAGCTACGTGATAATGAAGTACATCACCAACTTCGATCCACTACAACAAAAAATGTGATTTGCAACAACATTATTAGGGACGACATGAGATTGTTGCTAATAATCAACTTTTGAGACAACATATCGTCACTAAAAAGCTTCTCATTAAAACTTGGGTCTCTAGTACATGAATGGCCAGAAAATATTGCCTCTTAAATTTACCATTTGAGACGACAAATTCGTTGCCATAGGTATTTGACATTATTCGCTAATATTTCTATGAAATTCCCGCAAAACCTTTTTCTCATCACTTTCACTCTCGCGCTAAAACCTAATTCGTTGCCATAGGTATTTGACACCTTCGAGCTTTTGGAAATCCTTCTCCACCTCTTCCGCTCGCTCATCTCCGATCGTCCGTCCACCACCACCGCGAGGTATATTCACAAGAAAAGAAATAAATTTGTCTAGTACCCTATAAAACTCATTTCCTCAGGTAACAAACAATTCCTCTTTCAATTCTCATTTTTTTCTTCTCTTTGCAAAGTAGTAAATTTTTCTCCTCGAAATCACGCCCACCGAGGAGATCCGGTCTTTCTCTCGAGGTATGAATTTCAACGCCTTGAGCTCCATTTTTGTTTTTTTGGAACTTTTTTGTTTTTTTCGGTGAAAAATATGGATCTATGATTTTTGTTCTTGTTTTTGTTTTGTTGGATAATATAAATTGCTCATAGCGTCGAAGTGGATCGTGAAGGCCTCTTTGCAATATTTGGTATATTACTAATTTTTCACGAGAATTTCATTTTAGAAGCTTTAGGAAAAGGATAGATAAAAACTCAATTCGATTTGTTTAGTTAATGCGTATGGAAAAGTGCCTTTGTTGTTAGTTGTTTTCTCGGTTAAATATTTTTCACTCTGTGGATATGTTAATTTTATTGGATATTTGGGAAACAATTTTAGGTTGTCTGTGTTAGAGTAGTTTAATATTTATTATTATTGTGATTTATTTGTAATGTTAAGGGTAGTATAGTCTTTTTATTTTCCTTGTAGCCCTAGCTCTATTTAAGAGGTTTCATCCTCATTTGTAATTGTAGTCTTGTTCCTCCCAAATTGCAAGAACACATTTTCTCTCTTTCATTTTGCAATGTATAACTATTTTGTTCTATCATGGCATCAGAGCCAAATTTAATCCCATACACAACGTTCGCGGATCCAACTATTTTTTTTATTGCAGTTGATAGTTTCAGTAGATCGGAGCGTATCGAAGTAGATCGGAGCGATTCGTTCGAAGATATCGGGCGGATCGAGTAGATCGAGCGGTCGAGCAAGCTGGCGCGCCTTCATAGTTTTTGATGTTTGTGTAATCTTCCTTACTACTGTTTTCTATCAAATATTTCGGGTTTGAATCTGTTTTGTTTGTTTGGGTTTGGCCTCTTTTGTTGGTTTTGGTTGTGCTTGTTCGTTGGTAGTGCAATATGGCTTCTGAAAAGGATGATTCGTTACAATCTATTGGTGTTCGGTTGGATGGGAAAAATTACACGTATTGGAGTTATGTGATAAAAATATTTTTGAGGGGAAAACGGATGTGGAGTATCGTAAATGGTACTCAATCTAAACCTAAGAGTGAGAATAATGACAAATATATTGAACAACTTGAGGCTTGGGAGGTTAATAATTCGAAGATTATTACTTGGATTAATAATTCTGTTGAGAGTTCGATTGGTATGCAATTGGCAAAATATGACACGGCCGCAGAAGTTTGGCAACACTTAGAACGATTGTACACACAATCCAATTTTGCTAAACAATATCGATTAGAAATGGACATTCGAACTCGCGAGAAAGACATGAGTATTCGTGAATTCTATTCGCAATGACAAATCTTTGGGACCAATTAGCTCGATGAATCGGCAGAGCTTAGTGCATTTGCTCCTTATATTGCCCGACGTAATGAACAACGGTTGGTTGGATTTCTTATGGCTCTTCGTGATGATTTTGAGTCTTTGCGTGGGAATATTTTGCATCGTAGTCCTCTTCCAAGCTGTTGATTTCTCGTGGTCAATGAATTAATTGTCGATGAAACACGTCACAAGTCCGCATCGATAAAGGGGATCCTTCCAACACCCGGTCCATCTGTCTTAGTGTTCCAAACCGCCCATTCGAAGTATCCGAATAAGCCAAATCCCCGTCATTTGCTCCGGATGAATGTAGCTTTTGTAGAACTCGGGTCATTGGAAGGCTCGATGTCCGAAGTTGATGAATCGATCAGCCCCGCGTACCCTCATCATCCTCAATTTCCTCAACGTGGTCCTAGACCACCTCCATCAATAATATCTTTGCTGCAATTTTGCACCACCATCACCGCCTACTCCTCCATTGCGGATAATCTCTACGAGCGAGTTCGAGAAATTCCTTAGTCTTCAACCACATGCTATATGTCTGCTGCAGTTTCATCGCTCCGAGCTCCTCGTATATCTTCTTCTATTTGGTTATTAGACTCAGGAGCTTCTCATCATATGTCCCCCAATGCAGAATCTTTTGTTTCTATTTCTCCTTCGAACTCGTGGTATGTATGATCGCCGATGGCACGCCTTTATGCATTTAGCGGTGTTGGTTCGTCATCTCACCACACGTGTCTTTACCTAGTGTTTATCACATTCCTCAACTTACTTTAAATCTTGTTTCAGTTGGTCAATTATGCGATTCTCGGTTATTGTGTGACTTTCTCTTCGATTCTTGTCGTGTGCGGGATCCTCACTCCCCAGGTGATTGGGACAGCCGTAGGAGTGGAGGGTTATATATTTTGGATGAACTTGAGTACCGGATGTTGCAAAGATCTACTATTGATTTGTCTTCTTTTCGTTTGGGTCCATCTTCGTCGATTTTTATTTATGGCATTCTCGTTTGGGTCATGTATCTTTTTCTCGTTTGAAGTACTTAGCCTTTCTTGGATCAGTTAGGGAACTTGAAAACTCATGATATTTACGGGTTGTAGTGGTTGTAAACTTGCTAAGTTTTCAAAGATTGCCTTTTAGTAAAAGCATGTCCATTTCTACGTCACCATTCGATTTGATTCATTCTGATGTTTGGGGACCTTCTCCAATTGCCACAAAAGGAGGGTCTCGATATTATGTTTCTTTTATTGATGATCACACACGCTATTGTTGGGTTTATCTAATGAAACGTCGTTCTGATTTCTTAGGCATTTATACCTCTTTTCGAGCTCTTGTCAAAACACAACATTCTGCGGTTATCAAGTGTTTTCGATGTGATTTGGGTGGGGAGTATACCTCTAATAATTTTCGTGAAATGCTTGCTTTAGATGGAACCATATATCAAACTTCATGTATCGATACTCTGAACAAAATGGTGTTCTTTGAAAGAAAACATAGACATATCATGGAAATTGCTCGTTCTCTTTTATTATCTGCTCTGTTCTAGCGAATTACTGGGGGAAGTCGTTTCTACATTGTTTATTCAATCAATAGAATCCCAACGCCCATACCTTGGGTGTGTCACCATTTGAGAAATTATTTGGTTGCACTCGATTACTCTTTTCTTACGAGTTTTTGGTTCTACGTGCTTTGTTCTTCGTCCTCACGTAGAACGTAGTAAATTGTCATCTCGTTCGCCATGTGTGTTTTCTTAGGCTATGGGGATGGTCAAAAGGGGTATCGTTGTTATGATCTGTTGCACAAAAATTATATGTGTCACGTCAATATAGATGATACTTAGAGATCTTTGTACCGATGCTTCTATCGATACTATTGTTCCTCTCCTCCTCGCGACTATCTCTTCACCTCCCGCGATCGTGGATCCCGCTCCCGTTATCCTTCACGTGTTCGTAAGTCTACTCAATTACCTCGATTTTGTCTATTCTTCTTATTCACCATCTTTTACATCATTTTTGTCATCTATTCACAATCTCTGAGCCAAGCCAACTTACAAAGAGGCGACTCTTGACCCTCTTTGGCAACAAGCTATGGTCAAGAATTGTCGCTTTGTCAAAAATCGAAACTTGGGATTTGGTACCTCTACCACAAGGTAAAAATGCAATTGGTTCTCGTTGGGTGTATAAAATCAAAACTAAATCGATGGTTCAATTGAGCGGTATAAGGCACGATTGGTTGCTAAAGGTTTTTCTCAAGAAGTATGGTTTAGATTATGAGGAAACTTTTTGCTCTGTTGCAAAGATGACTACGATTCAGACACTTATTGCGATTGCATCCGCTCGTAGATGGCATATATCTCAAATGGATGTCGAAATGCCTTCTTGAATGGAAATCTTCAAGAAGAGGTTTATATGGTTCCTCCTCCGGTGTGATCCATAATCGAGGAGAGGTCTGTAAACTAAAGAAAGCTTTGTATGGTCTCAAACAAGCACCTCGTGCTTGGTTTGAGAAGTTCTCAGTTTCTATTCTTTCTCTTGGTTTTCGTCGTAGTGATCATGATTCTGCTCTTTTTATCAAGAATACTGCAGCTGGTATTATGTGCTCTCCTTATATGTTGATGATATGATTATTACGGGTAATGATGTTGATGGGATTGCACTGCTAAAATCAGAATTGTCCTCTCTTTTTGAAATGAAAGACTTGGGTTCTCTACGATATTTTCTCGGTATTGAAGTCAGTTGGTCACCTAAAGGTTATCTCCTTTCATGACCCAAGTATGCAATGGTATTCTTGATCGTGCTCGCCTAACCGACACTAAGACGTTGATTCTCCCATTGAAGTTAATGTTCGATATTCTTCTTCGAGATGGCACACTTTGGATGATCCTACTCAGATCGTGCCATTGTTGGCGATTTGGTTTATCTCACTATTACACGCCCGAGATATTGCTTATCTTTGTTCACATTGTTAGTCGATTCGTTACTTCTCCAACCTTTGCTCATTGGGAGTCAAGTTTCTCCGTATCTTACGCTACCAGAGGTACCATCTTTCAAAGTCTCTTATTTTCGTCTACTTCCTCTTTGGAGTTACGTGCCTTCTCGAGATCTTTGATTGGGCGGTGATCCAGGTAGATCGTAAATCTACTCTTCGGATTTTGCATTTTTCTTGGAGATTCTCTTATCTCGTGGGAAGAGCAAAGCGAAAGTGTTATCTCTCGTTTCTCACCGGGCCGAGCACCGAGCTATGGCTTCTACTACCACCGAGATCGTTTGGTTACGATGGCTTTTGGCCGATATGGGCGTTTTTCTTCATCATCCCACTCCTATGTCTTTGCGATAATAAGAGTGCCATCCAAATTGCCCACAATGCGGTGTTTCACGAAAGGACAAAGCATATTGAAATTGATTGTCATCTTACTCGTCACCATCTTCAACATGGCACTATTACTTTGCCGTTCATTACTTCCTCATCACAAATTGCAGACTTCTTCACTAAAGCACACCCGCTTCCTCGTTTTCGTTTTTTGTTGGCAAACTCTCGATGCTACTTGCAAAAGATCTTGAGTTTGTGGGGGGATGTTAGAGTAGTTTAATATTTATTATTATTGTGATTTATTTGTAATGTTAAGGGTAGTATAGTCTTTTTATTTTCCTTGTAGCCCTAGCTCTATTTAAGAGGTTTCATCCTCATTTGTAATTGTAGTCTTGTTCCTCCCAAATTGCAAGAACACATTTTCTCTCTTTCATTTTGCAATGTATAACTATTTTGTTCTATCAGTCTGATCTGAGGTTTTTTTTTCTCCCCCCTTTTTTTTGCTTCTTTTGATGGAGAGTTGTTGCTGGTTGTGCTTAAAGTTAGGGCTTAGTCTTTGTCCTATGAGCTTTGACTTGGATAATCCATTACAGACAAGCAAATTATTTGGTTTGGAATATTCTTGAAATTTGCATATTGTGTTTGTCTTGAATATGTGATTGACAGGCTTAATGTTAATTTTGTGGGGCAGAGGCATGGCTTTGGTGTATTCTTGGTCTTGCAAGAGGTGAAAATAGCCCATTGATTTTTATTTCTTTATATTTTGGCTGTGTTAGTAATTGCTATATATTTTGAGGGGTTAATTTGTGGGTGGATGAGCTATAAGAATGGATTTGTATGACATGATCTTGCAATGATGATTTAATCCTTCCAACTCATGGGAATGAATATGTTCTCAAGGGTTCAGAGCTCTTTGAAGAATCCAATTCTGGTAATTTGATTACTATGTTGTTTGAGTGTTTTATCTACTCTTGTGAGCTTGTGTGAGAAATATAGTTCTAATTGAACTCATTTGCTAAAATTGTTTAATTAAGGATGAAAGTGATGTTTTTCATCCAGTTGGGTACTTTGTTGATACTGTTACATTACATTTTGGATTTGTCATATGTAGCAACTATCTTAATCAAGCTTTTTTATTTAGTGTGGCAAATCACCTATTGGCGAGGCTAAGGGCTTGTATGGTTATGCATTTGTTGTCATTTTTCCGCTTTCTGCAATTAGAAACATAATTTTCGGATTTTGTTGGCTATTGTGTGGAAAGACAGAACGTGAAATTGTGTTTGAATGAATGAACTAAAATGAAATTGTATGTACGTTTAGAAATGAGGATATATTTGGTTGAGTAGATTTCAGGGACTTAGGTATGAAAGCAGTTTAGTCTTAAAGTACATGATAGAAATGAAATTATGATTGTTTGTGTATTTGTTGTATTATTTTGAAAATGCTTTGAGTTAACTGAATCCCAATTCCCATGATAAACAGGCCAAATTAAATAATATTAATATGATGTATTCCCTAGAACTGGGGTTGTGCCTTCCCTAGAGAGTGGTTCCAGGTACATGGTCTTCTGTTCTTGAAGGAAAACAGAGGTTGATGATTCTTTATCTGAATATGATGCTATGTATTCATGTTTTTTCAGTTACTAGTAAAGTGCACGTGCGTTGCACGTGAAGCATATGTTTTTCCCTAAATTAATCAAAATAATATTTTAATATAATTAGATTTAATTTAATTATATTATAAATATTGTTCATAATGTGTAATATAGATAGACTTGAAGATAAATATGTAACATTGAAAGAATTATGAAATAAAATGTAATAAGTGAAACATAGTGAAAACATTGTGGACCCATAAACTAATGTGGCTGGATGTAATTGAAATTTTCATAAAACAGATGAATTTTGTCTAGGATGCATGTAAAGAACTCTCACATTATGTAGCACATAAACTCATTTTAACATTGTCCAATGTATGTCTCGAAGAAAGAATAGCAAAATTATGTCAGTCCAATGCCAAGTTAGAAGGCCATGCACTAATTCTAAAAATGCTTCAGTAAATGGTCAAAAAGCTTCAAATATTATTGTTCGAAAACTGTCGTTGTTATCTCGTATGAATTTGAATCTCTTTAGCATATTTATTGTTTATACTTTCAAATATATGTGTGTTCATGGTCACTTGAGATTAGAATCTCACTAATATTTTGGTTAGCTGCAGCCGTTTGCTTCTTTTGATCATCTCCTTTTCTCATGTCATCTGCATTATTTGCTTAACATGATTGGTAGATTTGATGTCTTTCTCTTTTTGTCTGTCTTCAAAATAGATTGTATATTTTTGAATGCATCGACTGCTACATTCAATTTTTCATTCACTACTTGACTTTTTTTTAGTGCAATGAAAAATCGGACTTCTTTTAGTATTTGCAAATTTAGCCCTACATAGTATATTGACTCATATTCTCCCTGAATAACTTAAATTTAATAATAGTTGAGGGTTACAACTTACAATATAATTGAAGTAATTAATACTGTTGAAGAACTATCAAGAATCATATTGAATAAAATTCCCTAATGTTATATCATATAAATAGTTTCATGAGAATCCACGTTCATTGATTAAGCTATTATATATGTATATATCTTAAGAAAATGAAGAAAAAAATCTATGAAAAAATAAGTAATCTACAACATATTTTGAATTAGAGCTTAATATGTGAAACATAATTAACATATTTTGGACTCAAATACACATGCCAAGAACTTAAATGAAATTATCGTAAGATTAACTATAATGGAGGTTAAGAAACTAAATAGTAAATATAACCAAAGAAAAGTTATTCGTTAAACTCATGTTGTATCAATCATTCTCTTGTTCTATTTTGGTGAATATCATTACCATAATCCATATTCAATTAAAGGGTATCTCCATCATCACATGAAATTTGGATATTACTATTAGATTCTTTATAGTTCTTATGTTGGCCTTTATTTATTTCCATCATCTCATTTTCCTATTTCATATGTTATTATTAGCGCGAGTGTGATTAGTTGTTGCACTTGATGGTTCTTTGCCCCTTCTTCAAATGTATTGTATCTTTTCAATTGTCCCGGCAATTACATCCATTTTTTTTGTTGATAATTGTATATTTTTTTCCAAAGTAATGAAAAAATGGAATTATATTGATGTTTTTTGAAATTCAATGCTTTGTAATATTTTGACTCGTGTACTCGCTATTTAAATAAAAATATTTATATTAATAATAAAGATAAAATTTATTTGATCAATTATAATTGAAAATGATCGATAATACAAAAAATAAGAAATGCCTCATTCTTATATTATCATATATAAATGACTCAACTATAAGGTCCAGAATACATAATATTCCCGATGCAATCATATATCTAAGAAAGGTGAAAAATAAATAATTAATACAAAAAAAATTAATAATCTGTAATGTAATACTATTTATTGTTCAATCGATGTATTGGACACCCTATATATATAGACAAATCATGGAAAGAACAATGTACATTTTACCGTGGGTTCTACTTCAACATAGGGTATATATGCCAAAGTTCTCTTAAATAAAGTAAACTAAGTAAATAACTTCTTGTGGCAATAATTTAAAAATAATACATTTTTTAAGAAATACTCTTAATAAAAATGATACCGAATGGTTATAATTAAAGGATGATAACATCATAAATGTATCTCACGAAGGATCATAAAATATAGTAATAAAAGCAAGTATTACCCAATCAACACCTATATTATAACCCAACGACATAGTATAGTACATTAGGCTCTGAATGTTTAATCTTTTCAATTCCGCATGCTAATACAATTGCCATACAAAATAATACTAATTCGGTGCAATTGGAGACTCATATATGTACTTGGATCTTTAATTCCTGGAATATTTGTGCCCGTGAGAGGATAAGAGCCCACAAATACATATTTCAACAGGCTGCTTCTTGGTAGGTCAACCGAACCTTCAAGTGATAATAAATAAAGTGAGCATCTAAACGAAAAATGTATATGAATACCAAAGAAGCTTTTCATCTACAAGGATTATGAAAAATAAGGAACATGTTGGTAGCATGAAGAATGATGGAGAGTGAAAGCAAGTGATAACCAAAATTCAATGCGTTAAAGTGGAGCTAAATGAGCAAATCAACATCAAGCTCCGTGCCCTTAAAGTGGGAAAAAAAGAACAATTTAGCTTTTGAGGTGAAATTGAATGCTTGAT
This sequence comes from Rehmannia glutinosa, assembly GCA_016081115.2. Lineage (NCBI taxonomy): Eukaryota > Viridiplantae > Streptophyta > Magnoliopsida > Lamiales > Orobanchaceae > Rehmannia > Rehmannia glutinosa. The sequence goes on from JABTTQ020001191.1 coordinate 171,040, forward strand.
GAAGACAAGTTAGTGATAAAAGCTTCCATAAAAAGGTTTATTGCAATAAGCCAGAACTTTAGCACTCCTTCAAATAGATTTAAAAGTAAGCAGAATATGGTGAGATAGTTAAACCTCCATAAGAAAAGATTCTTACTGAATGTGGATATAAGCAGTGTGCTGATTTACAACAAATGATTAACTTGATTCTTAATACAATATGATACAACTATCATATAGCATATGTTTTTCGTTTATGAATTACCCACTCCACCTCCAAGGCTCCAACCCCAACACCAAAAAGTTCTTTCTTTTGAAAAAAAAACAGGTTTCTTGACTTAATTCAACTCTCTGCATAAATCAGTTTTGTTACTAACAAGGCTCTAGCTAACCATGAAACAACATTTTTGACCAATTCATTCTATTTTTTGGACATCATGTATAATTGGAATGAGAGACAATAACAGTTTTAGAAGTTCATGGTCATTGCTGCATCGCAAATGTTTGCTGACTCACAAGCTACTTGCAGACATTATATAAGCACACATTTAGCAGAAATTGCTACACATGTCAAGTTTTGCTTATTTTACTTTGTAACAATTTCTTTTCATAAGTGGTATTTCAAGAAAATGCTCAACAAATTCAAGAACAAAGACTTGTTGTAAGTTGGAACTATGCCTCAAGTCCTAAATCACTTACTGCTTCTACTGGATTCTCTGAGTTCACTCAATGAGGTATGTCAAAAGTACATACCTCAGTTTAGAGCTATTAAATTACCTACAGAGTACCATAAAACCAACCAGGTCATTGTGAATTAAGTGCTCCAGTCGAGAATTAGCAAATAACCTACAGGGTCAAAATAGCACATTGAGACACAACCAAGGAATTGATGCTCAAAAAAACTGCAGAACCTAACAAATTACAAAATAAAAAATATAAGCAAGAACAATGAAAAGTTTTCTACAGCAAGGTACATCTGACTCAAACATAAGCATAGAACAATGAAAAGTTTTCTGCATGATTTAATGTCTCAAATAGCTAAAGCATCCTATCCAAATCTCCTCTATCAGTGAGTGTCTCAATATGAAACTTCGTAATTCTCTTAACATTTGTTAACATATATATATATATATATATATATGTATATCAGTATTGGTCAAATGGCCTTTGATAGATGCACCTCATTCGTCTAACTGAGAAATCATAAACATGTAATGAGGTTAGATAGCAAACTTGACAATTATGTCTTACCTTAGACCCAGTTAATGGATAGCTTTATTACTAAATTAAGCGAACCAAGCACATATAATAGGTAACAAATCTTAGAGTACTTTTCAAAACTAACATCATGGACCACTTATAATGATAAGCTAATTGCATCGTTTAATAAATGCAACTAACAGATGTGTATTGTATTAAGGTAAGTAAAATAGTGAGAATTAGTGATCATAGAACACTCAATATGTAGGTTAATAATCATTACTAAAAAAAGGCATCCTGCACAAGGAAATAAAACCTAGGAAAACATCGACAAAGATTTGAAAAAATTGATAAATCTAGGTAAGGGAATCTTGTAGACTTCTTCATGCAACTATGAGTTTTGTAAATAAAATGTAACCTCCTGTTGGCAATATAGTCTGAAAGCTAAATATGAAATATGAACTTCATTAAGTTACAATAATCCAGCAGTATGCACATAACAAAAATTCATCATCCTTAAGTCCACAAAAATATACTAAATGCAATGCAACTAATAATTGAGTACTATCTATACACACCAACACAGTCTTTATAAGCTTAACCGACGCAGAGCATATGGCAAAAACTGGATTTTACAATTGGCATAGAGGTGATTAAAAATTCGAAAGACACACACATAAAAGAAAAAGGAAAGAAAAAAGGAAATAAAGGAACAAACTGATTCAAAGCGGCGGAGATAAAACTCACTAACCACTAAAAGAATGGGATTAGAAACACTAATTTCAGGATATACAAGCACATACGAACAAGTACAAAAATCCAGACATAGCAATTATTATTTAGATCCACCATACCTCAAGAGACCAACATATTCGATGGAAACAAAGATCGAATTATATACAAAAGAATAAATAACAAGAGGAAAATAAAGAGACCAGACCTGGCGAGAGACTTCCATAGCAGAAACAGACTTGGCGATGGGGATGGCTGCAGTTACCTGTCAGGAGAGATGGGGTGAAAATTAGAAGGGGGGAGAAAAAGTGGTGATAGAAAAATTAAGGCGCGGGTGCGAAAAATATAAGGAGGGAAGATGATTGGGGCAATTTAGAATGTCGTCACAACTACTTGGTTTAGTGACAAGTTTTTAGCCACGACATTAACGTCGTCACTAATAGTGGCTATTAGCAGCGACAGAGTAGTCGCAAAAGTTTCAAAAATTATTTTGGCGACATGAGAATGCAATGTACAACGGGTTCCAATCAAAAGTTGACATAATTAAGGACCCAAATATATAATATAGGAAGGCAAGGTTATATATTTAAATTTTGGAAATCCCCCATATTAATATATAGGTAATAGTTTAAAATCTGGAATTCCCCCATAATAATGCACTTCAGTTTAGAAGGATCAAAGTAATATTGGATTTTCTTAATCACAACACCAAAACATTACAACAATGTGATCTGTCGCTCCAGAATTTACCATCAATGACAAATATCTCCACAAGAAGGCTATAACCTCTTCATAAACATCCCATTGCTTAGCCATGAAACTTATAAAACTTTCAATGCCTTCTGTAACAATCCCTTCAATATTTCATGCCTAGTCATATGTAATCTCTAAAATTGTCATCTTCGAAATCTGAAACCAAATAAAACAAACCAAAGCCTGCCATGAACTGGAAATTGAATTTGCAATAACATTTTAAGTTCAAATTAATCTACACTATTCGCAACTACTATTAATCAACTCATTAAACTCAAAGTCATCTTCAATATATTATATGTAATGAAAATATTTAAATTCCTGACCTTTTGATTGACATGGAACACCATCTTTCAAAAGACATGCAACACGTGAAGCAAAATAATACAACCATCGCAAGAAATAAAATAAAGAAAGAAAGAAGAAAAAACCAAGTGGTTCAACTTTCCAGAATTTTGATGGTGAACCAATATGAATATAATGCATTTAATACTTTTTTTGATGTTTCATATGTTTCTTGAAATTATTATTCATATGCAATCAGTTAGTCCGATTTCGTTAACATTAATTTAAATTAAATTATTCAATTGTTGTTTCATTAATTTGTTTAACATGCCTTTTTTAATTAAAATTTTCTTGTTGAATGTACAAGTAATATTGAATGTAGTACAAACTTTTTGTTGGTTAGGGACTTTGTCTTTCTTAGTATTCCTAGTAGAATATATATTTTCCTGGAACCCTGGTCTATTAAAGAACCCGTTTGAAAGTGACATAATAGTAATACTCAATTCATTCAAAGTTGCAGCAGCTCATGAAATGACGAGATTGAATCACAAAGAGATGCCATTGTCAAAAACCATCCTCATCATTTTAGAAGTATCCTGCATTTTGTGGTGGTAAGACCAAAATGGTCTTGCAAAGACGTAATTCCAAAGGATGTCAAAAACCATTCCATTTCCCTAGGCCTATTTCCAATAATTCCAAGCACACAATATATGCCTAGATTTAAACTGTCTATTGGTGGAGTCTTAGTGGTTCCAGGCCCCAAATCAATAACGTGAAAACCAAATTATGTTTCGTCCCAATACAATCAGCCGAAGACAAACTAAAGCATCATCACTAATTCTCCCAACTGTTTCACTCACTGCCTTTCTCTGCATGGTGTACACTATACATGGTAGTTTATGGTCTAAGGTAAGTCACGCGCAAGAATGATGTCTAATTTATTATTAACAGGAAATTGATATGGAAACGAATCTACATATAATACACATAAGCATTTGATAGGTTTTTGATGCACAAGGGTGTTAAATTTAAAAGAATCACTATCTTTATAATTATTTCTAAAAATTTAAAAATTAATACAAAGAGCTTAAAGGTTAGAATTTTCAAGCAAATAGAGGGAATTCGAAATGGTTTATGACCGAGAATAGACCTGATAGATGAAGCCTAATCAGGAAATCTGAGAAATCGCATTAGTTGATTTCATTACCTGTTCAGATCAGATGAGATTTAGAGATTCTCGTTAGTTTATTTGAGCCTTTGAAATCCCTTTGCTTTAATTTGTTTTCTGTGTTTTTGCATTAAATAAGATAAGATTTCACACACTTGCATTAAGAGTGAAGACAAGAGATGCCTTTTCATACAAAGCATCCAACCATGGAACAATCTCCATGAATTGACAAAATAATCAAGTGAAGACAGAGTGCAGCAACCCTGCCAAATCTATAGAGCACAGTAGCATATAAGTATGCAACTCCTAAGAAACACCCCCCACACATTATCCAAAAAAGTTCCTTCAACTATCTCAAAATTTCCTATTATCTCGGCATCACTAACTCGCAACGTTAGAAAGGAATACTATTTAATCAGTGACCACCTCCCCAGCCCATACCTGAACCTCAAGGATGATTGGCAGCAGTAATAGAAAAACACGTTCAATTTTGATCATTATCAAATATCTCTCGGATATTACTACCAAATTCCTTCAAGTTTATTCAACCATTAGAGTGTTAAACCATTTCCATAACACTCAAAATGCAAAACACACACATACCACTTCAGATGCAGACCAATTTATTACAATAGAAAGAGCCAAAAAAAGCACACAACAAACAAATATATATATATACATACTTGTCGGCCCCCGGGGAGCCCACGTTAGGCTTGACCCATTACCACTTTAATTTGTCGTCCGCCACCGATTTCTTAACTGCTCTTCCATTCCCAACGCTAAATTCTGCTCACCGCCGCCCACCAATTTTTTCAACTGCTCTTTAATCTGCTAATCGCCGCGAGAAGCCCATGTTGGGCTTGACCCATTACAACTTTGTTGGCTGCCAACTGACCTTGCACTCCCGGCGCTAAATTCTGCTCACCGCCGCCCACCAATTTCTTCAACTGCTCTTTCACTCCATGCGCTAAATTCTGCTCACCGACGATTTTTCTTCACAATTTTCTTCATCATCTCCATAGTATTAAACGATTGCTGCAATATTAAAATTAAACTCCCTTTGAAGCCCCTTAATTGATTTCTATCGTTGAAGCCCCTTACTCGATTTGCCTTTCAATGAAAATCCATCAAATTAAAGTAAGCAAATGAGAGGATAGATGAGGAGAGGAATAGAAAACTGCTTATACCTTGATCGAATTATTACGAAGGATACGTAAGATTGAGGGAACGAAAAGGCACAAACCATTGAGAAACCCATGGAAGTTACATTTTACCATTTAAAATTAATTTTACATAAATATTCTGGAAGATTGAAGGAACGAAGAGGCATGCACAAACCATTGAGAAACCCATTAAAGTACATTTTTACCATTTAAAATTAAAATTAATACACTAATAATAATTTAATTGAGGGTGTTTTAGTCCAATTATATTTTTACAGAAATATTCAGCCTTTTAGGATAGTAGTAGATATGTATTCATGTTTTTTCATGTCTTGTCCTTAATATTATTATTATCAATAAAACTTATGCCTGTATAGAAAATTGAATTAAATGTAAATAAATTTATGTTAAGGCGTTGACGTGTTAATAATTATGAATGTTTTTTGGTTGCTGATCAGATACATCACCTCAACTGCTGAGTCCTGGGAGATATTAAGTTTGGCTCATAAGCTCTCTGTCACATTGGAACACTTGCAAAGGCAATTGGAGATTTGCAAGGACTTAATTGGTAAGTCACAATCTGAACAACTATTTCTAATATCATGGATGCATCAGAAAGATTAAAAAAAATGGATAATTACAAAAACTACCTCTGTGGTTTATCTGATTGCAAAAAAGTCTGATTACCTGTAAAAATGACTAATACCCCATTAAGGTATTACAAACACGCCTTGAGGTTCGTATTTCATTAATAAATACTCTTCTTGAGGGTGCAATTTGTGAAATATATACAAACACCAAGTGAGTCTTTGTCATTTTGAAAGATAACTGGGTTTTTTTTCTGTAATATGACTGATGTTGAAGGGTATTTTCTGTAATTATCCCTTAAAAAAATAAAACGATCGCCAAGTTGGCACAAGAATGATACATCCGGAAGACTAAAATGTATTTTTGTTGCACAGGTAGGAAAAAAGTCGAAGACGCGTATGTCGCGTTCAAGAGACTTATCGATTTTTTTTTGGCTAGCCCGGCGAAATAAGGGCTTGATGAATATTGTATGAACAAAATTAGAGCTTGATGAATCTTCAGATTTTATCTACTGGTTTAGAAAAAAATCCCATTATTATGATGTGTTTCTTTTTTTTTTTGGTCTATTTCATACTATTCCAGCGGTGAGCAAGATTAGACCAATTTTTTATTGTTCCACAGAGATAACAGGTTTAAAAATAATGTAAAACCCAATATTTTTTTTAAAAAAAAGGAGTATTTGCAACGACAAGTCGTTGCAAAAAACTATTAAAAGTAGTAACCAGGGAAGACTTATTTGCAACGACAGAAATGTCACAATAGTATTAGTCTTTTGCAACGACTACTTTGTCGTGTCAAAAAAGCTTTTTTGCATCGCAGTAATCGAGACGACTTTTTTGCAACGATTTAGCGTTGCAAAAAAAGTATTTGAGACGACTTATGACCTTTTGCAACGACAAAAAGTCGTTGCAAAAACCAGTTTTCCTAGTAGTACGAGCCGATTTAGTTGAACACATATGGGCGCTTTGCGAGGGCAATTAGTGAATATTTCAAATGTCAATTTATGAAACTTTAATTGTCTTTTGCTATGTATTAATGAGTTGTTTGTAATGTTTAAATTCAATATTTTGCGTATTTTAATAATATTTATCAGGTTATATATGAAAATATAAAAACCCGCAAACTTTATTTTTTATATTTACTATGAAAATTAAATAAAATATATTATACAATAATTAGATAAATATATATTTTACAAGGATATTAAATGAATGTATATAAAATACATAAAATTATAATTAATAATGGCGGGGTCCATAAAAAACTAGTGGCAGGGGTTTATGGATTGTAGAGAAATGTTTATAAATTGTTTGAGGTTTTTGCTTTTGATGTAGCAGTGATGTGGCGCATAAAAAACTGTGTTGGAGGTTTTAATTTGGTTTAGCATTGTAGATGCTCTTATATGGTGTTTGGCGAAGCTTAAAAGCTTATTAAAATATCTTATAACATGTTTGGGAGCTTATAAACTCCTCTCCAAATAAGTAAATTCCAGCAAAATTGGTTTTCTCAGGGAGAAATTGGACGAAATTTCTGAATTTTTAAAAGATAGTGACTAAAATCATAAGATGACTAGTTAGAGGACTGAGTTGCCGGACGAAAAATCTATTTTCCTTGCAGTTTAGAAGCGAATTTTTGAAATGCAGGCGCATGGGTACATCAATGAGATCAAAACTATTTAATATCAGGTCTGTTGTTTCTTTCTGGATGTCCATTTTAGCTGTAAACATTGATAAAATAAACAAATAAGACTACAATCCTAGGACTTAATGTCAGATTATTAAAGCACATCATCCAAGCAACATTTGTCATTGTAAAAAACAGAGGAAATTTATGTACATTATTGTTCCACTCAAGGTTTCTCTATGCTTTCTTCTTGTCCGTCATGGGACGTGTACATACAGCCTGTCTTAAACAGTTCTAGTTTTTGATGGCGATACACGTAAATAGGGCGTCTTAGGATAAAAAAACTAACAAAAATCATAAAAATTATAACTAAATTTTTTTTTCTAAAACTTTTCTAAGTAAAAAATTTATTTTTTTATAAAATGGGGGAACCTCCGCCAATGGATGGAAGTGTTTTTTATTCTTTGAGGCGGCAGGTAATTGAAAATCGAAGCTCTATAAGTGTTTTTTGTATGTAAAAGTCAAACTATAGAAGTGTATAAATGTTTTTTTGTACGTAGAAGTCAAACTAGAAACAAAATTAGAAATCTAAAGCAACATTACCCCTAATTTTAGATTCTGATTAAATGAATCAAAATCAAAAGTTGAAGCTTGACATTTGCAAACACTATTTCAGTTAAAGCTGAGAATCATATTTTTCACTGCTTGAAAACACTCCCTTACAAATATGGCGGCCTTAAATCTTAATCCTTTTTAAAATGGCATCTACATATATTTTCCTTGGCCTGCTCATTCATCGACAGAATCGTATAGTTTTCCAGGAAAACATCTTAGTCATTTTCATCCTTCTGTTGTTTTTCTCACCATCACAAGAACCTAAGTTGTCCGTTCCTCCTAACACAAACATTTATATGTCTTTAAATATCACATTATATGTTCATTCATCACTACACAAATTGGAACTCTTGTTCCAAGGTGATCAAAACCATGGTTTTCTCAATATTTATGTCCCTTGTTACATTAATTCTGATAAGATTTATCTACAAAGTAATATGGTTCCCATTTCGTGTGCAATATATGATGCGGTCACAGGGGATTACTGGCCCCTCTTACAAAATTATTCATGGAACTACTAAAGAGAGCCATATCTTGAAATTGCAAGCAATGAAGGGCCCAATGGAGTTATCACATGATATATTCCTAGAGTCCAGCCTAATTTCTACTCATGGATGAACCTGTATGGTAATTATCAAAACTCATGTTTTTATTCAATTTTTTTGGTAAATTACAAAAATACCCTTCATCTATAGTCTAATTACAAAAAAAATAATTGATTTTCAAAATTACAAATACCCCTTAAATCATTACAAACTGTGTTTGCATTAGCATAACAAATATGACCCTCTCTAGGATGGAATTTGTAAAAACATCAAGGGTGTATTTATAATTTTAAAAAACAGTTAGTTATTTCGTAATTGGACTGAACACCTTAAGGTCCTTAAGCCGACCCCACGTAGTGGGATTAAGGCTTAGTTTGTTGTTGTTGTTGTAGTTAGTTATTTCGTAATTGGACTGAACACCTTAAGGTCCTTAAGGATTGTTTTCTATTAATGGATGAAGCTTTATTGTAATTACTAAATTTTATTTTATTTTCCAAAATCTTGATTCGAAAAACTTATAAATATATTCGTATATTAATGTGGCTGTACCAGGAAAGAATTTTCTTACTTGGGCTGGTCCACAACCTCATATGGTGATTACTGAACCAGAGTTAGCTAAAGAAATACTAAGCAATAAAGACGGCACCTTTCCGAAAATCAAAATTAATGGTCATGTAAAGAAGCTGCTAGGAGATGGGCTTGGTATTGCAGAAGGGCCTAAGTGGTTGAAATTACGAAAACTGGCCAACCATGCATTCTATGCAGAAAGCTTAAAGGTAACTACTTCTTTCACCATTCATATTCCAAAAAATTGTCCAAGTTTAGTCTAATTAAGAAAAAACTCTAATTATCTTTCAAAATTGCAATAACCTCCTTATAGTGCTACAATAACAAATATCCCTTTTTTGAGGTGCAATCACCGGCGGAGACAGGGGTCTATATTGGGTCCTAGCCAGGCTGTCTCCGCCTCTTTGTGATGTTAAAAAATAAAAAAAAGTTATACCTTATATGATTTTTTTTTTTTCGAGTTTTCCATCCGACTCACTCGATTTTCATGTCTTTGGCCTCACCATTTGGTGCACTTTGTAAAAGAGGAACAAATGTCATGGTATTTGTAATTTCAATAGGTATTAATTTTTTTTAATTAGACCTAAATCATGTGTAATTTTTTGTAATTAGCCCTCTTGTTAATGAAGTAGATTCAAGCATATAAAGCATGCATGATAAGAAAAATTGACAGGATGTATGTTTTTTTTTTTTTCTCCAGGAGATGATTCCAGCTATGATTGCAAGTGTTGAAACAATGCTGGAAAACTGGAAACAGTATGAAGGAAAAGAAATAGAGGTGTCCAAAGAATTCATGATTTTGAGTTCAGAAGTGATTTCAAGAACAGCTTTTGGAAGCAGTTACTTGGAAGGGAAGAACATTTTTGAAATGCTCACAATGCTGGGAATACTTATATTCAAAAATGCCGACAAAATCCGACCTTTTGGAATCGAGTAATTTACTCCCTCATCACTTAAAGCAGAAATAATTAAAGTAATTACCCTGAGGTTTTTCTTAATTACAAAAAGACCCATTTGTTCTTCAAACTTACAAAATCCCCATATAGTATTATAAATACTCCTTGAGGTTTGTATTTGCTTAACAAATGCCCTCCTGAGGGTGTCATTTGTAAAAAATAAGCAAATAGTAAGGAGTAGCTGTAATTTTGAATGATAACTAGGTGTTTTTGTAATTAGACTAAATCTCAAGGTTATTTTTTGTAATTATCCTTCTAACATAATCTTCTTGAACTCCAAGCATGTCAACTATAAATTTCATGTTAATAGTAGTGTTTGCAAATAAAATCGAGAAGTTGAGTTATTTGGTGAAAAAATTGTAAAAGCACTTATTTATTTGTGAAAATCAAATCGAAAGCAGAATAAAAAATCTAAAGACGTCTCCCTACTTTTAGATTCTAATTAAAGGAAGCAAAATCATGCATAAGCAGAGAATCACTATTTGCGAACACTAAAAAATGATTTCAAAAGCACAGAATTACTTTTTTTCTAAGTGATTACTAACATTCCCAATGCTTCGCAGGAAAATTTGGAAGACGCGAGACGACATTGAATCGGACAAAATCGAGCAGTCACTGCGCGACTCTGTTCTGGCAATAGTGAGGAAAAGAGAAGAAAAGGTAATAACAGGACAAGCACACAACTTTGGGAGTGATTTCCTAGGATCACTGCTAAGAGTTCACCATGATGCTGACAAGAAAAACAGGATTTCAATAGACGATGTGATCGACGAATGCAAGGTATTCTTTCTTGCTGGACATGAAACAACTAGCAGCTTACTTTCCTGGACATTTCTCCTCTTAGCAATTCACACAGATTGGCAAGAAAAAGCAAGAAAAGAAGTGTTTGAATTGTTTGGCCAAGACAATCCAACAGCTGAAGGCCTTCCAAGATTGAAAATAGTAAGCAATTTTTACTACAAAAAGTACCACAGTTTTATATCAATTGCTCCTCAATCTCATTCTTCTTTAGGGAGAGTTTGCAAAAACTTCTACTTTTATATGAGGTGATTTATTACAGCAGAAGCAAAAAAAAAAAAGTAGTTGCAGATGGAAGCTAAAAATGGAATAGATAAAAGTGAGTGAGTGGTAAATAAATTGTAAAACTGATTTATTTTTGTGTAAAAGCCAAACAGGAGCAGAATCAGAAATTTCACCTGTTTTTATGGATTGAGTTCTGCAACTATAAAGTGGTAGCAAAAAAGTAAAAAATCACGTTTTGCAAAAAATATGGTAACTATAGGGTGGTAACAAAACTTTCTGCAAAATGCACGATTTGTAAAATAGTGTTGTAACTATATGATAATTTTAATTTTGGTCCTAATTTCTTCACTGAAAACTAGGAGCACATGTGTCGTTCACGTGATTGAAATTTGGTGAAATTATGACTAATATTGAGATTTTCATACAGTTATAGAACTATTTTCCAAATCGAGCATTTTGTAGAACCAAAATCACAAATTTTCTGTAGTTATTGGACCGTTTTGTAGAACGTGACTTTTACAAAATCTTTTTGCGATGGCCCCAAAGTTACAAGACCAATTTTGTAATTTTGTCTTTCATTAAATTATACATAATCAAAAGCAGGTTGACATTTGAAATCACTAAAAACTACTTTTTTTTCGGGCTAAAACGGAAAGTTACTTTTTTTAAGTGTTTGATTTCCTTAATGCTGTTTTCTTGTCATTAGGCAAGCATGATCATCAATGAGGCCTTAAGGCTCTACACCCCTGCAATAAGTCTTGTAAGAAGAGTAACAAAGAATGTCAAGGTAGGGAAATATGAATTCCCAGCTAACATGGAATTACATATTCCACCTTTAGCCCTTCATAGAAATCAAGAAATATGGGGAAAAGATGCTCACCTTTTCAAACCAGAGAGATTTTCAGAAGGGGTTGCTACGGCAACGAAAAACAACCCGATGGCCTTCCTCCCGTTCGGGTTCGGACCAAGAACGTGCGTCGGATTGAACTTTGCGAACAATGAAGTGAGGATTGCAATGTCGATAATTTTACAGCGTTATAAGTTCACGTTATCGCCAAATTACGTTCACTCTCCTCTTTCTCTTATCACCGTTCGCCCACCAAATGGTGTGCAAATCATGCTCCAAACGTTGTAAGAGTGTTGAAACTATTATTTGGTATGAGTTTGGTATTGAGCTACAGGGGATCACAAAGGTGGGAATGTTCTTACAAGGTGATGAAGCTATTTCAAGACCACATGTGAGATATATATATATATATATACATATAAATAATTTGTACATGAAGTTCTTGGATGGATTGAATGTTTGGGTGCCTCCATGTATACACTCATCCACTTCATAAAATTTTATGAAGTTTTTAATACAGTTTTTCTTATTTTGAAATGGATAATGATATATTTAAATTTCACTGTCAAAGAATTGAACAAAACAACACCATTTCATGAAGTTGGAAATAATCATATTATTTTTGTGATCGATGTAGTATCATGGAACAAAATTCTTTAGTGCTTATTTATGAACTCTATGATAGTAATAGAGTTGGCCTGCAATGGATTGAGTTGGGTCGAGTTGAGCCCAATGGACCAAATCATAAAACGGTCGCCATTTCTTGTGACCCGGACCAATCAAACAACACTATTTATGTGTATTTTTGGTCGGGCCCATTGTGCTAGTTGGCTTGGGGCCATTTGGATTGGGCCAAAGTAGGTCGGTCCTTTTTTACCCCCTGAAAATGAAGTCCGACTCAGCCCTATATGCGAGTTAGGCGGTGGTCAATTTTGTCAGCTCTAGATAATGGCTTATTACTTATATAGAACAATGAGTTACTCAAGCTCTCCATGATGACAATAACAATAACAATGTATAGTTAGTAACACGGAGAAAAAGAAGTTAAATTAGATAATAGCATCCTAATATAGTCAATCATTTACAAAGATATATTATACCCATTACAACGAAAGTCATATCCATTTGAATTGAAATGTATAGAGTTATCATCATCATGTTATAATATATGTTCTGCTTTAATTGAATTGTAGATATGCAACTAATTGCCACTAGTATGTCCAATTCACATTTGAAGGGTCGAATAAGAATACTCAATCATCAATCAACAATGAGAAAGAAATTAAATATAAAAATGTATATATATTGCACAAAAACAAGTCAATGCTTTAAAATTAAACCATCAAATTAATGTACATCAATGAGACTTGGCCATATTTTCCTGTTGGATAACCGGAGAATCAAGCATGGAAGGAAAAACAAGAGGAGAAAGAAGAGGTATTGGATCTTTACTCGAAAAAGCTGAAGCTGATGATGACTCTTTATTTAATTTTATTGCACTTCTGCATTCATCTGAAGTGGGTGATTTTAGCTGCAATGGGCGCGGGGCACGTCTTTGTAACCGGCTCAAAGGCGGCCTTCGATGATTGACGACTCTTTCATCTCTGGTAGCTATTGTTTGGAATCCAGGAAACTCACTGTCAAAGCTCTCCATTGCATTTGATATATAGTTTTTGTTTGGATAAACAGAGATTTTCTTCAGCTTTTATTATTCAAGTTCTGTTTTGAAATGAGTGGTTTAATGTTTTGGCTAAGGCCAGGATATGGCAAGCATCTGTGGGTTTCTATTTGTATCCTATGTTGATGAATTTGATGGGAACATGGTCCAGCATGTATATGGCCCTAGTACAAGCATGGCCATTGGCAATTAACAAGTAGTATAAAATATTGCACTTCCATTTTCAAAATTATTATTATTGGCACTAACTTTGATAATCTTGCACTGTTTTTATGGGAGTGTTTGTAAACACTTAGAAAAAATGATTGTCAGTTTCTGGCCGTAAAAAGGAAAAAAAAAATAAAAAAGTAGTTTTTAGTATTTCAAATGTAAATTTCTGTTTTTGGTTTTGTATAATTTAATCAGAATCAAAAAAACAATAGGAGTGGTGCTTTAAATTTCTAATTATGTTTGTGATTTGACTTACACACAAATAAAGCCCTCACACAATTTATTCATTTACTTTTAATTCTCAACTATTTTTCATTTATGCTACAACAAATCACTTCTTCTAAAAGCATAACTTTTGCAAACACTCGTTAAGTCCAACAAGCCATCAAATTGCTCCCCGGGGCTTATGCGAGGTAGTAAAGATTTGGTGGGAACTCATACTGAATGACATTCATGTGGGTTCAATTTGATAAGAGATGAACTATTATTAGATTTGGGGGGTCGAACATAATTGTTCTCTTTCGCAGGAGGATCATTTGTGCGCTACGCTATGACACTACCATAAAACTGGTCAGTGCGTGCACATTCCACGGTTTACCTTGGAGGCAGCGATTAGAGACCGGAGTTGTTTTCTCCAGGCATAGTCATAAGTTTAGAACCTAAATTACCAAAAGAAAAAAGTATTGAATATATGCATAGTCAGAGAAATTATACAAGGGATACTTGCACAATAACCAATGGATATAAATAATTATGACTTTACACAAGTTCTTTTCACCAATAATGCATATATTTTCACTTGATCTGCCACTCATGTGCACTGCTGCAAAACAGGATTGATGTAATATTTTATATTTCCTTCATGTGAGCAGGGAATCACTGAATCTTGAATAAATCAATTAGCAATAAAGATTACAATTACAGATTTCCCAAAGCTAGCACATGACAATGCTTTTACTATGAATTTCTATGCCTCCCCAACAGCTTTTTTAAAAGGAAAATAAGCACCTTAACCAGTAAGCATCAAATTTGAGAAACAAAAAGTATTATGATCATGGCTGTGTATGTCACAGTTAAAAATATAGTCCACCTTATATTGATTATTTAGTCCACTATCCTCATGATGCTGCAATAATTATGATTTATTTCAGTCGTTGCGTGACATTTAACTCAAGTTATTGACCTTTTGACTGGTCCATGAAAGCTATACAGGTCCTCCTTTTTCTTCCTCATATTTCGGGATATTTTTAATTTTTAAGAAATTTATTAGAACTCACATCAATATATATGAAGTTTTTCATTTTTTAATTTTCATTTTTAAGAAATTTCCGTTGAAATTTCATAAAATCCCATTCCCAAAATATTAGATTCCTCCGGAGTTCTTTTGGCCATTTATCATTAGTCAACCTTATTTGCAGGTCGGACTTGACGCGAATCTCATGAAGCAATCGCCCAAATGCGAGCCAATAAAAATAAATTATAACTCTCTAGGCCAATGAAACCCATTATTGAATATTTATCATTTGTCTAATGTTATTGTATTATGGTCGATAAAAATATGTAAATATTAAATCTTGAGGGCGCTATTTGTAAAACTCGCCTCAAGTCTCAAAATCTCAAATCCGACACTACCTGTTTGTCACTTTTCATTTTTTTTACCTCCAATTTCTTGTATGGTATAAAAATATTTAGTCAGCTGGTTCAATTTTCTTGACATCTTTCTTAGAGGTATATTATTCCCTCTTGATGAAGCATATTATATCCACATATAATAAAAGGAAAAAAAAAAAGTGTAAATAACGGCATCTTTTCTTTGAATTTTCTGTGTATAGTCCACAGAAGCACTAGGACAATACCAAAACAATAGTTTTTTCAATAAAATTCAAATGTTTATCCGTTTAGATACATTTCTGATGTGGCATAACAGATACAGATCAACAAGCCACGTGGCAACACCCCCACCCCCACCCCCCCCCCCCCTATCACCATTTTGGCCACCAACCAATGATAAAGTATCAATAATACAAGATGCTGACTTAGAATTATATTGGTCTGTGTAAAAATGGGCCCATTGGGCTTCCAAAAGAAGTCCCTTTTAAGCCAAGCAAGTCTTCTTTCCACATCCTTCCTTTGCTTTTTTCACATTTGAGTTTTTTAATTAGGGAATACTGTGTAGTATCTCTTTCAACAGTTTTTGGTCAGAAAAAAATAAAATAAAATTGCAATGACACTACTTTCCAATTTGGCTAAGTCCCCTTTTTGTACAAAAGATTTGGATGATTTCCATTGCATTGAAGGAAAATAGACAGCTTTTTATACAAAGGACTAAAGTGTGAAAATGAAAAGAAAGTGTGACTTGTCATCAATATTGAATTTTGGGTCATTATAAGATCCAGTCAGTAATATGTTTGGTCACTGATTTTTTGGGAAGTATATATTTGGGAAGAAAAAGATTTGATGTGATGTGATTGGAAATATGTGGAATAGAAAATTGTGTTGGAAAAACAAATATGTTTTTGGTTTTATTGTAGTAGAAATTAGAAAATGTGATTATACATATGTTGAAATTCAAGAGACAATATATGATATGAATAAAACATTGGCAGCTACATTTTTAGCATGTAGTTACTTTGTCCGGACAGTTAGGGCTTGTATGGTGGTGTTTTCATTGAAATATTTTATTTTCACTATTTTCATTGAGTTTTTGGATTATCTGATTTTTTGTGAAAATTGAGAATTATGTTTGGTTGAAGGATATTGAGAGTATGTATTGGTTTGATAATGAGATGAAATTTGGTAAAATATGTTTAACAAAAATATCTTTGCATGGAAGTACTTGATAAAAGTAAAAATATGTTGGAGGTGTTTCTAAAATACATATTTTTATTTATTAATATAGTGTTGTAATAGTTGAGTTGGTGAGGAGATGGTGATGTGATAATGTGGATGAGATTGAACGCCAAAGCATGAATAACTTTTAAAATAGGTTCGAAAATTATGCAAATAAAAGAATAATGGTTTGTTTTAGAGAGAATATAGATTTATAAACTTTCAGTGGAAATACATCAAGTAAATATATTATTTATATAAATAATATAGAAGTGAAAATAGGGGTTTGAAAATGACAACATAGGAACCCACCTTTTGTTTCTCAAATCATTTTCAGAAGCCTTATGGAAGAATGAATGCATTAAAAAAATCCAAGAAATAGAAAACTCGTGAAGCATATCATGAAACCACGAAACTTCAAAGCAATTTCCCATCAATCAAGTCTGCTTAGGCAATTCAATCCACGCACGAAACCACTAAAGGATTCAAAAGATATTCAAACATTAAAAGATTCACCGCCCAAATAAATCTAATCACTTGTCATTTTCTAAAAATTGAAATATGCTCCCTTAAGTCTTGGTAAATCTTCATAATATTAAGGTTGTTGTTAGTTGTGATCAAAGATTTGCCAGCCGCCGGCCCCACAATTAGGGACAACTAATTGAGCTTTTAAGAATGATCAAAGCTTTTCCTCAAAAAAAAAAATGATCAAAGCTAAATAGAGTTGTTAAACTAAGATCTTTTTTGTTTCCATACCCGAGATTCCATGTTCCCACATGAGTTCTCGGGGAAAAACCTCATGGCTCCTTAGGAGCGCCTTTAAACCGCGAGAATCACACAATGGCTCTCGGTGCCTAATATCTACAACTACAAGCGCGCGATGAAGTCGACCCCCAGTGAGTGATTGCTTTATGCGGGACTCTCATCTATCCAAAGCGAGTTCCCACCAAGTTCAGGTCTCCCACACTACCGCTTGAAACTCTCAATATTAATTGTTCTACCATTGTGCCCCGAGAGGTTCGAACCCTTGACCTCTCACGGAGAGGCCAAGGATATCCTCACTTGTAAAACCCGGACCAAGTGATTGTTAAACTAAGATCTTATTTTTTTAAAGAAAAATAGATTTCTTTCTTTTTCCAAACAGTTTATAAATTCCTAACATCTTATTTTGGGAACTTATAAGATCTTAATTTACCAAATATTTTAAAAAGCTTGTAAGCAAAGAACTTATAAGAAGTGATTCCATTTCAGTGATCAGCAGAAAACAGAATTTGTTCTGTACAAAATGATTTAAGCTTAAAAAACAGAGTACCTTCAATGTCACCTAAATCATTCAGAAACTATCTTAAACTTTTACAGATCCAACCTATGTTGAATCCTATAATTTCCATTCTAAGACTCAAAGACACCAGCTACCCTTTGGCACTAACTTGAGGGGATTTCAGAATGTACAAGGAAAACGATCGATATAGTCTCTGATTTCAAGAATAAGACCTAACCAAGCCGAAATTACAAAATGATCTCGACTTAAAAAGGCCACCGAAGAGGAACCTGGTCGGAGATTCTTGAGTGACTTGTGACTCTTGAGGGGAGCCTTTTACTCGTAGTATGGTTTGCCCGATCGTCTGCCGAATGGAGTCGATAATCTTTGGATCGACCGGGTATCCAGATGCATCACGGACGTAGAACGTATTAACGGCTTTCCCTGCTCTTGTAGAAACTTCTGCTCGGGTTACAGTTAAGCTGTTTTCGCGGAAAATTCTTGTTACATCGGATAGTAGTCCGACTCGGTCGGTCGTGCACAGTTCTAGCTTCAAGCCCTAATTACAGGAAGATTTACTAGTCAAAAATCATGCAAGACACCAACCTTATCACAGGTTGACAAATTAATCAATATCATTATTAAAAAAAAAAAACAGATTAGCATTGGCTGAAGTATGAACTGCAAACAAGAGTTTATTATTAGATATATACAGTTGGTCAGCATCAAGAGGACATATGCATGTCTAATATTTATGAGGATCTTACAAGACAGATCGAGACATGTGAACAAGAAGTTTCCAACATAAAATTTTTAATGATTTTGTGACTAATTCATATTTTACTTTTCTAACTGGATCATTGGCCTATATAAAGCACATATAGACATTTTCCAATGAGATATAAGTTCATTATGTCTATACATCTTAACCGAATATGCAGAGTATCAGCAAATGCAAACAAGCCATATCAGTGAAACTACGTATCGTAAAAGACGCTAGTGTAGTAAATAACACAATGACATAATTACACGTGACGAAATTAGAAGCACTGGACAATAATTACGGGAATGTTCGCAAACTGTAAAAATAAAGTGATTATCAGCTTCTACGTGGAAATATCAGTTATTTTTTCCACCTAAAAGCATAGAATCACTTTGTTTTTTTAGAGTTTGCAAACACTCCCTAAGGTTGATTTGTGTCCTTACTTCAGATACTCGTCTTTGTATTGCTGCTTCAAGACATTGAATCACCCTTTGCCTCTCAGCATCAGATTTCACGGGAGATCCATCGATATGCCTTATACAGTACTCCTTCAAACACAAACAAGAAACGATATTCAGACCACATCGTACATCTCTAAGAACCCAAGAAAAAAATCGAACATCGAGAACTTAGAAGTTAGAAAACATATATATACCTGATAAGCTTCGGTCCCCTCGGCCTCAACATTCCCATGAAAAACCACATATTGCATATCCGTCAAAGTGCAAACAATATCAAACAAAAGCTTCGGTCTATCCTTGCACCGAATCGTCACCACCGAGTAATCCTTATCATGCCAATTAACAACATTCACACTAGGCCTCTCCTTTTCATCCGACGAATCATCGTCCATCCGTTCGTAATCTCGGTCATCAAACATCATCTGATGAAGCCGTCTATCGGTATGAGTAGCCCCACACGAGACCGCAGTCTTCGCCTCCCTCGATTTGTTACTACCCTTAAGCACATTGCATAAAAGGCGCTTAACCATGGCTAGCCTCTCGGGATCCGAAATCGCACCCCCGGTTTCTTCGTCGGTTACTTGCATCACAGCTGCCGCTCGGGTGTTGTGGGTCCACACTTCAGCACTAACCACATTGCATTTTAGGTGGGTTAAGACAGCACTCACTTCAGACAGCAAGCCCGGCCGATCGCTTCCTATTAGCTCGATCGACGTGTGGTCCACTCCAGATGTCACCCCAACGGATCTTCTCATCGAAGATGCAAAGCAAGAATCTGGACCGAGTGACTGAAATTGTAATATAGGTGTCAATTTGGATTTGCTCATAAATGCAGAGAGAAAGTTGTCGAAATTGTCGTAATTAAAACACAGCTCATTACCTTCTGAATGTAGTTTAGAATCCCCTCATCGGTAATCTTGTTACCATCATGGTCTGTCACATTGAAAACTAGTGCAAGGAAAAAAAAGATAGAAGATTATATATTTTTACATACTTTTAGACACTCAAAGAAAAAAAAAGGAGGGAAAATGTGGTTACCATCCATGAACCATCCTCCATCAGAGCATATATAAGCTTTGGTTATCATAAGATTGAGATCTGTAAGGATTTGCACAACTTCCAGAAGAATTCCTTGTTTGTTAGCACTGTCCACCTGCATCAAAGAAGATAAAGTAACAAAAAATATATTAAAATTTGAAAAAAAAGGAAAAAAGAAAACCGAAGTGTTGAAATCAAGAGTGAACACAAAATGATCAAAACCTGAACGACAGTGGCGTTTTTGCAAGATTCGTTATCGATAACCACTCTGGCAATAGGCAATTGAAAATATATTAGTGAAATTGTCAAATCAAAGCACGAGAACAGAGGAATAACAGAGAGAAATATATACCTGGGAGGGTTCATTCTCCTGATTAACTTCTCATATTCATCATCCATGCTCTGTGAAAAACTCACTGAAGCCTCTGAACAAGAATTGAATAATTTTAGACACAACTAAGATTTGATTCTCTATTTTTTTTAACAATAAAGAAAAAAAATACTTCAAAACACACAGAATCACCAGAACCAATCACAAAAAGAGGATACCAAGAGTGTAAAATATCTATAGGGATGAAAAAGAAAATAGAAAAATCATTAGATTTGGGAGGGGTCTATAAATCTAGAATGATCATTAGATATCAAGAAGGCCAGCCAATTAAAAAGGCTTTTTATCCATCTGTAAAAAAAACTCCTCTGTATGTGGGGTGGCTTAGTGGGGCTCTCTGCTATTGTAACAAGTTTTAACAGCGCACACAGACAACACACAGTACCGAAAAAGAAACACACACATGTAGGTGTGAAAACCAAGCCAGGGACATCATAGCAAATTACAGGCTGGAAACAACGAAAATTTCTATAAAGAAAATTCACACACACAAAAAAAAAATTAATAATAATACTACCGTCTACCAAATCCTAAGAGACAGTAAGATAAATCAACAAATACCACTAACAAAGACAACGGTTTTGAGAGGGGTGAAAAATACACCAGAAATTCACCAAGAAAAGTTACGGTAAAACCAAATTGAACCGAAAACACAACAGAAATTGACCAAATCAAGAATCAAAAGAGTGATTGTTTTAAAGAGCAAAAGATGACACATACCCATTAAAACTCTTGGAAAATCTTTGACGGTGCGACCAAGATGTTCTTGATTCTCTCAATACAACAAAAATCTCCGAACAAAGCTATACCGGGAAATAAAAACACTCTAAATCTCGAGCGTAGAAATACAGTTCCCTAATAACACAACACTGTTTGAATTCGACACAGCTTCCTCCTATAGACCACAAGATAAAAACACACACTTTCACCGCCCACTCTGTGTATAATCTATCTGTGTGTTTAAGTGGTGTTGTATGTATATATATAGCAGGGTTTGTGTCGATGGGGCCTTTCTATTTTCGGCTGCCCTTCGAATTTTCAGGCCTCGATTAATTTTTTTTTTTTTATTTGAGAAAAAGAAAAAGTTCCCAAAAAACAAGATGGGGTGGGGGGGCGTTTTGAATATACTGGTACCATAATGCTTACATGGCGTATTTTAGTAATGGGCCCCGTGGTGCTGGTCGTTGGCGGGTTGGTGCCTGCTAAAATGCGCAGGATGTTATTTTTCACTTTGGGATGGGGTGGGATTACATGTTTCTGGTACCCACGTGTTACAGTGGGGGTAGTTTAAAAACTCCAAAGTTTAGGGTGGAGAAAAAGAGGGAGAATTTACCGTTATGCTTACCTTAGTAACGGTTTTTACCATGTCTATTCAACTGCTTGGTCTGTAATAATAATAACTGTAATTAACTGATTACGAGTAGGCTATTAGAGGACAGCTAGTAATAAATTCAGCTAGTAATAATAGCCTCGTGACTTTGAAGTAAATTAATTGATTCACCAGCAATAAATTATAAAGCTCAAATGGCAAAAATATGGATTAGTCGATGCTACCCACTTGGGTAGCCTACCAAATGGGTTTATACCGGGTGGATTAACACACACCCATGTTGATGTGTGTGTGTATGTGTTGATCCGGCGGTATAGAACTCACAGGTTTGCCACCAAGTGAAGTAAGATCTACTTACCCCAAAAATATTATATATTGGATCTTTCTGGTCTTACTAGTTTTTATCTTATTTGGTGATTCAATTTATCATAATAAATGACACGTGTATAAGATGATAATATATATTATTGTACACATAAAATTATTGTATACATGATTTTCGCTTTATATTATGAAGTACCATATTAAACACTATAAATAAGAGTTTTGGATGAAATATTGAGGATATAAGGAAATACCGAAGTAGTATTACAAAATCTTGGATTCAAGTTTCAGAATTGTTGGGTTTAATATTTAATTTCTAATTTTATTCGTTAGTTGGGTATTGAGCTTGAAAGTTTATGTATTTGGTAAAAATAGAATGAAGAAGTTTATCATTTAATTTGTATGAATATGTTATAAACTGTTTTTAAAAATTATAGGAAAAGATAATATTAGAATTTCTCAATTTCTTTCTACAGACGTACCCATGCATCTTATGCATTTGAACTCATCGAATCAGGACAATATTTGGACACCGATAAGTGATGAACAAGCAAATTAATGACAATATCATTCGAAATTCCTCTAGAAAATAGACGTCCTTCATTTAAATTGAGTCTTTAAATTATTTGTGGTCATTAGTAGTTGGATGTAACTAACTCCCATTGAGATTATTGAAGCCTTAAATCATGATAATTTTGGCCATTAACTATTAATTCTTCTTTCATTTTATGTTTGTTTGGGGTACTTTTTCCCAAACAACGTTTTTTTTTAATTTCGGGTTTTTCTTTGTTTGGGTTTTAATGAGGCCTCAACTTAGCTATGTGATCGGTTTGTGGTCATATGTGCCTTTAATACGTCAACTAGCTATCTGATTTTATGAGTAGCAGCATATTTTCATTTTCTTGTATTGATTCTTGCAACTTATTATAAATGAAATACATATATAAAAAAAAAGATACTAGCAAATTAAAGTACAAAAATCTACCTGAATTATTCGAAAGAATAGGGAAATGTTTTTTTGTTATTTCATTTAGATAGTGATATTACTAAGTCTTAAATCTTGCAAAAAAGTACTTTGTTTGTGCCACCGCATAATTTTATTTGTATTTATGACACACTGTAGAATTTGCAATATGTTAGTACTAGCTAATACTCCTAAATATCAACTTCTTTAAAATCGATTGAGTTTACATCCATTGCTAGCTTATATCATTGCTATTTGGTAAATTTACACTTTCGTCTTTAAATTTATTTCTATGAAGCACTGATGCGGATACGGGATACAGATACGTTACGACACAGGTATGAGAATACGACATATTTTGAAATTTTAAGGATACGGGTACGGCATATATATACATATAAAATTATATATTTTTATATTATTGAATATACAGACACACTAAGTATGATTAAAAAACAATGTTTCAAGTATAAAAAAAATTTCATAAATATTCAAATCTGAAATGTGATAGCTCACATAGATACACAAAAAAATGCTGAAAAAATGAGCAATAGAATAAATTCTATCTATTTTCATGTGTATATATACAGGGGCGGACCCAGGATTTACAACTGAGGGGGGCCAACTTGGGGTGACAAGAATCGGTAGACACGAGTACTTACACATGTTCAGATCCTAATGGGATGGTACGAGTAACTTTTTCCATGTTTGGGATAGGAGTAATATATATGATATTTTAATAGGGTTTGAGATGAGTACAAATAGTATTAATATCACAAGTTTTGAGTAGAGATACTCGAGAGGTAGCAGTTGAAGAATAAATTATCAGCCATATATATATATATATATGATAATTATATTTAAATATATTATCGTTATATCAAAAAATGGCATCAATATTCGTAGTTAAATTAAATATTTCAAAATACATAACTAAATTCTACTCAAGATGTATACTCCATAATTTTAAATAGTATGATATAAATATCAAGATCCATACAATAGTTTATTCAAACTTAAAGATAATAATCATTGGCTTGTCTGATTTATAATAAATATTAGGGATAATTACAAAAAAAAACCTGAGGTTTGGGCTAATTATAGAAAAATCCAAAGGTATTTCAAAATTTCAAAAAGCCCCCTTAGGTTTGATAATGCCTTAAATTTAAGGGACTAATTGTAAAAATTTCTAGAAATATCATGAGATTTTTGAAATGTTTGTGGCTTAAGAAGGGAGAAAATACAGGATATAATCTAACCTCAAGAGATTTTTTGTAATTTTGAAGCATCGCTGGATTTTTTTGAAATTAGCTTAATCTCAGGGGTGTTTTTGTAATTATCCCTAAATATTATTGATCAATAATTTGGGTTGGAGATAAAAATACTAAAACACAACTACATATACATATATAGATACATATACATATACACATATATAAGTGTACAAAATGAAAAGTTTATGGGGTATAAGTTTAAAAAATGAAAAGTTTGGGGGGTGGGGGCCAAGGCCCCCGAGCTCAGGGTAGTTAGTCCTCGTATATATATCCATGGAGTATCGCTGAAGTATCAGGTAAGGTATCGTATCGGATACGTATTCGGTACGAGTACAACATCCTCAGAGAAGTGTTCATGTTTCCTAGATTTATTTGTTCTTTTTTTCCCTTTAAACATACCAAAATAAAGTTTGATATCTCAAAGCAATTTCTTTTGACAAAAATGTCCTCCCAAAATCAAGTAATATTATGAGAATTGGACAGTAGCCCAATGGTTATAACTCTCAAGCCCATATCAGAAGTTTGGGTTCGTTTACTCAAAAAAAGAATCAAGTGATATTATGGTGACTAATTAATTAGCTTTCAATTACTAATCCACTTATAACAATAATATAAAAATGTATAAAATTTTCAATTCACAAATATTTTCTTAAAATATATATCCATTTTAGAGGTAAGTTGTGTTTTTAGGATGGAAAGGGTAGATTATTGCCATGATTATCTCCTAAAATAGTCGATGAAATGCAACATAACGGAAAGAAAGGCTAATATAAAATACCATTCATGAATGGTTAATCCCAAATCAAGGGAAATCAAAATGTTCTGTTTTAATATCCTATCAAATTTGTTGACGTGCGTTTTGGTCAACAAACAAAAATATGTAAAAGATTTAACACGTGGAAATGTAAACGTGCGTAACGTGTGTTTATTTCTGGCTAATTCTGCCTTTTTTGCATGATGCCGACCCGAATTATTGGGGTCGGTCTTTGTTACAATCTTACTCTTTTTCTTTTTTCTCTCTCTTTTCCCCTCCGCTTTCAATCTCACTCTATCAGACTTTTTATACCACTTGAGTCAGTGGGTTTACAATAGTCATCTTTGCACTAACTATTCATTAATTAGCAAAATAATTAAAGAAAGACACATGTCCCTCTCTAACTGTGCATGTCAGTCAAAACTTGCCACTTGTCGACTTCTCTTTATAACTTTCTGACATGTGGCAGTTTCTGATACCAATAAAGCGTTAAGCATGGGCGTGTGATTATTTTTATGGGTCTGTCGCGCATGCATTTTCCGTCGAAATTTGGGCTCGGGGCTCGGGGCTCGGCAGCCGTGTTGCGGTTGGGCTCGGTAGTGGGCGAGCCTAATTCGTGGCGTGTCGCCGCCACAAGACGATTGCGACATCACCCATGCAGTCTCTCTACTCAAATGCGTGTCTTTGGGTGATAGCGTGGATTAATTTCTTCCGGCTCGGCTCAGGCGTCATCAAAGGCCCCCAAGTTTAATTAGAGAGAAGAATTTCTGAAATCGGAGTTAAACTTTAATGCTAATGATAAACATTTAATGGGGAAATGGATTTCTCAAAGGTTTCGTTGATTCGACGACATCGTCGCGTAGAGATTAATGCGAAAGCGGCGCGCATTGGTGGGTTGCCATAATGATGATATCGTGGCATCTTGTGGTTGGACCCGACCTTGCGCGAGAATCGAAAAACCGCACGTCGGTTCTATCGGCGGGCGTGGGGGCGTGGCGTTTTACGACATGTTTGACGGCTTTTGAGTTTAAAAATGCGCGTCTTTTCGAATAAATATTTTGTTTATCGAGGGAACTTCGTCTATAAATACCTCTGTTTCCCTCCATTATCCACTTTCGCAAACATTAACCTTTGAGCTAAAGTAACTAAAACCGAGCAGAAATTTCGGGTCGGCTTCCAAAGTTCAGAGACTTCGAACTTAGGTATTTTTTCGAAATACTCTCCCTTTACCTATAAAATGTCTTCTTTTGAGGATAGTAGGAGTCGTAGTTATAGTGTAGAGGTTGAAATTGAAGATCCTCCCTCTGAAACTTCTGTTTATTTCTCACCAGCACGGCGATCTCTGTCTCACAGCCCGAGCATTATTCAGATATCTTCTCCAGATTCTTCACGAGGTGGAACGTCTTTGGAGCGGACGCATACTATCTTTGATCCGACGCCAATGACCATTTTTAGAGAAGGAACGGTGTATCAGCCCAGACCAGCACAAGAGAGTTCCGGCGAAGAATCGCCAAGTGTTGATTTTAGGCAGTACCAGCAAGAAGAAGAAAATATGGACCCATCGGAGCCGGAGCGTGATAACGTGGAGCGGGTAGATGAACCCTCCCGTGATTCGAGGCCTGAGAGGCCACTAGGGCCCATAGGCCACCGTAATGGCTACGGACCAGGCAAGGAGGAGGCCCTCGTCTTTGTGTCGAGCCTCGGTGGACGCCGAGTGATATAAATGATATCCCGAGCATCCGATGATTCGGGAGGTGGAAGAGTTCGGCGAAGGTACCGTATCCCCAGTGGCATCGATTTTTGGGTACGGACGGCACGAAGTTCCATGATACCCACGGTGGGTTGCTTGGCGTATTTGCCGACCTTCTATACGGGTTGAGATTCCCCGCCGGCTTTCCTTACGCGGTGGTTTTGCAAGTGGGGCATGCATCCAGACCCAGTGCACCCTATTTCTTGGGGCGGGATCATCGGCCTCCTGGTGATGTTTCACCGGAAAAATATCCTCGCCCCAAATTTAAGGAGATAACGAGCTCTTTATATGGCGAGCAACTCCTTCATCTCGGGGCCAGCCGTCCGGGTGGTATTACGTTCATACGGATTGGGGTATCCGAACGGCTTGGTGGAAGGTCTCCCTTCATCTTTGAAGGAGTGGAAGGATAAGTGGCTACGGGTGGCGAGTGGCAAGCTCGCGTGGGAGATGGAGAAAGGGAAACCATTCTTCATCCCCATCGAACTTTGTTTTTGGTTACAGTAAGTCTTATCTTTTTTTCTTTTTCTGCTTTTGTTGTTTACTGTTTCCTTTTGTGATTGACTTTTGCCTTTTTACCTTTATAGAGAAACCAGGGCATCAAAGGGCCTCTATCGGCCACCTTTATTCGAAGGTCGGAAAACATCCGGCTCGGGGCATCATGGACGGCGGATTGAGAGGTTGGCTACCGAGGCCAAATTGGCGCTTGGTGGCTTGAGGCTGCTGCGCCCGCCCGACCCTAAGGCCGAGGGGCGGCTCGGGACGAGGTGGTGAGCGGGAGGTGGAGGTTGAGAGAGCCTCAGCAGAACCCTCCCGTGTAATGAAGAAATGACGGCCCATTCTCGGAGAAACGGCCAGCGAGACGAGCGAGCTGCGCCGTCTCCGCATGACAGTTAGTCTGTGGGCGAGATCATCGCACCCGTCGAGCAAACGCAGACTCGAGCCGCCGAGTGCGGCTTAGATTCGAGGTAAACATTGTATTTTTATACTTCCTTTTGAAATGTTATTCATTTTTTCTTTTGACCTATTAACGGTGGTTGTTTTTGTAGGGCGCAGCTTGGATTTGCGTGCACGCCCGCAGCGTGAGGAACACGGCCGCTCGGCGAACTCGGGCGACCATCGATCACCCTGTAGATGCGGAGGTGGCTCAGAGAGCTGATATCCGGGCGTAAACGCGTCCGTGATGGAGTCTGGGAGGTAGTGGAGCCTCCTCTTCAAAGGAGAAGAGGAGGAATTGTGATAGAGGAGCCGGTCGGTGAAGAGGTTTGCCAAACGGCAGTAGGAACTTCTGAGCAGCCCCGAGAAGAGGAGGTCCGCGAACTTTCTCCGATGACCTCGGCAGGGAAGGTCACTTCATCCCTCCAAGTCAAGTGAGGGATGAATATTGCGAGGAATTATTGGACTACGCCTCGATGGTTTGTGGAATTCGTTCGATGTGCCACACCGACGGAGGAGCAATCGAGAGTTTTGGGAGGCAGGTCGGGCGCGATGAGTGTCGGCTCGTGCCTGGACAAAGGCATCGAGCAATTCTGCTCGGAGACCCGGACGAAGAACAAATTCGAGACGCCATGGCAATGTCGGGCGGATGATTGGGCTTTTATGGCATGCAATTGGGGGTACTCGCGAGCTAGAGAAAAGATATGCCGATCTGGAAAAGCGGCACGGGGACTGCGGGAGGCCTATGCTACCCTTCAAGGGTACAAGAATCGTTAAAGACCCAGGCTGATGCGGCTACGGCTCGGGCCAACACGAGAGAAAGCTGCGGCGAGGGGCCGAGGCGGGCGAGATCAGGCCATGAGTTGAAGAGGAGCTTAGGGCTAAGGTTGCCGAGTTGGAGCAGCTGCATTGCCGGGCGAGAAATGGAGGCGTCTAGCCGATGTCTTGCGCGAGAGAGGCCAAAGAGACTACTCATCGGCAAATTGGCGGCTCGCACACAGGCCGTTGAAGCTTACAAGGACTACGAGGAGTATGCTTTTATGTTAACTGCGACCCACGCGACCAGCCTCAGAGAGAAATTCTCGATTTGGTTAAGCCGGGCGTCTTGTTGCTCGGCTTGAGGAGGATCGGCCCTCCTGGAGGCTGATCTCGATGCTCTTCGGCCGAACTTTGCGGGCTCCTAATGCTCAGGGCTCTCCTCCTCCGGACGTGGAAGAAGTTGCCTCCAGCGGTGCCGTCGAAATTCCGCCCCCTGCTCAGTCTTGACGTTTGTCTCTTTTTATTTACATGCTTTCATATGTACTCATAGGTAGGTAATTTGGCTTCGTGCCTCAAGATGTAATGGGCTCCGGCCTCCCTTATGTAAATACTTTTGAAGTAGAAATGGTATTATTTTCCTCACCTGTGTATGTATTTCAAGCTTTTTGTATATGCTTGGCTCTTCTCCTTTTTGTAAAATTGTTGCCTGTCTTCTTTTTCCTTTTATATTCCCAAGTATGGGGCTCGGTTCCCAATGCTTCTGTATAAGGGGCTTTACTTGCTTTAATTGATTCTCGTATTCGGTATATGAACCTGATCTTTATTTTGTTTTTGGTACTCGGTGTATAAACCAAGTCTGCATTTTGTGCCCAGTGTGTACATCGAGTCTTTGATTTGTGCTCGGTGCGTAACCAAGTCTTTGATTTGTGCTCGGTGCGTATCCAAGTCTTTGATTTGTGCTCGGTGCGTAACCAAGTCTTTGATTTGTGCTCGGTGCATAACCAAGTCTTTGATTTGTGCTCGGTGCGTAACCAAGTCTTTGATTTGTGCTCGGTGCGTAACCAAGTCTTTGATTTGTGCTCGGTGCGTAACCAAGTCTTTGATTTGTGCTCGGTGCGTAACCAAGTCTTTGATTTGTAAGGATAGATCCGTCTTGTGGGCGTGTTGCCTTTTTTTTCATCGTGCAAAAGACGTACCTGAGATGACGTTTCGGCCTTTAGCTTAAGCCGAGGCAATTATTACTGTCCTCGGCGCATAAATAAGGGTGAGTAAAAACTTCATTTCCTTTAGAGATCTCACGAAATATCGGATGAAAGGATAATTCCTTGGAATCCTATCGGATCATAAACCGAGATCTTTATTGATAATACCGTTTGGGTATGCTACATTCCATGGATGCATAATTTTTCTCCACTCAAATATTCTAGGTGATCGCCCCACCGGATAAGGCGTGGTGACCGAAATGGGCCCTCCCAGGTTGGCTTCAATGGTGGGTTGACGCCTGATTATCTTTTTCAACACAAGATCGCCCGACCGAAATCTCCTTTCCTTTACTTTCGAATTGTAGTACCTTTCACTCCTCTGTTTATACACTGCGTTTTTCATCTAAACCGCACCTTTTTTTTTCTTGAGTAGGTCTAGCTCGGCTCGGGCGCGGTCTCATTGCGGTCTTGAGAGAAATTTGCAACTCGAAGGTAGGGGCTCCAATCTCAACGGGAATCACCGACTCGGCTCCATAAGCCAAAGAAAAGGGTGTTTCTCCGGTGGCCGCTCGATCGTGGTCGTTCGTATGACCCGATTGGGTAGTTCCTCCGACCAATTACCTTTAGACTCCTCCAATCTCGCCTTCGGGGTATACTTGAGTATTTTATTAACGGCCTCAACTTGTCCGTTCGATTGGGGATGGTACGGAGTTGAGAAATGGTTTTTTATGCGGAAACCTTCACAAGAATTTTGAAACCTTCGGTTATCGAATTGTTTCCCATTGTCTGTAAAATCGAATGTGGTATCCCGAATCTACAGATAATGGATTTTCATACAAAGCTCACAATCTTTTCCTCATCTATTTTTGCCAGAGACTTCGCCTCGGCCCATTTTGTGAAATAATCCACCGCCACAATGGCATATTTGACGCCCCCTTTGCCAGTGGGGAGTGGTCCGATGAGGTCCATTACCCATTTGGCAAACGGCCATGGGCTAAATACGGAGGTAAGTTGCTCAGGATGATATCTGACCTGCGGCGCAAACCTTTGGCATCTCTCGCATCTTTTGACAAGGTCGGTTGCGTCCTTTATTAGGGATGGCCAATAGTATCCTTGTCGTATTAATTTATAGGCCAACGTCTGGCCCCCAACGTGGTTCCCGCATATTCCCTCATGAACCTCTCGAAGTGCATAATCTGCATCTGTCTCGGAAAGGCATCGTAGGAGTGGGACGGAGTATCCTCGTTTGTATAGGATGCCATCTACTAGTGTAAACCGAGCCGCTTGGGTTCGTAGTGTTCTGACTTCGGCTTTGTTTTCAGGTTGAACTCCCTTCTCTAAATCTTCGAACGATTGGGGTCATCCCGGTGCATTCGGTGGTTTTGATTGTATATATCTTCTTTGCGCCGAGTGACGGGGCGGCGACGGTTGTGTGTGATGACATCCGCGATGGCATCCGTCCCTGGGCTGGAGCCGAGCCGAGCTAAGGCATCTGCCTGCATATTCTCGGCTCGGGGCACATGTAAGACTTTTGTCTTAAAGTGTGATAATCTCTTCTTGACCAAGTCCAAATATTGTGCAATTTTTGCTCTTTTTGCTTCGTACTTCGCCCGTTGATTTGATGAGCGACCGGTGAGAATCACTTTGTGTACCAATAGTTGTTTTAGGCCCATGGAAGTTGCCATCTCTAAGCTTTGCGAGAAGTGCCTCGTATTCGGCCGTTGTTCGTTGCGGGAAGGCGAAATCGTACGGCGAGAAGCGTGCACTTTCCATTTGGATCGATTATCACGATTCCGCCCCGCTTTCGACTGCGGTGGAAGAGCCGTCAACGAACAACTTCCATTCTTGGTCTTCCATAACTTCCAATCGTATGGAAGGTGTGAATTCGCCACAAAGTCGGCTAAGGCATGTCCTTTTATTGCGATGCGTAGTTCGTATATAATATCAAAGTGATTTGAATTAAATGACCCATTTGATCATCCGAGGCCAGTATCGGTCGGTGTAGTACTTGCTTGAGTGGGTAGTTCGTCAAGACTATAACCTTGTGCTCTAGAAAATATGGCGGAGTTTCGCGCCGCAATGACTAGCGAATAAGCCAATTTTCCCATTGGTGGATAAGCGGGCTCGGCGTCATGTAACGCTTGGCTAGTGTAATAGAGCGGATGTTGAATAGGACCATCTAACTGATTAACACCGAACTTATAGCGTATTCGGATACCGCGGTACAAATACAAGTCCTTCCTTGGGTAGGTTTTAGCAATATAGGAATTGAAGAAAGGTGCGGTTTGAGGATTGGCGATCTGTGCTCGCTCAGTCCACTCAAAATTTTTACTCTTTTTATAATTTCAAAGAAAGGTTTGCACTTGTCAGTGGATCGTGAAACAAATCGGTTAAAGCGGCCAATCGGCTGTTAGGCTTTGTACCCTTTTTACGAGTTCGGGGTTCTAAATCAATTATGGCTTTTATTTTATGCGGGTTGGCTTGATTCCCCTTTGGTGACCATATACCCAGAAATTTAGCCGACCCCAAACGTACACTTTCTCGGGTTTAACATCATCTTGTACTCTCTCAAAACAGCGAACATTTTATTAAGATCGTTCGGA
Source organism: Rehmannia glutinosa (assembly GCA_016081115.2). NCBI lineage: Eukaryota > Viridiplantae > Streptophyta > Magnoliopsida > Lamiales > Orobanchaceae > Rehmannia > Rehmannia glutinosa. Next base: position 203,605 of record JABTTQ020001191.1, read on the forward strand.
TGATCGGATATGTCTGATGATTTTACCAACATGTCATCTACATAGACTTCCATAGTTTGACCTATCATTTTTTCAAACATCTTATTTACTAACCTTTGATAGGTCGCGACAAAGATTCTTCAAGCCGAAGGGCATCATCTTTATGTGATAAATTCCACAGCGAGAGAAGAATGATGTATTTTCTTCGTCTTAAGGTGCATTCGTATTTGATTGTAACCGAGTATGCATCCATGAAGCTCATCGATTCGTATCCGTGTGGCGTCTACCATATAATCAATATTTGGCAATGGATAAATCGTCCTTAGGGCATGCCTTATTCAGTCGGTAAAATCACGCACGGGCGCTTGGCCATTGCTTTTCTTTACCAAAATCTGGATTGGCAACCCATCGGGATAGAGGGCTTCCGGATGAATCGATTGTCTATCAACTTGTTTACCTCGGCCTCAGTCTTTGCTTGTCTGTCGGGGGCCGAGCTTACGCTTTTACGGACAAGCGGGCGGAGCGTTAGATCAATATTGAGGCGGTGGCATGCATACTTAGGGTCAATTCGGGCATGTCTGCATGAGTCCATGCGAAGACGTCAAGATTATTTTCTAAAAACTCAATCGGCTCGGTTCGATATGGTTCGGGAGATCATGACCAATACGCATTGGCGTCCCTCGCAGTCTTCCAACGTTGATTGTATCAACTTTGTTCTACTGGTTCCGCCCGTTTTCTTTTCTTTGCTCTGCCCTCTTTGATCTGCGGGGGCAATTCATCTTCGATGGCGGCTCGTTCTCATTGCCGGCTCACCTTCTTCTATCATCGGTTCCTTCCGGGTCGACGACACAGGTTATTCTCTGAGCGATCACCACTTTCCGCTCGGACTCCTCCTTGGTCATGGGATCGCCTTGTATGGTTCCACCTGGTTTGTCCTCGTTCGCCACGTTAATCTCCGATCGGAGTTTGAGGAGCATTCTTGTGACTCCTTTGATTCCCTTTATGTATAGCCTCACCATCGGATGTTGGGAATTTTATACAAAAATGATATATCGAAGCATTGCTTTTATATAATAAAGCAATGGCCTCCCAATGATAACATTGTACTCGAATCGGCATTGCTTATTTTGAATGTTGTCATGACGGTCCGTTTATGCAACCCTTGTCCCATTTGGATGGGCAAATCAACTTCTTCTCGGCGGGACTATCCTTCCTCCTCCAAACCCTAGAATGCTATCGTTGCACGGACGGATATAGCTATCGTCCACGTTCAATCTTGAAAAGCTCGGACATAAATGACTGGCGAATAGCTTCGGGTCGATCAAAATTCTATGGACCGGAATACCTAAAATCGGTGCGGTAATGACCGGGGGTCGGAATGAGGATGGACCACCTGGTCGGCATCCGCATCCAAGAACACAAAATGGCGGTGGGTTGGCCTTCCTTGATTTCCGCCACTCGAACTTGCTTTTCGGCGTTGGCTACTGTCTAACATCGACTTTCCTTTTTTCATTTGGAGCGGCTATCCTAGGCTTTATTAGTATTGATTCGATTTACACTCGACATCATGAGGATCTCCCTACTCGGTTTTTCGCGGGGGGTGGCGGCAGGAGAGTTGGATTGGTTCGCGCTCGGATTGACACTTGAGCTAGTGCGGTGGGGCGGTAGTTCATGAGCGTATCTTTTAAGCGCCGCCTTGCCGAACAATCGCATAATTTCTCACGATTAAATCTCGGCACTCATCGGTATCGTGACCTATTGATTTATGATAGGCACAATATCGGCGTGAATCTAATTTTGTCGGCTTGACCTTCAAAGGCCGAGCGAGAGTAATTCCATATGGTGATGGAGTGTGGGTCAAAGTACTCCTCGGTGCGGCAACTTTCGGCTCGCTTCCTGGCGAGCCCTAAATCCGGTGGTCGGGTTTTCCGAGAAACAGTCTAAATCCCGACCCGACCCAATGCTTTTGGTTCTTTCCTTTCGTCCTTTCTCACGCCCCTGGCGGTGCTCGGGGCGGTTACTTGCCATGGCTTCTTCCGGCGCAAATATGGCGTTCGCGCGGACCGGAAACTCTTGGTGCGAGGTAGCCCCGATTCATGGATGGAGTAATTAAACCAAATCTCGGGGGCAAGTCCGGCCCGTAGGCTGCGATTAAAAATGGCGTCATCCGACACCTTTGGTTCCATCTCTCGAACTTGCTTGTTGAACCAGAAATGTAGCTTTTCGAGGGGCTCATCCTTCCCTTGTTTGATGTTCACGAGGAGTCCTTAGGTGCGGCTCGAACTTTGGACGTTAAGAAATGCGTCGTAAAGGCGGGAGGCGAGATCCCCCATGCCGAATGGACCTCTGTGGTAGGGTCCTAAACCAACGATGGGCTCGGTCGCCCAGTCGTGGGAAAGGCCACGCAAGGATGGCATCACTAAGGCCGCATGCGAGTTCCATCCATGCTAAGTACTTGTGGGCGTGAGTGGTCGGGTCGGTTTCCCCATTGTAGAGACCGAGGCACTGGGGGATCTTCAACTTTGGCGGTAATGGGGTCGCCGAGGATTCAGGAAGGAAAATGGCGACATAAATTTGGTTGGTTCATTGCTTGGGGCGGTCTTGAGGCTATTCGCGTATCGGACCGCCTTCCAACTCGTTCAAACAGCCTTGACAGACGGTGTATTTCTACATCTCGTTCTCGCCATAGGCTAGGGCCTTGATCCGATTGACCCTAAGGCTTGCTCCCGCTCATCGGAAACGTGAGCGGGAACTTATCGTCGAGTGGGCGAAAAGGATCAAATCGGTCGTCGGCGAACACGAGTGGGCATGGCGATGTCGTGTTGGCTCGGTAGTGACTACGCAACACGACTTTGTCCTTCCTCATTTTCTGTGATGCGCTTTCTCATCACGACGGACACGTTGTTCATTACTCCGAATCGGCTTGGCTTCAAGCCGTCATGAGGAAGCCGGGAATTTGAGGATTAATATTAACATTTAGTTGTGGGTTGAGTGGGTTAGTATTTGCAAGGAGTGGATGAGGTGCTTGAGAATTTGTGGTAGCGAGTTTGTGATATGAGTTGGTTCATTTCTTTGTACAAAGGTTGGGTTGGCAATTAGGCGAGCGAAAGGAAATAAAGTAGTGCTCCTGCCTTTCTGTTTGGAGCATATTTTGGCCATTAGTAGTCTGGCGAGTTTGGTTGTTCAAATGTTGCTCTTGATCAAACGAGCATTTCTCATTGTTGACTCATTTTATGCTGTTATGAAAAGGTTAAGCGTTAAATTTTACCTGGTTTTCACTTAACTTGCTTTTGCTTGGAATTCTCGATGGACCAATACGGTGCCCTCAACGCGCCAATTTGTTGGCGTGCGTTTTGGTCAACAAGCAAAAATATGTAAAAGATTTAACACGTGGAAATGTAAACGTGCATAACGTGTATTTATTTACGGCTAATTCTGCCTTTTTTGCATAATGCCGGCGAATTATTGGGGTCGGTCTTTGTTACAATCTTACTCTTTTTCTTTTTCTCTCTCTTTTCCCCTCCGCTTTCAATCTCACTCTATCAGACTTTTTATACCCCTTGAGTCAGTGGGTTTACAATAGTCATCTTTGCACTAACTATTCATTAATTAGTAAAATAATTAAAGAAAGACACATGTCCTCCTCAGAATCTGTGCATGTCGTCAAAACTTGCCACTTGTCGACTTCTCTTTATAACTTTTCGACATGTGGCGTTTCGATACCAATAAAGCGTTAAGCATGGCGTGTGATTATTTTTATGGGTCTGTCGCGCATGCGTTTCCCGTCGAAATTCGGGCTCGGGGCTCGGCAGCCGTGTTGCGGTTGGGCTCGGTAGTGGGCGAGCCTAATTCGTGACGTGTCGCCGCGATAGTTTCGCGTCACTCGCAGTCTCCTACTCGTGCACGTGTCTTTGGGTGATGACGTGGATTAATTTCTTCCAGCTCGGCTCGGGCGTCATCAAAATTCCTGAACATGTCACATTTCAGGAATTTCAAATGATCACACATCATTTGTTATACAAAATTAATTAAAACCAAATGTCACATTCCGGTAATTTCTTACGATATATGTCTCTTCTTATATTTCAAAATGCGTAGATAAATTTCGCCACGTATACACTGACAATATTATATTATACACATCATTTATTTAGTTTACTGAAACTAAAGCAGTTAAAACGGGCTAAGCCGGCCCCACCTAAGGTAGGAGATGGATTATGTGTTTAGTGACCCGTCAAGAGGTAGGCCTAAACTGGCTAGCCCGCTGCAAATTCGCGGGCTTGGCGGGACGGACCCGGCAAGCTGGCCAGACCGATAACAAAAAAAAAGAAAAGAAGAAGAAGAAATAAGATGAAATAGAAGAAAAAATAGTGTAATTGATATTTTATATTTTTATCTCTTATAACAGTGTATTAATATTTTTTTTAAATATGTATTTGTCATCATTTATTATATTTGATTCATTAAAACTAATAATATGCATAAGAAAATATTTTTTTTATTTTTATTTTTTTTATTTTTTGGGTGGTCGGCCTGCCTAGCCCGCCCCGCCATCCCATTTTGATAGCTCTAATTGAAATACAAGAGAAATATTGCCAAAAAAAATTCTTTATCTAGAGCCAATGACAGAGCTAGAAGACCCAAACAGGGTGTATCGAAACACAAAAATTGGGTGGGCGGATAGAAAATCCGAAATAAATAATACAAATTATAACTATTTTTTTTGTAAAAAAAATTCTTACTAATTTTTTTTTCAAATAGAGACCGGGTCGGGGCCCGAGGTTGGCCCGACCTGAGAATCCGCTAGTGTCTAAAGCTGATAATTTTTGGCCCGTCCTGTGGTCCGATCCAACCAGTCTGAGTTTGAGTTGGGCTGGGGTATGTTTTTATAGGCCCAAAATGGATCATGTCTACTTTATTTTGGTTCAGTGCGGAGACACATTTATGTTTAAAAATATGTTTGGATTGGGTTGGGTTGAAAAAATCAGCGATCTGGAGAATTTTTGGATAGCCAACCCGGTTTTACGTATTAGCCCGATGGACTCGGGCTGGGCCAACTCTACCTTTATCAATATCCACCACTCCTAATTAATTACCAGCCGCCACAAGCTTACATACAAAAATCTAATCACCCCAACAAAACCCTAATTGTGAATACATATTTTAGTGGCCCACATGGTGAGGCAGGCAATATGTACTAAGATTTCAATTGCTGCTACATTTATATGGTATATATATATATATATATATGGTATATAATCAATATAATATATATATATAGTGATGGTCAAGATTTTTGGTGCGCCCACATAAGCATGTCTTGCGCTACAATGCTGGTTAATTTCATGTCTATGCCACATGCTCCTTCTGATACCCTCCATATTTCATGCTTCCCAGTTTTAGGGTTTTCTGATTTTTATTTATTTCTTTTTTAACATCTTGTATTTACAAATTAATTAAAATCATATATATCATTTTAGGGCTGACTAGGTCATGACTCCCACTCCAGTTTGTTAAGTTGTCTTTGCTCTAATCTTCTTAATTCTTGGATATATTGTTTATTTTTACACTAGTTATGGATAGGAGTTCCACACAATCATTCCATTGGTATTCATTACCTGATCTTAATACAATTTTGAGATCAATATTTAATTTTTCCAATTTGATTTAAAATGTTCGTTTGGAACATTTCTATTTAATTGTTCCATATATTAAATCATATATATATATATATAGTTACTTCCAATGCGGAGGCAGGGGCCCAACATCCCCCCCAAAACAAAAAAAAAAATAATTACTAAGTAATTTTAAAAAATATATAGTTTAGTTAATATTTATATGAATTTTTCTTTTAGTTTTTATCTGTCCCAACCCAATTGACAATTGTGTATCAGCTCATCCCAAATTTTTTCCAGGCTACGCATTGGTTACTTCTAAATGAAGAAGTTTCAGGGGAATTATAAGTTCAATTGTCCTGTTTTATATTACTAATTACTATATTAGTTCTATTAGGTTGCGTTTGGATTGGAGTATTTGGATTTGAGGAGAGGATTTATGGAAGGATTTCAAATGACTCCGAATAGGAATGATTTGAAATCCTCCAAAATGACTCCAAAAATAGCTTCCAATGATTTGAAATTCACTATAGAATGATTTCATCCAAACAACCTCAATAGATTTGTTATTATGGATTTGAAATCCATAGCTCAAATCCTTCCATCCAAATGGAGACTTAGAGTTTCGGACTGGATCTTATCATGTTCTACGGTGGTGGTCTAATTCAGAATTTTCTACAACGGTGTTCTAATTCACCAAGTGAATGTCGCATGCATAAGATGATGTTATTATTGTTCACGTCATATTTACTTGAAATATCAATGCAAGGAAATCCGAATCCGAATTGGATTTGTAACCAATCGTGCAATGTGATGGACTTATTTGTATAGTGTTTATAAATCAGATTTAATTTAAATCGTTTTGAACTGTGATCTTTGAAAGATCAATTAACCTTCATACATTAAACATAAAAGAGCAAGATTTCGTTCAGTTGTTTCTATTATTTTATTTGCACGCTTATAGTTTTTTATTTTAAAATCTTTTTTTGGGGGGTGAGTCGGGGTGGAAGGTTTGGGTGTTCAAAACGTGCATAGAGCACCGTGGAACACGTGTGAAATAATTAAGAATCAGCATTCAGCTTTCAATGTATCGTATATTCATATTCATGACAACGGTTCAACTACTAACTAATTACGATGGATTGATACATTTTTTTTAGCAATAAGCTAAGAATCACTTTTTTTTAGTGTTTCGTAATCAAGCGTTTCAAACATAAACACAAGAGGCTGATTTCTGATCTTTCGTCATATATAAGGAATTTAGACATTGTTTATACTTCTTTCATTCAAATAAATATAGTTCAGTTTAAATTTTCACACATATTAAAAAAAGTATTGAAAATTATAAATATGCAAAAAAATGTACTTTTTTTTTAGAAAAATAGGAATAATATTAATTAGGAGAGTATCTCCAACGCAACTTGATTCGCCATGTGATCAGAAAATGAGGAAAAACCCCATCATCGGCTCCATACAAGAAAATGAAAAAACATGACGCGCAAGAAGGTGGGCAACAGAGTTTCCTGACCTTTTAATAAGACTCGGACACACAAAATCAAAAGTGCGAAACAAATCCATAATATCACTAACTATATTCCCCAGGTAAGAGAAATCTTCAGTTTTCCTTTTAAGCTTGTAGTAGAGGTTGCTGCAATCCGTCTCGACTACTACTGACTTGAAGCCGAGGTTTCGAGCAAAAATGTTGCCTTCTCTACACGCTATGGCCTCCGCCACATCCACTTCGTACTCGTGCGGAAAGTGTTGGATTAAAGATTGGAACGTTTGACCCCGAGAATCTCTAATAATCATCCCTACACCTGTCCCTGCTCCTTCTCGAATGGACGCATCGGAATTTAGTTTATATAACCCCTGCTCCGGCGGTTCCCAAATGTCACTAACGGTGAGGACCGAATTGATTCTTTGATGATCAACCGCACCCCTGTGCTCATCCAATCTCTTCATAACCTGCTGCTGCGTGTAATTTTATTTAATGAATAATGTAAATTACAAAATGCATATTAAATACGGTTATAATAGTAAAAGAATGGAAAAGATACTATTAAATATAAAAAGTGGACTATATATTTGTGACAATCCAAAAATAAATAATGGACTATATATTTGGAAATGAGAAAGCACTTTATAGCAATTTGCAAAATGGAGTGAAAATGCATCACCAATAAGATGGCAAAATTATAACATGCATTAATTGTTGTCACAAATCGACCTAAGCACAACAACCTCAAAACACGATTTATGCCTTCCATTTCACCCTAAACTCCCATTGCATATGTAGGAAAAATGGTTGGCTTCCACCAAGCTAGGAAATTTACATATACTCAACTCAACATTATTCTTGATTGCAAAAATGGCAGCCATTTGAAACCTGTGAACATATCATGGAGGTGCTATGCTATGTCTATGCGACAGCCACTTTTGGGTGCTTTTCTCATTGTCTGATTTTACAAAAGTGCATTTTAAATCACCATTGAGATTTCAGTTTCCACTTCATATTATATTGTATTAGATTAATGTCAATTATACAAGATGATGTCATAATTGCATGTACACGTGTCATTCATCTAATAAGATTGGAATAGAAAGGAAAAAATAATTTGAGAATTTTGATAGTCGTCGATCGTGACTCTTAAGTTCTCTTATACATTTTAGGTGTGAAAGATTCACTCCGTTCACTTGTGGATGCATGTAATCTGAATAAATGAATTATATAAATCTATATATTGATTTTTCGTTCATATTTTTAATTATCATTATTTTTTCTTTCAAATCATGAAATACTTTAATATATACTCTTGGTACCATAAGAGACCCCAAAAAAAAGTATGAATTCTTAGTTCTCACTTCCTAGTTGCTTGCCATATAAGTGAGCATATATATACACCTAGCTATATGTTATCCTCCTCATAATAAAAATAAAAAGAAAAAGAAAATATACATATTAATTTGAGTGTGATTAAGGAATTGTCCAAAGTGCCCCTAAATGGGAGGTGACGAAAACAAATATGTACACCGTACGTAAGTTTAAGTAATTAAGTAGCAAATAAATAGAAGAGTTAATTAAAATATGAGAGCTATTAATGATGAGACACAGAGCCCGAAATCCTGGAAAATTGTCTAGATGTGGAACCAATTACGGAAAAATATTATTTCATAAATTTGTCGATTGGTTTCCCATTTTCATAAAATTGAATCAAAAGTGATGTCCATATCAGATTCACCTTTGAGGAAAGGACTGACGTGCTTTCCACACGCAATCAAAATGGGGGTAATTTTTTCAACTTCATTTTATTTTTCAAAAAAATTGGGAAAGATTTAACATTTACTGATAAGTTTATTAAAAAAATTAAAATAAAAAATAATGAGTAAGACACTAGGAGTTTTCATGATGTAATTCATGTGATGTATGGTACAATACAGAGGTAAGTGCAACAAAAAGGATTTATTTGAATTTGATAGAAAATAATTTGAGGGAACCAAATATACTTTATTCTACATATCACATGTAACATTAATTTGAGGATTTATGCTTCCTGCAACCTGTAAAACTACTAGAAGAGTTTCATTAATCACAAAATTGGACTTTTAAAATATTAAAAAGATTCATATTTTTTTTTTGAGGAAAAAAAAGATTCATATTCAATATATGTCGAATGTTCATGTAGTGTGAAAAGGTGAACCTAATAATACATTAATTTTCTTTTAACAATTTATAATCATTTAAATAAAAATATATTTAAATCTCTTAAGGGTGGTTTTTTTTTTTAATTCGATAAATTTATATATTGAATTATTAGTGGGTTAAAATCGTATTTTTCCTTTTAAATATTTAATTATACATTTAATTCATTAATTACTTATTAGTTCATAAAAATTGTCAATTGGGTTAAGTCAACAATTGAGGGTCCACGAGGCCTAGTTCATTGTAAAAAAATCTTGTGGTCCAAATTATACCAGAATAATGTGCCCTAAAGTCCCAGATATAAATAGTTACTCCCTAATTATATAATTAATTACATTTTAACCGTTTAATTTTCTTATCTTTTGGATTTTTCTCCTAACTTAAGCGTCGAATGGTCTTCCACGAGATAACTCGTAGACTCCTACTAACACAAATATTTGCAGGCAAATTCATATTCCGGAGTCAAATTATATTTTCTTGAATACCTAAGGCGAAGTGAGCTGCCCATTCTTCGATTTTTAGCAGCATCGTATATATAATTTATAATTTAAAATTTAACGGAGTTAAAAAAAGGCATATGCCACTGGTGCCGACCTTGAGTTCGTCCTGGTACCTTAACGTGATGTATTTGTGCCACTCAACTTTCGCGAATTACATAAATTAAATCATTTCCTGTTTTATGATATTCAATATTTCATGTTCTTAAATATTGGGTCTCAATAATTATAATTTAAAAAAAAATAGAGTAATGTTATTTGATTTAGGTATAAATAAACCAGATGTACTTCGGGTCGCGTCCCTAGACTCGAGCCCTGGTACTTCGTTCGGATGACATGTAATAGAACACACGTTAGGCTAGCCGGGAGGGTTCCCAGCTAAGACCCTCCGATGCTTAAGTCGATCTGAGATCTTAGATCAAAGTGGCGAGGAGCGAAGTGAATAGTAAAATAGTGAATACGAAAATGGTTGCAATCAGTAGTATTTATAGTTTTGGTTGGGCCAGTCGCAAGCTAGCTCCACGTGTCTTGATCTCCTGACCCGGATGTCACTATCGGAATATACGGTCATGATCATGGGTCAACCCGGATTATTACTTCGGGTCGGGTTTGGGTCTTTTAGAGGATACGAATCCTTCCTGGAAATAGGGTCCGACCCGGGCTTACCTCGCGCAGGGTCGCGATCCTTTCGTAGTGATGTCAATTCAAGATTCCACCTCGCCTGGGGTCGCGTGCCTACTAAAGGTCTGTCATGTCCGCTAGGTGATCTTTTCGAGACGCGAGCTTGCCACCTCGGTTCGCTCGAGAGCTATAGTTGGGCCCCTCGAACCATAATGATGGCTCTGGAATTTAAGTAATACTTCGAGGGTAAGGTGGTCTTTTAACAATACTCATCATTACTCCCTCAGTTATTTTTATTATTTTAAATCAAAATAACTATTAATCTGGACCATCGAATTCGAAAAGTCTCTATATTTTTAACCGTTAGATCTTCCCGCCATTTCCTATATATATAAAGCCAAAAGTTTCACCCCTCATTTGTTACCATTTCCTTCGCAGCAGTAAATAATTTCTGGGGCGCCGTGGCTCGCAAATTGCTTCGTCTGACGGCTTTGTACTCTTTTCGCTCGTCGAGGTAGCCCTTCAGTTCCTACTCGTCTTATATCTTTATTTATTTTTATTAAAAGATTTTTCTTTCTCCACCCCGCCTCTCTTTTATAGAAATATGAACTCCTCGGACCGAACCCTTGGCTCTTCCGACTCCAGCTCGAGCACTTCGAGTTCGAGTTCGAATGACTCTAGCTCAGACCCAGGTTCTAGTGTGAATCCGAATAATGTAACTGGGTCTCACAAAATTTTAGACGTTGATCCTGTTAGGGCTATTAAAGTAGGTTCCCATATAGATGAGAATGATGAATCTGATTCGGGTAATGGTTCCAAAGGGGATGACCCTCTTGTAGATCCCGACCTCGAGTTCACCGCCCCATGGGCTTTGCTTCGGTCAATTGTTCGGTCCTCCGAGGTGACTGAGATTAGGGAAAATTTTTTCATCCCCGACACTTACCAGATAATTATCCCAGGCAAGGGTGATAGAATAGACAAACCCCCTCTTCATTGCTTAGCCTTCCATTTAGCTAGCCTCGAGGCAGGCTTGAGGTTTCCTCTACCTCAACCTGTTGTGGATATCCTGAATGGTTTGTGTGTGTCCCCGGCCCAGTTAGTTCCCAATTCCTACAGGCACATCGTGGGTTTTATTATTCTAATGCAATACTTTAGAAAGGACCCATCCTTCCCTCATTTTTGGGCTTTGAACTCCTTGAATTCGTCCCATACCACCAGTGAGAAAGGGTTCTTTTATATTTCACCTAGGCCTAGTCGTAAGTTACTTCATCTCCTTCCCTCCTCTGTGTGTCCTTGGAAGCGTAAGTTTATTTACATTCGAGCACCTAGAGAAGATCCATGGGCCGTTCCTTTAGAGTGGAAGGTCACTCGACCTCGCCTTCGCAACCTCGGTCCTATGACCTGGGACGAGGATTTTGTGAAAAACGAACTTACCCAAAATTGGTTCGTGGCTGGGAAGCTTTTAACTGAGGATGCTCTTTCTCTTGCTGACCTTAGCCCCGCACCAAAGCCAGCGAATTTGACTTTAGGTAATATCTTTAATTATGCACTTATTCTTCCCATTTGCTTTGCTTAATTAATCTCTAGTTCGTTTTTCTATCTTGCAGATATGGCGGTTCTTAATGCTTTAGTAAAGAAACAAATGAAAGATCAGAAGGAGGCTTTACTATCTCGACGCAAGGATCGCCCTCCTCCGGTTCCGAAGTCCGAGGCTCGAGGTGCTTCCAGCTCCCAACCTTATACAACATTGGAAGGGATTCCTTTCGAGCTGCAAGGGGATCCATCGTCTGGGTGAGCCATGAGCCAAGAGCATGTTCTTCCCCCATCTCATAGTACTCCTCGCCACGTCACCTCCCATGAGGCTGTTGAGTCCTCCAAGTCTAGAGATAAGTCAAGCAAGAGCCACAAAGACAAATCTCAGAAAGATAAAACTCACAAGGGCAAGAGCTCGAGTTCGCGGGATCGCGATCCTTGCGAACCCTCTTCGATCAAGAAGCTTCGCATCGACCCCGAGGTCGAAGTTTCTAGCGGGTCCGAATTAGATGAACAGCTCGCATGGTTGGAGAGGTGTGAGACTCGATTAGCCAACTTACGTGCGGCGGAAAGAAATAGTACTCCCAAGCCCTTTCGAGGCCCCTTCGAGGCCTCTTTACCTCGCAAGGTTCCTAATTGGTTCATTAATGGCGTAGCTCAGTCCTTGAGACACATCTTAGGGAAGATTCCTTTGAGTTATACAAGCATACCCTTCTTGCCATCGATCGGTTCGATTCCCCTCACCTCGACTGACTTCACTCGTTTAGAGGAACTAATAGCCCACAATAATTTCATGGTTAGTAGTTCATTTTTTTTATTATTATTTTACCAAACCTATCCCCCTTGTTTCTCACGATGCCTTGTTTTCCTTTCTGAGAACAATGCCATGATACATCACATGTCTTGACGTCTTTGTTAGTTGGAAGACTTTTATGATGACGGTGAAAAGGACTTGGATCGTTTGTGATCGAAGCGGCGTGCCAAAACCGAGAAAGAAAAAGCTATTAACGACGCCTGTAGCAAGCTCGCCCAAGAAAACTCCACTTTAAAAACTGAAGTTCAAGATATAACTTCCCAGCTCACCAAGGCTCGAGAAGATATTGAACATTTGAAGAAAACGCATGAGCTAGAACGTCAGCAATCCTTCGACCTTGGTCGTACTCAGGGCGCCAAGGAATTTCTAGATTCAGAAGATTTTAAATATGCTACTCATAGAGCTCGCCTCAACGGTGTTGAAGCCTTCCTTGGTTCGCTGTCCTTCGAGACCTTAGTTGCTCGTCGCGCAGCTGTCTACCTTTTCGATGGCTTCGAGAAATGTCGAGATCAAGGCCTCAAGAAAGGAGCTTATAAGGTGGAGTTCGACCTTAACCTGTTGGACCCTTTTGAGGAAGACGAAGGTGATGTCGGGATCGATGTGGATGCTTCTCTGGGTTCCGAGGAGACCGAGGAAACAGACGAATTTTCTGAATTGGTACGCCCTCATCTGGCTGCCTCGGATCGCGCTCCCGGTAGTGATGAAGATGGTGCCGAAGTTTTGTAATTTTAAAACTTTCTAGGTTGTCGTCTTTTGTAATTTTTGTAGACATTGTGACGTCCTTGGTTACATATGACTTCGGACTTCGCTATTGGGTGCTTGTGCTTTCATCCTTGGATCTAATGTAACCCGCTTAACATATTTTGGAATTATGTCATCTCGCATTTTTATCATTATCTTTTTCAGATCGCTTTAGAACTTTTAATTTTGACCGAACTTTCTGAGGTCGCTTTCTTGCCGCGATCTTTTTCAGGTCGCTTTCTTGCCGCGATCTTTTCCAGATCGTTTTTGGCTTTTATTTTTTGAGCGATCTTTCGCCGGTCGCTTTCTTGCCATGATCTTTTCCAGATTGTTTTATGGCTTTTATTTTTTGAGCGACCTTTCGCATGTCGCTTTCTTGCCGCAATCTTTTCCAGATCTTTTTTGGCTTTTATTTTTTGAGCGATCTTTCGCAGGTCGCTTTCTTGCCGCGATCTTTTTCAGATCGTTTTATGGCTTTTAATTTTTGAGCGAACTTTCTCAGGTCGCTTTCTTGCCACGATCTTTTTCAGATCGTTTTTGGCTTTTAATTTTTTTGAGCGATATTTCGCAGGTCGCTTTCTTGCCGCGATCTTTTTCAGATCGTTTTATGGCTTTTATTTTTTGAGCGATCTTTCGCAGGTCGCTTTCTTGCCACAATATTTTCCAGATTGTTTTATGGCTTTTATTTTTTGAGTGACCTTTCGCATGTCGCTTTCTTGCCGCAATCTTTTCCAGATCTTTTTTGGCTTTTATTTTTTGAGCGATCTTTCGCAGGTCGCTTTCTTGCCGCGATCTTTTTCAGATCGTTTTATGGTTTTTAATTTTTGAGCGAACTTTCTCAGGTCGCTTTCTTGCCACGATCTTTTTCAGATCGTTTTTGGCTTTTAATTTTTTTGACCGATATTTCGCAGGTCGCTTTCTTGTCGCGATCTTTTTCAGATCGTTTTATGGCTTTTATTTTTTGAGCGATCTTTCGTAGGTCGCTTTCTCGCCACGATCTTTTCCAGATCGTTTTATGCTTTTAATTTTTTAGCGAACTTTCTCAGGTCGCTTTCTTGCCACGATCTTTTTCAGATCGTTTTTGGCTTTTACTTTTTGAGCGAACTTATGCGGGTCGCTTTAATAACCTCGTTGGGGTCACTTTTCCTTATTGCTCATTATTTTATCGCAAAATAAAGGGGAGAAGGTTCCTCCCCAGTACTAATTTTAATATTCATCGCAAAAGAGGGTTACAACTTACAAGTTTATTACCTAAGTATAGAACTTGCGCAAATTGTGGATATTCCATGGCCTAGGGAGCTCTTTTCCTTCTGAATTTTCCAAGCGGTATGTGCCCCTTTTCAGAACCCTTATCACCTTGAAAGGACCTTCCCAGTTCGCTTCCAATTTTCCAACGTGCCTTGACACTTCGACCTTCTTCAACACTAGATCTCCCACTTGGAAACTTCTTTCGTGTACTCGCTTATCATAAGCGGCTCGCATCCTACCCTTTTTGTGATATCGAACTAGGGCCCTATCTCTTTTTCTTCAATTGTTTCCAAATCTAGTATCGAGCCTCCTCATTCGGAATAGGGTCGAGATGGGCGACTCTGTGAGAAGATTCCCCAATTTCTCTAGGAATGACGGCTTGAACCATAAACCAACCCAAAAGGTGTCTCTCTCGTCGAGGTCTAGGCGTGGTTCGGTAGGCCCATAGAACCCCCGGGAGCTCTTCCACCCAATACGTCTTCACACATTTCAACGGTTTTCAAATGTTGTAAAATAATTCTATTTACCACCTCGGTTTGGCCATTAGCTTTGTGGATTCCCCACCGCCGTGAATTGCGAATTTTCACCTCGCGTCACACCACGCTCGAATTTTCTTCCCTTGGAGTGCGTTCCATTATCCGAGATTCGGGTTCTAGGTAATCCAAATCTCGACGATATTCTTCCAAATAAAGTCCATGACCTCTTGCTCTCCAATTTTTGCCAAGGCCTCTGTCTCGACCCACTTCGTGAAGTATTCCACAGCTACTATGACGAACTTCTTTTGTGCCTTTGCCACAGGAAAAGGTCCTAGAATGTCAATACCCCACTGATCAAATGGGCAGGCGATAGGTATTGTTTCTAGGGGCACCGCTGGTTGATGTGTTAGGTTAGAGTGGAACTGGCACTTCTCACATTTTTAGCGAACTCCAACGCGTCCTTCATGATAGTAGGCCAAAAGCACCCTTGCCTTAAAATTTTCTGAGCAAGGGAGCGACCTCCAGCGTGGTTTCCGCAATTTCCCTCATGGATCTCCCTCATTACGTATTGCGCGTTCTCCGGAAGCAAGCACTTCAACATTAGCCCCCCATATGATTTTTTATACATATCCTCTCCAATTATATGAAATCTGGGCGCTCTCATCTGTATCCTTCTCGCCTCACTTTTATCCTCTGGAAGGGTTCCATTTTTCAAAAATTCCCTGATTCCCTCAAACCAAAGTACCTCTGACCCGATGCTGAGAGCCAAGGTTTTTTCTGAATACTGATCCACAGGTCCGTTTTCCGATGTCACTTCGGATTGCTTCGCTACCAGAATAATTACTTTTCTCGAACTCATTCCCGACACCGCTTAGCAAAACGTGCAAGGCATCCGCTCTCTCATTTTCTTCTCTAGGAATCGATGTGGCGAAAACTCTCAAAATTATCCACCAACTTAGCCCGAGCGGATATTCGGACATAGATTTATCCTTTGCTTCAAACGACCCTTCCATCCGCATTGCAACTAAGCGGGAATCCGTATACGCGACAAGCTTTTTAACATTACATTTATGTGCCATCTTCATCCCCGCTATTAATGCTTCAGTATTGCCTCATTATTTGTCATCAAAGTCAAGTTATAAAGCTACTTCCACTTGAATGAGTTCGGTCCTTGCAATAAAATTCGGCTCCTCCACACACGACTACAAACGAACCATCGACGTGCGGGAGCCACGACACCTCGACTGGTCGCCGGTTCTAGGATCACGGCTTCATTGACAAAATGCTAATACTTGAGCTTTGATCGCCGTCTTGCATTGATATTTAATGTCAAACTCTCCCGGTTCCATGACCATTTTACTAGGCGACGATAGTGGCTGGGCCGTCTAAGATTTGCTTCAAAGGCCGATTGGTAAAAGTACAATGATGATCGATGAGATTGAAAATATGGACGTAGCTTCCTTGCCGCAACACTAGGGCTAAGGCCAATTTTTTTGCTTTCCAAATACTCTCTCCTCTGCTCCTTGCAATAATTTGCTCACATAGTAGGCCGACTTGTGCACCCCTTCCTCATCTTTCACTAAGATCGCCGTTGCTCGTTTAGAAGCGCTAATGCGGGTATAATGGCTTACCTTTTTCAGGCTTGGACAATAAAGGTGGCGAACTTAGGTATGATTTAAGTTCCTCAAAAGCTTTTTTCGCATTCATTTGTCCATTTGAAATTTTTCATGTTGCGTAGAGTATTAAAGAAGGCTAGGTTTCGGTCAGCGGACCTCGAAATGAACCTGTTAAGCGAGGCTAGCTTCCCTATCAGCTGCTGGACCTCATTAACTGTTCTTGGCGAAGTCATCTCCAAGATTACTTTTATTTTTTCTGGGTTCGCCTCGATGCCCCTTTCATTAACCATGAATCCGAGAAATTTTCCACCTCGCACTCGAAGGTGCACTTCGTCGGATTTAATTTCATCCCATAAGTTCGCATGATCTGAAGGCTCGCAGGTGTAATAGGTGATCCTCTTGCCTTTCACTTTTCACTAGCATATCATCCACGTACACCTCGATCGTCTTTCCAATCTCCGTCTTGAACATGAGGTTGACTAATCGTTGATACGTCGCTCCAGCGTTTTTTAACCCAAATGGCATCACCATATAACAATACACCCCTTTGTCGGTGATAAATGAGGTTTTATCCCGATCCTCCTCGCCATGAAGATTTGGTGATAGCCTTGGTATCGTCCATCATGCTCAACAAAGCACATCCAGCTGTTGAGTCTACCAAGAGGTCGATTCGAGGTAACGGATAGGGATCTTTTGGACATGCTTTATTTAAGTCGATGAAGTCCGTGCACATCCTCCATTTATCAGTTGTTTTTGAAACAATCACAACATTCGAAAGCCACTCAGTAAACTGAACCTCAACAACGTGCCCTGCCTCGAGGAGCTTATTCACCTCGCTTTCTATAATGCGGTTCCTCTCACCTCCAAAGCTTCGCTTTTTCTGCTTAATAGGTTTTGCTTCAGGGTCGACATTCAAGCGATGTACGACTACCTCTGGGCTAATACCTTGGAAATCGGATGGCTTCCATGCAAAAATTTCTGCATTCTCTTTCAGGAATTGGATAGTCAAAAGCTCCAAGTCGGATCCATTTGTGACCCTATGCGCGTGAACTTCTCGGGATCGGCTAAATCTAGCTTCACCCTTTTATATTGCTCTGTTGGCTCAATTCTATATTCCATAGTCTGTGCCTTTTTGTACACCTCTTTCTCTTTCTTACTCATGCCCGTTTCCTCTTCTCGGGTGATCTATTTGATGGTTCGAACCTCTCGCGCCCCTTTCTTCTTCTTTAGTGATAAATTATAGCATTCTCGCGCACTCTTCTGATCTCCCCTCACCTCACCAATTCCACCCGAGGTTGGGAAATTTAGCTTCAAATGGTACGTAGATACGATTGCTTGGAAACGATTTAAGCTAGGCCTCCCTAGGATGACATTATATGCAAAAGGAGCGTCGACCACCAAGTACTTAATCATCACTGTCTTTCTGCACGGCAGGGTCTCGAGCGAGGTTGGAAGATCGATGGTTCCCAAAGGGATCACCTCGCTTCCCCCAAATCCAGTTAGATGCGTGTCAACATGCTGCAACGTTGCCACCTCCAACTCCATTTTCCTAAGAACATGTAGGAAAATCACATCCGCTGAGCTACCATTGTCTATCAAGGTTTTTTGCACCGCGAAATTTGCAATATCCACTGTAATCACCATGGGATCGTTTTGGTTCGCTTCAATCCCATCTAAGTCGCGATTGTCAAAAGTGATAGGAGCTACCTCTTGTATGTTCAGGATACTCAAAGGTCGCTTGGGAGCGTGGACTAGAGTTCGCATACTTTTTCTTCTAGCACTCTGTGAATCGCCTCCACTTGGGCCTCCCGCGATCATATGTATCACTCCCCTGCGCGGCAAATTCTCGTCTTGCTTATCTCGCCTCGCCACGGATCGCTCACGTGGCCGATCTAGCCTTTCCCTTACCGGGAAACGGGCTTCAGACCTCCCGCGTGATTTATGTCTTTGTGGCGACCCGGGCCTCGCCTCTTTTTCATGCCTCCTATCGTCCATCTCATTTCCTTTTACTCTCACGAAATTTTTCAAATATCCTTGTTGGATAAGCCTTTCTATTTCATCTCTTAGCTGAAAGCATTCCTCCGTGTCATGACCATGATCTTTGTGAAAATGACGATACTTCCCATTATCTCTTCTCACTCAAGGCGTCGCTCTCATCTTTCTTGGCCATTTCAACATGTCTTTTCCTTCTATTGACATTAATGCATGTACTGGGACATTCGGTGGGGTATACCTATTGAACCGTCTTTGCTCGTTGGCGATCGATCTCGACCTCGCTCTTGGTCTTTCTCGACCTAAAGCGAGTCTCTCTCTAGGATCTTTTCGGCTCGAATCTCCAGGGGTTTGCCACAAACCATTCATGATCCTTGACTCGTTCATCTCCTCCTCCTGGATATATCGGGTCATGCCCATCAATTCTTCTTTATCCATCGGGGTCCGTGCTAAAGCGAAGCTAGTGCCCCTTCTTGATCCATGGACTAATATATTAGTCATCATGTCGATCCGCATGTCTCGCACCTCGAGAGCTTCGTCATTAAATCTATTGATGAAGTCTCGAGTGGCTCGCCCTCCTTTGTCTTATGGTAAAAAGATGGGTGGTGACCTCGAGCTCGCTTCGACTTATGAATCGATAGAGGAATTTTCTTGCCAACTGTTCATAAGACACGACGGTTTCCCAGGGAGCCGGTGAACCATTCATTCGAGCTTTTCCTTTGAGTGTGGTGATGAAAATCCTAGCGTTCATGGCGTCGATTGTCCGTAGAGTTGCATGACATGATCAAACGCGGTAAGGTGTTCTTGGGGATCCGCATTTCCGCCATATTTAGGGAGATCGGGCAGCTTGAATTGTGTGGTGACTACCTCTGCAAGGATATCAGGAGAGAAAGGGGATCCCCTCTTTTGCAGAGCGGATGTGATTTGCCCCGCCGGCTTCAAATTATCCGACTTTCGAGTAGCATGCTCAATCTGCTCACTAAGCTCATTGATATCTACCGCTTTAGGTGGCTCGCCCAAGTCCACTATCGTTGTTTCGCTCGTGATGCCGATCGATCAGCTACTTCTTGACCTCCTCTAATCCCCCGCCTTCATCACCGAACTCGTTTACCTAGGTAACTCCTTGAGGAGGAGTCGATAGGTGCTTTTCCTTTCCTTGCATTTTCTTCCATCCTTCGTTCTATCAACTTTTCTAAGTCGCTTGACCGTATATTCACCATCGGGTCCTCCACTTCCTCCTGGCCTTGCCCATGAATTTGCAAAGATAGGGAGGTTCCCGAGGTGGGACCTTTTTCTCCTCACGGGTGTCTCTTCCATGTTCGGCCGCATGAGTGAACACCCTTCACTTTCTCGGGAGTCTCGTCCATCCTCAGTTCGACCTAGTTCCCACAGACGGCGCCAACTGATTTAGGTATAAATAAACCAGATGTACTTCCGGTCGCGTCCCTAGACTCGAGCCCTGGTACTTCGTTCGGATGACTGTAATAGAACACACGTTAGGCTAGTAGGGAGGGTTCCACTAAGACCCTCCGATGCTTAAGTCGATCTGAGATCTTAGATCAAAGTGAAGCGAGGAGCGAAGTGAATAGTAAAATAGTGAATACACGAAAATGGTTGCAATCTGTAGTATTTATAGTTTTGGTTGGGCAGCCGCACAAGCTAGCTCCACGTGTCTTGATCTCCTGCAGACCCGTATGTCACTATCGAGGATATACGGTCATGATCATGGGTCAACCCGGATTATTACTTCGGGTCGGGTTTGGGTCTTTTAGAGGATACGGATCCTTCCTGGAAATAGGGTCCGACCAGGGCTTACCTCGCGCAGGGTCGCGATCCTTTCGTAGTGATGTCAATTCAAGATTGATCTTAGCCTGGGTCCACCTCGCCTGGGGTCGCGTGCCTACTAAAGGTCTGTCATGTCCGCTAGGTGATCTTTTCGAGACGCGAGCTTGCCACCTCGGTTCGCTCGAGAGCTATAGTTGGGCCCCTCGAACCATAATGATGGCTCTGGAATTTAAGTAATACTTCAAGGGTAAGGTGGTCTTTTAACAATACTCATCATTATTAAACTTTATACTTTATAGACAGCTAGGTCAAAAAGCCTATTCAACAATTTGCACGTTGGGAATAGCATAGTTGAATATTAAATGCTCGTTATTTAATTTAATTAATTACTGAAAACCTACGCAACGTATAAAGTTGGGGCTATCTTCTTTTAAATTTATAGAAAAAATTTAAGAGAATTAATTAATTTAGAAAAATTTTAGAAACATATTAATGCATTTATTTCTCTTTTGTTTTTGAAGAATTGAAAAACATGTGAGAACACATCATCAACCGCAATAACTGTAAAATTTAATTGGAAAATCAATCTACCAAAAGTTCCTTTAATATTCTGTAACTACTTATTGCTGGATTTACATGTACTTTGGAGTATGCAATGAATAAATCCCTGAAATAATTCAAATGCTTTCAGATATCGAACAAAATCACGAGTTACTAAAAATAAATTATAAGAAATTTTAACTTATATTTTGAAACAAAAAAAATTAAAATAACAACTTATAAACTTCTAAGGTAAATTTATCAAACTTATTAACTTCTTAAGAAAAATATTTGGTGAATCTTTACATTGCATTTAAATTAAAGTGCTTTATCAATATTTACAAGGTCGCCATTTTTGAGGATTTGTTACGTCAAACTATGCTAACTAATGGTGTGTGGCTTATCCTATAACCTCACCTAATTAGTTCGTTAATAGCTTCTCAAAAAAAAAAAAATTAGTTCGTTAATAAAAAGATTCATAGGTTGGGATAACTTAATTAATATTCAATATCAAATACATCATATATATTGAATTGTTAATGTCCTCTTATGAACATGGGTGCCAAAGTTACCTAAATTGTATTTGCTCACAGCCTCTAAGTGTCCTTATTCAAACTCATTTACTATATATAAGATATAAATATAAATACAAATCATGTACACCAACTTAATATAATTCGACAAACAGGGAATCGGGTTTTTTTTTTTTTTTTGACGAAAACAAACAGGGAATCGTGTTGTAGCTTAGTGGTAAAATATTTGTAAAACTCAGATATGTATCTCCTCGGGTTCGATTCTCGACTAACTCACTCATCTACCAAGATTTGTATTCAAAAGATATATATGCATCATTCTCGTGAGACCACCCTCCTACGTTAGTCCATAGGACTAAATCTACACCATCCAAATAGTAAATCAATGGCTAAGATAAATTACAATATATACAACATTTCATAAGCAAGTATACAACAAAAGGGATAAAATAGGAATCTAGGAAATTAAATATAGTAACCGCTTCCTAAAAATCAGGGACGTGATTTTGTATTGATCACGTCCCCATAATCAAGCGATTCACCTTTCCTTTCTCTCCCTTCCCGTTCGAACCTGTAAATTATTCAAATATGACAACAAAATCATGCAACAATTAATGAAAAGTATACAATTATACTAAACTAACTATACATTAAAACATTACTAAGTATACATAAACAATTAACTAAGTATACAATTACACTAAACTACATGCACACTAAAACTTTACTAATTGTACAGAAACATTTAACTAAGTATACAATTAAATTAAACTAATATACATTAAAATAATACTAAGTATACAGAAACATTTAACTAAGTATACAATTACACTGAATTACTTATATAACTAAGTATACAATTCTATTGAACTAAGTATACAAATCCACAGAACTAAGTATACAAATTCACTAAATTACTTACTAAACTACTTCTATAACTAAGAATACGATTCCACTGAACCAAGTATACAAATCCACTAAACTAAATATACAATAAAACATGACTAAGTATAAAGTCCACTGAACTAAGTATACAATAAAACAACTGTTCGCAAATATGGCGGAAAGAAATATAAATTTTGAAAAAAACGCTTGAAATTGATGATTTTTCCTCCCTAAAAATCGGGTAACTGAAAAGGTAGGATTGTGTTTCCTTAAAAATAGCTAATAACCGTCCAATTAACATAACTAATTAAATATAAAAGTACAATTATACCCTTATATGCCTAAATTAACTAAAATGATCTACAACATCCAATATTTTAAATCAAGAGTCCATAAGTGTTCTTATGTACTAACCTAAAGGGATTGGTCTCATTTGAACCAATCCTTATATATATATATATATATATATATATAAAATTCGACAAATACGTACAATAAATCATTAATAAGGAACACAAATTACCTTCTTCTTCGATTTGCATATCGGTTGTGGTACAGTAATACTTTCATTTGTCCTAAACTTATTCTTTTATTTCATATTTCGAAATGCCCCAACGAAAATACTATTTTTTTTAAAATAAATTTTGTTTCTTGTTTTGGTTTTAAATTAAGTTATTTTTTCAGTTAAAGTAATAATTTCCAACTAATAAAGACTTAAATAATAATAATAATAATAATAATAATAATAATAATAATAATGTTAATTCAGTAAGGCCCAACCATGTATTTTTTTATTCGGATTAACGGAGTATACACCATAGAACACTAGTAAGACCATCTTATCTCCAGTAGTTTGCATCACTTTAGTGCAAAATTTGTACTATTTTGGTGCAGAATCTCTATTTCATCTCCATGAGTTTGCACTTTGCACCACTTTTTGCACTAAAAATGAATATTACATAAGATTCCTTATATTATTCATTTAATATTGATTTTATTTCTTTATAATAATTGATAACGTATAAATATGTAACTGAATTAATCTTAATATTTTTTTTCTATCAGATTAATTGAAACGTATAATTAATTACAATATTTAAAATTAAGATATATGTATTAAAAATTCAAAAAAATATGTAATATTTAAAGAAATTAATGTAAAATTAAAATATTAATTCATAATAATACATAAATTTAATTTTATGTAAGATGTATAACTTTGTGTGTAGTGTTTTAAATCTCATAGTATATTCAAATTACACATCATATTATTTTTGAAAAACTTATCACATATAATTCAGTTGATCTTAATATTGTTTTCTATTAGATTAAATGAAATATAAAATTAATTATAATATTTTAAATTAAGGAAAATAAGTTAAAAAATTAAACAAAAAAAAACAAAAAAAAGTTAAAGTTTAGCGTCAAAATAGTGCAGCGCCACAAATGGCACTGCATTGTAGCAATCCTAAAGCAACGCCAGAATTTGGTGCATTGTTGGAGATGGAAATTTGACGACGGCTGGCGCTAGTTTAACTTGTTGTTGGAGTTGCTCTAATAACTTATTTTTAAAATCTATAAGTATCTCATCCAACCTCATTATAAAAATACACAGTTTTGATTTCTATTTTAGTCCTTTGCATTCTTATGACGATCAATATCTTTATGATTTTGAAGGGTTTTTATTGGGACAACTCGAGTACCTCTAACGACTTATTGTGCTACCATAGCCGATATCTAATTTAGGGACTCGAGGAGTAAGGTGGTTCTGCATCAATCACTTTAACATTATCTTTGGACTCTAAATGTAAATGAGGAAAAATAAGAAGAAAAGTACAAGTGAATAAATTGTAATTTGGGGACAAAAGATAATTAACCCTATAAAATTACATCTTAAATAATGATTATAAATATATTGGAAGTGAATCAACTAGATTCCTCATCTAATATCACATTGCGTACCTAACTTACCTAATCATTAATTAGGTTTTTGAAGTTAGATTTTAGAGTCTAAAATGGGCCACGTTTTGTTAAATTCCGCCTCAGTCAAATTTATTATATTTACTTTTTGTTTCCTCCCCTCTTTTTTTTTTTTGTTTATTAGTTCATGTAGGGTGTGGGGTAGGGAGCAAATCCTATCCTTCACTATTATACTCCGACCATAATATTATTGTTAAGTTGTTACAAAAAGATACATTAAGTATTCACAATAAAAAAGTAATGCGAAAATTTAAAATTCTATTGGTGATATATTGTATAGGTGATGACTATTTTATTTTGTCAAAATGATCATTTCCTCAAATTTATTGGTGCAAAAGTTATTTATAGTTATGATGTTAGCAATTAGAAACAAAACAGTGACAATATAAATATAGTAACATTATATTGTGTTCCTTTAGCACATTTTCATTATATTGTGTTCCTTTAGCACATTTTCACGTGTATATATCTGGCGTCATTTAAGCCAAATCACTACAAGTTAATGGAGTTGACCAAAATTATTTTTTTGGGAGGGGAGTCTTCACGGCACTCCTTTTCCCGATGGGCAGACCCAGACACATTGGGCATATTTATTTATTAAGAGTCAATTGGACAATTAATATTAAATAAACATATATAAAAAGAATTATATATTTAATTTATTAAATATCGTTTTTGTCCCTGACAATCTGAATATCTGATCCTAGAAATATTATATCGAATGAATAATAACGACAAATACAATATATATTATACCTCTATTCATCCCAAAATGTTAATAATTACACAAAAACCCTAGATTTATTTAAAATATTACAGGTGCAGTGACACTAGTCAAAATCTAATAAATTCAATAAAATAAATAAAATAATTAAATCTCATGGTTTGGAAATCACACCCACGCACGTGACCGCTGCCCACAGGCCACATCTGTAACCAGCATCAGATGCTGGTATTATTTTATTATTTTGTTTTTCACAAAATGGGCCAAGTATGGGCCGGGGGCTCAAATCAAGTGTGACTCATAATATTCTTTACTTTTATTGCAATTCACGCCTCTTCGGACACTGCAAGAGTCAGCCCATTGGCCCACATCAAGTGTGACATCATAAATCTGGTTTTGTACTTTTTGTCCCACCAAAATATTTTCTTAAAAAAAACAAAAGATTATTTATTATGCTTGTTTTTATAAAAGGATTAATTGCTCGTATATTTCACTTTCATGTTAGTACTTTTAGAATTGAAAATTATTGTACCATGGATTTGGTTTAGTAAAAATAAAAATGTTTGTGCATTAATTGTACCTTTTCTATAAATAAATATAATTTATTTATTATTTGTTTTTGTTGAATCCTAACATTTGATTATTTTAGATGGTTCCTTTAGTGAGACTACAGTTGCAACTTGCATGCTATTATGATACTTGATGGGTATTACCTTTGAGTATCAAACTCTAAGTTGGAAGTTCCTACAACATGGACTATTGTCTACACAACAACAAGTTGTTAGGGGTATTAAGTTTGCTCTTGAAAGAACCTACTGACACTAAAGTCAGCTCAACAAAAAATAGAGAGAAAATAGATTGGTGATTCATAAAAAAATGCAAATGGATTACTTACATCTGAAAAGATTTTGACAATGGATATATATAGGCTTCTAAGAGAGAGTTTTCACCCTTCCACAAAAAAAAAAAAAAAGAAAGAAAGAAAGTTTTCAGTTTGCACAATACATCATCTAATCATTCTAGAAGATGAAACATCATACTGGAATAGAAGATCTCATCTGCATCTGAACCCATATTAATTAGGTAGATCGCCCCTCGTGGGGTAACCTAGTGGACTAAGATGGGTTCTTGAGCCCAAAGGCCTTAAGTTCAAATCGCCTTCTCTGGACCACTTGGTCTAGCCTGTCGCACAGGCTTGTCCAATACGATTTATCTGACTGGTGTGATTTTCATACTATTGTTGTGACAAGCACAGGATTTATCCATTGTGCATCTGAATGGTAGAGCTGGTAAATGGACAGGTCGGTCTAGGACTCTAGCCCGTCCCAAACCTATTGGGCTGGGTTGGGCTAAAATTCAATTGGGGCACTATTTTTTGACCCAACCCAACCCAAAGTCCCATTTTTATAACTATTATTGGTCCAACTTGAGCTTCAAGCTGCTGGGTCAGGCCAAAGTAAGCTCGTCCATTTCGGGCATGTAGAAAACAGTCCAAATCAATATATCTTTAGACTCATTGACTTGGAAATTAACCGTTCTATCAAAGAGTAGTGACTACGGGTTCTCCGTTATAAAAAAAAAAAGGTCCCTTTTTAATTGATTTTGTTAGACCTATAAAAATTGGGTAACATCAATCCTAAAACAACACAAAATTATTTGAGTTTTACTTCATAAATTGATCCTAAAATAAATATGCTTTTTTTTAGAAGCAAGGGGCACATTTGATTCATTTGAAGCCGAAAAAAAGGCTAATGGTATTAGGTACAAGGTCATTGAATTTAATTTATTTTATTCTTTTCCCCCCCTTTATTGTGCTTGTACCTAAGTCCCTCTATTGATAATACACGCGCCAACTTATTTTGTACTAATGTGTAACAAATATACAAGTTGATAGCGCTAGTGGTCTATCTTATGATCTATTTTGTCACACATATTTCGTAATGCTTACAAAAGGAACCAATAAAAGTATATCTAAGCTTTTCATTATTCCTATTTTTATTATAGTTGATGGATTGACATTTCATGATAGGTGAAAAAGAGTTTAGGCTCCACATATATTTATCGAAAATTGCAAAATAATCTTATAGTGATTTGTAATTAAGTAGCATAAATAGGAAATTGATTAAAAATGGGTTTTAGTCTAATCGAAGTAGTTGTCGACGCCTTGATGGGTAATTGGACATAGACTTCATCTCTAAAATAAGAAAACATACATTTGAAATTGTCTCAATCCATGCAAATAAAGGTAATTTCATCAATAAAGCTACAACCACATCAGGGTTTAATATTTATGCTCGATTTAAAACCTCAACTAAGTACATCTAAACTTAATTAAATAATTGTGATCTAATAACCACGAATTGAGACATATTTTAAATTTGATTTGGGTAATTTGTTTTAATAACTTATCCTTTAATTATTTAATTACAATATTTTTATAATTAACTTTAAATTATATTAATTATTGGACTAAATTATAATTATTGGCTCATGAGGCCAATAATTCAACAATAATTATAATTTAGTAATGATGTTGACTCAAGTATTAGAGGAGCTTATGCAAAACAACTTTTTGATCAGACTAGTTTCCTAGCGAGGGCCGAGGAGTATCTTCGCAATTGGATTTACCTTTAATAACCTAAGCAGGAGTACCTAGGCCAGTTCCCCAGGGAGGAATGTTCATATTGGCAAAAAAAAATTACTGAGCTCCTTGGAGTTAATTTTGTAGGAAAACGGAATCATAGTAAAAAAATAAAATCAGTTTATTTTCCGCCTTTAATCTTTTCCTTTGTTATAAATATTAATTTTTTTGGCAGGGTAGGGCCGTGGGGGACAAAGGAAAAAAGGTCAGCCCCTCGTGAACCACCATCCAATGCAAGACAATTGTGGTCCTAACTTGGAGATGCCAGAATTGAAGGCCGAAGAAGAAGACGGATTACTAGAAAGAAATACGATTCTATAATAGACATTTTATATTCTCTACACATATTTCTATTAATAACACACGATGATATGGACACTTTTTGTTACCATTAAAGCCCTCCCTAGGAATTAGTACCCATGAACTAAGAATTTGTGTACAATTGGTTTTTTTGAAAACGTAATTTTGCAACCTTAATTTTTTTTAATTGTACATGAGATCGATGACATTATATTTTTTAAGAAAAAATTGTTGTCAGTCACTTACCGGTGAGAGGATACATTCCACATCGATTGAGCATGCAAGTGGATTGTGACTTATAAGCGAGGTTTAATCTCTTCTCCCTGACTCAATATACATCTTTTCTAGGGTAAACTCAGGAGGCTCAGGCCAAATGGGCAAAAATACTTCTTGTTCAGACGTGAACCACTCTATGTCATATCAATTATAAATTCATTTGATCCCACAAAAAAAGCAAAAAGATCACCCAAGAAAAGAAAAAAACTTTTAGACTTATAGTCCCCACATGTAATACAATTTGAAAAAAATTAACTTTTAGACTTATAGTCCCCACATGTAATACAATTTATATGCTGGGTAAGAAAATCTTGTGCAATAGTCATGTTGTGGTTTGCACAATAGCCTAATTATCTCCAATTCTTGGAGGACTGAAATTCCTAACTATTCATTGTAATAAAATAAATTAAAACTTTTTAGTAACTTTGCACATATATGCAATCTTCACCCTTATACGACACACACAGATTTCTTAATCCATTCTCTAATTTTCATATATTTCAATACAATAAATAAATGTCACACTAACAAAATAGTATCATGATTATACAGTGACATTTATTTAGTGAATTGAAAAAAGGGTATGCATTTGTGACACCCATTTAAATTTTTACCCAATATACCCAATTATATTATGTAGTGCACATTTTTACACCATAACATGATAACCATCTTTTTCTTTATTACCTAAGAGTGCTTTTTTTGGGTCAGATATATAACCAAGATTCTTCTGACCCAACAAAAGTAGAACAATTTCCAGTCTTTCCAATGTTGATACTAAAAGGATGTCATCTGTCCCCAATTTCAAATCTGGAAATAGAGTATTGATGGGATTGGAAAATTGCTTAATTCAAGTAATGTTATTATATACCAGCTTTAAGTCACAACAATAAAGAGTCTGAATTTTTTGCTTCCCAGAAAATCATGGTCAAGTCAATTCATCATGATATGCAAAATCATCACATATACAGGGTTATGTGTAAAACATACCATTTTGTGTGTGTAACTGTACAAGTACAGAGACACAGTGACTGGTCCATAGGCGTGTACAGAAAGATTTAGAGGACCACGATGCTGGATTTGTGAACCAATAGAAAAACCCACAATTGGTCTCAAACAGACAACTGAATAGCTTAAAGCAGAGTTGGAGTGTCCACAGGGGATGGGGATGGGCTAGGGAAATGATTGGAAATAGCCTAATTTTAAACCACATATACACAAATGGCCTTACTTATTCAAAAGTTTCAAAAATGGCCTTCTTATTTGATAAAACCTCAAAATACCCCTTATATTGAATTAAAGGTAAACTAATGGTTTTGAAAGGTTTTAGGGGCCGTAAAATGGTATCAAAGCCTAGGTTTATTAAGAACTTTTAGTTAAATTTATTATATTTATGTAATTAACAATTGGTGAGGAGAAATTACTCCAAGATTATGGATCCGGACCTATGTCCGAGATGTACCCCTTACAGGAGATATCGTCAAATTTTGACGATGTATGCACAAGAACACCTTGACCAGGTTTCATATTGGGAATACCAACATGAAGAAAAGGAACAGGCAGGAGCTGACGGGGAAACCTTAAGGCAATGCAAAATGCGAGCGAGAATATTATAGCGATTCTGGATGCTTAACGGACTATATGTTCACTTGATGAACCTCCAAGAAACGGTTCATGAAAATTCCCATCGAACAATGATTCGATGGTGGACCGGAGTAGAAACGAGATACTTCAGATAAATCTAAGATCTCTCAAGATCTTAGAGAAATCAGAAGACGGTGCGAGAATTATGGCAACCGCCATATTCATCTACCGTCTACAAGTTCATCAGATCGAACCCGGATGGAGACGATGGTGAAATATCAGAAGGAAACTCTTGAACTCCTTCATGATATTCAGAAACGAGTCAAGAACCTGGAGGACAGGCCAAGTTCATCCGGAGGAAGGAAACGTATTGATTTTGGGATGGTACCCTATTTACACCAAAAAGGGAAACCAACCAGAAGTTATACGTAAGATGACTGAGATGAGGAAAAGCTCATTGCTTCTAATCAAAGGAAAATCCATCAAAAATTAAAGATGGATATTGAAAAGATGAATCTTAGAGATCTACATGACTGGCAGAATCCTTCGCGGGATTAAATATTGTAGATTTAAAGATGAACGCGGGTGAGGAATCAACTTTGGTTACCTATGACCCATAAGGTAGGCCGAGCCGATTCCACCACCGCCACCGATTAATCCTAACGTCGAAGAAATACGGGTTCGCATCATGGAACTCGGGACGAGAGGATGCCTCACGCCGGGGATTTCACGACGGGGAGGTGATCCACTTTCGGAAGGCGGAGGTCGAAACCTCTTGCAAGGGGGAACTGGACAACCTACCGGAAGGCGAATGTTTATCGACGCCTTATGGAAGATCGCACTCGACCCAATACATCCGTATGGGTTGATGTTAAATCTGGACATCCCCATTTTAAAAGCAGAAGAAGTTCTCATTGATGAATGGGCTTGAATTTATGAGAATTTCAAAGAGAACCTCGATCTTACAAAGGATTCATTCATTTTACTTCTTGAAATGAGTCTTGAAGGATCGGTGAAGATTGTCTGGGATATGACCGATGCCGATCACGAAAAGTTCGGTCACATCGGGGGAATCACTTAAAGGAATTGTCGATGGTATGGCAAAACTATTCAAAATCCAGTTCATCGGCACGGGTTATTTCGAGGATTAGAGGATGAAAAAAGAAAGAGATATAAACAAGCCCTCTACTGACGCTTGAGTTCTTGGATATTTGTCATATTGACGAATATATCAAGTTGTTCACCGAATACGGTGGAAATCCAAGATTGAGGAAAAAGAAGTTGCACAACTATTCTTTGCAAGATCCCGAGTCCCCTGGAGAGAAATGCTTATCGGGGAATACAAGAGTGGAGTCAAGTAGAAAGCGTGGCGAGAAAAATGTCTTTCCTAAAAGGCTAAGTTATCCGAATGGTGCTATCAAGCGACTCTGCACAGAATTACAAGAGATTAAGAGGAATTAACAAAGCGGTTCCTCATGTTGCGTGGATAATGATATCCAAACAGTTGTGGGAGGTCAACCAGGCGGCATAAGAAGAAGAAGGAGAGAAGCCATCCATACCGCCGAGGAAGGAAAGAACAAAAGAAGTAGGTCTTCATGGAGACCTAGAAGGTTTGGTCAAAACAAAAAGCCCGAAGTTATAAATCGGGTAGACCCGACCAAGCAAGGAGTAGAGCCTCATCATCGGGTTCTAATCAAGCAAGTACCAACGAAATCCAGGAAGAAGAACTTTCGGGCGTGCTCACACGGAGCAAATGAAAGTTTCAAAGATCTGTAATTCTTTGGACATGCGGAGCAAGAGGACATATCTCGACCGATTGTCCGAAAACCGTAAACGAGGAGTCGACAGGTTCGAGGCTACAGGAAATCGAAGAAGTCGTCTATTATCAAGATCTTATACAGTGTATCAATTTGAGGATATTCCTCGGATGAAAGCATCTATGAAGAAGAAATCTATTCGACGATGGAAGTGACTCACTCATTTAATCGAGTGAAGAAGAAATTCTTCAGCAGACAAATGTCGAGAGAGGATATGTCAGGATTCCTCTCTCACACTACGCTTGATTTCTCATAAGACTTTATGAGAATCATGAAGGAAGATCCAAAGCTTCAAGTCTATGATGGATTTACGATCGGAGCTATGGAAAAAGCATTGGATAAAATTGGGTTTCAGAAGAAAACACCAAATTATCCACAGGGTAACAACTTAGGAGAATTAGCTATTCGATGGAGTTTAGGGAACACGATCGAGATGCGTTGGTCCCTATTAGAGAAATTCGGGAGATCAAAAGCGAGAATTAAAAGAGAAGTTGCAAATACACTCTCATGCATTCATATCGGAGCCATAAGAGTCATTATTAAAGCAACATTCAAAGAAGGAATAGATTCGCCACTCAACTGGCTATCTTTGACAAGCGAATCTCAAACCTCAAGGATTCATGCCTTGGAGCGATTCTGAGAAATTTGTATGCGGGGAAATTGGCATTTAATGTCATCCAGAATTGCATACAATTTGGGAGATCGAGACTTCAATAGAGTCCTAACCCTTCATCAAGATTTCAAAAGAGTCGATTTGATGAAAGAAGGAAACAGGCCTTACTCGATCACATACAAGATTTCTATGCTCTCTCGAATACCCATCATTCAAGTATTCTTGAGAAAGAAATTTATTGAAGTCCCAAGAATCTTTGAGGACTTTGCCAGGGTGGTGTTACGAGAAATCATTGAATCTCCAACTATTAAGGAGATTGATATGATAATTCAAGATCAACCGAGTCTTCAACAAAAGTCGAAGTCTCGAGTTGAGCAAGAATGATGTCTTTCCAACAGACGAGAATGACGAGTAGTAGCCGTTGGGAAGAAAAGAGACCAGAAATGCGATTCAACGTATCCCGAGATGTTTTTAAAAAGCGGAGAGAGCTGAAATGTCCCGGAAGGATGGCGAGAGGTTGAAGTAATATTCGACATCACTCAAAAGGATAACATTTTTCCTTGTGATGTTCTATATTATCTCCAACAACCAATCGTTGGAAGGTATCGAGGAAGCTGAAGATAGGAGAAATTGAGCTTACTATCACGGGAGTTGCGGGCAAAATCCCGAGAACAATTAATACTAGGAATTGAATTTCTTGAGGATCATAAACCTTGGGAAAGATTACAAGACGGAATGGAGTTCACAAAGTGGTGAATAAAAGATACTGAGAATCGGATGACCACTAGTCCATTCTCCATATACATTTCTATTGGAATGTTATATCTTTGAATACAAAGCCGAGTATTTATTTGCCTATATTGATTCAAAGTGTCTTAGGAATATGCTGCAAAGCGGATGTCTTTCCCAAAGACATTGGAGAGGATTTGCCGGCTATTGCGAGGAAGAGATTTCTCTAAAAGGATACTTATCCTTAATCGAGGAATTAAACAAGCGAAATCATGATCGGAGCGCGGGAGGTACCCCATGGTACAAAGTGAAGACGCCACCAATCTATTTCCATGATACGAGTGCGAGATATTTTGCTAGGAAATAATTTCCTACAAACATTCAAGCGATTCACACAAGAGAACGAGACGAGAAGACTTATTTTCACAACCTTATGTGATCATAAGATTATTGTCCAAAGATCTGCGGGGGAAGCATTTTACGAGAAAAATGCCTATTAATTTTCGCAGCAAAGCGTGGTGATGAAGCCAAAACCGCAATCCAAAAATGGCGGATCGAAGAAAATTTGGTGAAGCATTATTATCCTATAGACAATTTGGTTCAATTCAAAAGGATCAAAAATATGGGATAACAACTTGTATTCATTCGAGTACAAGGTGAAGAACGAGTTACTCGAAGCCATTGCGAATTATGGATGAGTCTTATGGAGAATCCACGAGTGATGTAACCATTGAGGAACAAATAACACTCGAGGATATCGAAGAAGATCCAAAGGAATTACAATGAAGATCCTTTGGCATGGTGGGACAAGAACGAGCTCAAAGCATCCTTAAAGGTTAAACCTGGAAAGGAGTACGAGTTCGTAAGATTCAAACCAATCCTTATGAACCGGGAGGATCGTGAGGATATGCGAGAAAATACTTAAGGAACATCTTGACCTTAAGTTGATTTCACCAGGAGTTTCTCCATACCTGTCCAGGATTCTTAGTTAGAAACCATGGAGAAATCAAAAGAGGAAAGCAAGACTTGTTATTAATTATAAAGGGATTAATAACATTTTGGAGTTCGACGGATACTATATCCCAATGAGAGAACATCCGGTTAATCGTATCAAAGGTGCAAGATATTCTCAAAGTTCGATTGTAAATCGGATTCTACAGATTAAGATGGAGGAAGAAAGCAAGAAGTTCACGACTTTCTCTACACCACAAGGACACTATATTTGGAACGTGATGCCTATGGGATTGGCTAACGCTTTTGAGATATATCAAAGGAAGATGGATAATCTCTTCAAAGATTATTTGAGTTTCATGTTCGTGTACATCGATGACATTCTTATCGCATCAAAGAACATGAAGGAACATCTCAAACATTTGGAAATATTTTGAGATGTTTGTCACAAGAGAAGGATTAGTGCTTTCGGAGAAGAAGCGTGATTGCAACAAGGCATTGAATTCCAAGGAATTGAGATCGATTTAATGCGGAATAATCCTACAAAGTCATATTGTAGAAAAGATACAGGGATTTCCAGATACATTGAAAGACAAGAAGCAGCTTCAGAGTTTTCTTGGAGTTGTCAATTTTGCTGGAATGTTCATAAACAATCTAGCACATTACAGGAAGGTGTTTAGCCCATTGCTTAAAAAAGATGCAGTATTCAAATGGGAGAATGAACATCAAGAAGGAATCAAGCAACTTAAGGAAGTTTGCAAAAATCTTCCGAAACTTGCAATTCCACGAGGATGAAGATGAACTGGTTCTATATACGGATGCAGTGATTATTATTGGGCGGCGGTACTTACAAAAGCTACACCAAATGGAGAAGTGCCATGCCACGCAGAATCTTTGCGGTGGTTTATTCACACCCAGTGAATCGACTCGGTGGCATATCAACGAGAAAGAATTCTTTGCAGTCAGAAAGGCTTTTAAAAAATGGCCTTTATTTTTACTGGCTAAAAAGTTTATCTTAAAAATTGATAATTCAAGTGTCAAAGCTTTTCTGAAAAACAAAATTGAATCAAAACCAGAAAAAGCTAGGATACTTAGATGGCAAGTCAATGTCAATATTATGATTATGATATTGTCATTATAAAATCTCATGAAAATATTCTTTGATTTTCTAACAAGAGATGGAGGGAATTGAAGGTGATTCCATCCTCACCGCATCAAGACATCTTGGAGACCATTTGGAAATGCTACTCCGAGAATTTGATACCCTGGTCATCATGCCGATTTGGTAGGGAAATTATAAAGGAATGATCGGGACAAAGTAACCGATCGTATACGAGCATGTGTCCGGTCTCACTCTCGATTGAGAATGGCATTTCAAGGGCCACTCCTCCGGCCGCTAATAAGCAAACGGAGCGTTTAGAGCGCAGGCTCCCCAACTGTGTGAGAGGATTCCAGTACCAAAGCACAAGTCCTAAGTCGCGTAAATGTTGGCCCAAGGAAAAGCGATACTCGAGTCAAATCCCGAGTTATCACATCAACCCAAAGACGTCCGGGGTAAAGGGCGAAGAGATCAATCTTGGGCCATGATGGGCACTTCAAGGTTGATACTAACGAGATTAAAGTTTTTCTTGGCGGGAATACCAGGCAAATTGGGAGAAACTAATTACAGCATGGGATATCTCCGGAAAAAACAAAGATTGATGTTTATGGAAAATATCCAAGGGTTTGGATGCTACCAAATTCCAGCCCTCAAGAAGTAAAGAGGTGGTACGAGTTTGGGGCTTTGGCCTCAGTCTATACTACTTCACCAGGATTCCGGAGATCACAAAATTACCGAAGTGGATCCGGGAAGGTACATTTTACGAGTGTTGGTCCAACAATGACAACCTAAGACGAGGGGATACATTGGAGCTGTATTTCATAAGTGTAGCAACAGAGCCCGTCGGAAAAGGAGGACATGAAGCCTTCCATTACATTAGCCAAGACCGGATGAAAGAGCCGGAAATATCAAGGAGGCAAGTTCGGAAGAAAGTATAATTGGCCATGACCTTCATCAAGATCGATTACTACAAGAAGGGCATGGGGTTGTGGGTCTCGTCACACCGAGATAGACAAAGTCAAGTTTCCGTTCAAGTTCTATCAAAATTCGGTGAGCGGATCATTCGTTGAATACTATGACGGGAAAACGACAAGATTCGCAGAAGACCTATTCGAAAAGAAAAGAAATCTTACGTGGGAAAAAACAAGTCGCCAGGGAGTAAAGAAACTCGTCGGAAATCGCAATATGGCTCATATCGGCCATTGGGAACTTCGGTCCGTCCCGAATGTCAAAACCGGAAGGAACCGGAATTTGGTAAAGGATTAGGCCAAAAGTCGATCGGAGAAGACGTGACGGAGAAGAAAAGTCACAAAAGTATCCAAAGTTTAGGGGACCACCAAAAAAAGTAGATTCCCCAACAAAGGAATGGAGACATGTGACTCAGGGCAGTAACAACCCACTTAGAAAAAGACGAAAAGTGGGTCCATGAAAGATGCCGTCAACGTATTACAAGACAAAGGACAAGTCAGGATTTGGAAGTTTGCATAAAGAACCGGATACTGCATAAGATGGGGCGATCCATGTGAAGAAAGGGAGAGGCCAACTAATTGTTGCAAGTGAAAGCAAGCAATAATTGAAGAGTATGATGTAAGATGGCGTTTTACATCTCAACAAGAGTTGAAGTCCGAAATTGAAATCGGACTTACATCTATTTAAACCGGAGTTTGAAGGAGGTGAGGACATCGAAAATTCTCTAAGTCTTCTACAATAAAATTTCGTAATATTGAGTGTTTAGAATATCCGAGTGTTTTCGGTTTTATAGTTTAGTTTTTTTTTTTATGTACAAGAGTGTAATAGCCTTTATGAGAGGCTAAGCGGGGTTTTCTCCTCCCAAAAGGAGATTGCGATGTAATAAATTTTTCTTTAAGTTCTTAATAAAATAAAGGCCGTTTGTTCAACATGTGTTCATAATGTACTATTGATTCATCCCTTTGAAGAATTACTTTTATGCCTTGGAGTAGGAAACGAACCGCCGTGTCTTTGAGCGATTTACGTGAGTCGGATAACTGCGATCATTTTCCCGAGGGTGAGGTTGAGCAGTGAGAGCATGTTTGTCAAACGATCCGGGGCGATAATTTTCCGATGGTGGCGTTGCGAACCACTTAAACGTCTTTGTTTTGGTCAAAAGAGGTATGAATTTTAAGGGATTTATTAATTTTACGGAAGCATGTTGGGCTGATATGGTCGTAATGGACTATTTCCATTTTCACCTGTAAACTCTTGGTTTGGAATCGATAACATAGAATCGAACATCTTTTAAAATTCTATGACTGTTAAGTTTATCGGTGAAACCGACATGATCTTTTAAAACCTCCGTATGGAGACCGGATCTAAGTAGGTGTAACAATGCCACGAATGAAACAGAAATAGAAACCGAAAAGTGTTCGTATTCGTGAAATGCAGTGCGAATTAATCATATTTCCTTATTATTATATAAAGGGTATAATGGGAACTTGGTGCATATTTGAATCCTTTTAATAAGGATGGCCATAGTTGTAAATCAAACTTGAAATAAGGCCGTTTCTGAACATACCCCGATGGGCTAAGTGTGGATGAGGGTTTAGGGTGATTTGTGTGTCGAGTATATGTGGGGGTAAAATATTTAATTATTTAATTGTTATTAATTTTTGTTACATTTGTTCGTTCGGTTTATCTTCCTGATAATCCAGTTTCCAAGTTTACGTCCGACTATACTTGGAGGTAGCAGCTCTGGTACCTCACTGATGCCGCGCGCCAAATTAAAACGCGAGATGTGTCTGGCCTAGCTAGAATTTGTGATCGGATCAACTGACTGTCATCAATATAATGTGTTGCCTCATAAGGAAGGCAATGTGATTTTTATCTTAGTATTTGAATTTACGCTGATGACCTACAATGCGAATTAGTGTCTTTTACTCATTTGTCAGTCCAGCTATGTCCTAGGTTTATTAAATTTATTTTATGGTTAGAGATGAATTGAAACTTAAACAATGGAAATTTTAAAGATTTAGGGGGGGGGGAGGGAAATGTCAGAATCATTTAGAATTGAAAAAGGTAAACAAAGAAACAAAAACAAGGATGGACTGATAGAAGAAATACAATTTAAAATCAAATAAAATTAAATCAAATCGAATGAAGTCAAGTTATGGCCAATCTAGCATCATTCAAGAGTTATGCATTTTCATTCTAAATATAGGTTTTGTTAAATTTGGGGGACTTGATATGATTTCAATGAAACATACTCAATATGAGAGAGAGCAAATGAGGTTTCATCCTAAAATCAATTGGTGATAAGAGGAGTAGCTCACTTGGCTTATAAAATGAGATATCTTCCCTTAATTAATCAATATGAGACAACTCACAAGTGACATATCTCAACAGGTTTATAAATGAAGCTTCATAGGCAATAAAAAATGAACGAAATTACTAAAATAAACTTTGCTCAAATTTGGAATTACATAGAAACGACGGAATATATATTAATACACAACTATAAAAAGAGAAATTGCCAAAAATACCTCTGCTTTTAAAAAAACGACACTGTTTACGTTCATATCACTTTTGTACTCCTTTTTTTTTTGGATTTTTTTACACTCCTGAAAATATTTTTCCCATCATTTTGAAAAGTGTCTGAGTGAAGGGGGTATTTAGTATATTTACCTACACCTGCATGATTCATTGACTCCAGAGATTCTGATTCCTTTTCTTTTCTATGGTACATTGTTTTTTCTACTCTGTTTTCATACAAAATCAAATGTAACTTTCCTCTGACACGGCCGGATCTTACTTTCCCGCAACGATTTGAAACCCGACCGACATCAAACCAAACAATTAACCGGAGTCGTTATTGGCTCGACCGGTTGAATTGTTGTAAGAAAAATCGATAGGAAAAACAAGTACAATTCAAATTGACAATATGAGTAAAGATAAATTTATAAAATAAAATAAACTCTAATTATATGTAAAGATTACATTTTTTTATATATTTCACTAAATTGTGTATACAAATAAGGAATATACTTATTAGAAAACAAAAAGAGGAAAATGCTAAAGGATAATATAAGAACCTCAATCCATAAGTAAAATATGTAATATCCTTTTTTTTTGCCAGAAAAATATGTAAAATTTAATGCATAATTGAAATGAAAACTCAAAAAGAACTAATCACGTAAAGTTTGGGTATATTCTATTTCCTATTATTATTATTGTACATTGAAAAGATTACTAATTAGTTTTCTAATTTTTTATTTGTTAATTTAAAAAGAAAAAAATTGATTCAGGTCAAAAGGGTCACTAGATTTACCAGTTCCACGGATTTTTACCGGATCACAATGAATTTCTTATTATTCATTTTCATTATAGACCGAGACCACTATCATGCCCAATTCCCACTTCAACCGGCTAGTTAGAGTTTGCGGGGAGGGATTAAATTTTAAAGAAATTTAAAGAT
This sequence comes from Rehmannia glutinosa, assembly GCA_016081115.2. Taxonomy (NCBI): domain Eukaryota; kingdom Viridiplantae; phylum Streptophyta; class Magnoliopsida; order Lamiales; family Orobanchaceae; genus Rehmannia; species Rehmannia glutinosa. The sequence continues at coordinate 243,323 of JABTTQ020001191.1, forward strand.
ATAGAGTTCAAACCCTGATCAACACCCTTATAAAGGGTGAGTGATACAACTTGAGCTAGAAGTTCGTGGTCCATGGTGAACCCTGTTTAACATCCTTACAAAGGGTGAGCGGTACAAGCTCGTGGTCCATGTTTAGACATTTTAATTCATTGGTTGTATTCTGCTTTAGATCACTCTGTTTTTTGATTCCTTGTAACGTGCTTAGACATTTAGGTGATTGTAGGCTGTCATGTTGAGTCTTGATTTTGTAAATAACTCATCGGCATATTAATACATAGGTTGGGGATGTCCTCAATCCCCCACCTTCATTGGGTGTTTATTCAAAAAAAAAAAAAAGCTCAGTGGTCCATGATTGAGTCTAATTTTTTTAATAAGTTGGGAAACTAGTTGGATGAGAGGGGATAAATTTTAATTAAACTGAAATATACCAGGTTCAAATATCGGTTAATACATTTATAAATGGTGAACAATACCACTTGAGATACCAATTAATCTACATGGTTAGAGTCTAATTAAAGAGTTGAAAACTTAACCAAAAACAAGAACGTGAATATCTCTAGTAGGAGGACGAGACGACGTACATGCTGAATATCACATCCTTGTCAACACCAAAAAGAGCACAAAAAATATTTATTTTCTAGGTGCATGGGTCCTCAGAATATACGTCTCAAAAAAAAAAAAAAAAGCGAACAATAAATTTGAAATAACGCAAATTAACGTGTTTGGTCGAATTGTCTATATTTCGTGATTGATCTTTTGCTGCACGCGTCGAATATAATTTCTCTTTTTTAAAAAATATATTCATATTTTTAGTTTGTTCTTTCTTCGTGGAAAATAAAAAAATTTGGTCTAATATACCTGTTACGCTAATTTTTATAGTAAGAACTAATGCTTACTCTTATAATAGAAATCTTTTATTGTGATTCTCGTGATTTGGCTCAAAATTGAGGCTGCCCGACAAACGCGTCATGCATGGTACTACTTTTAAAGACAAACGTACAAGACAAATAAAGTCATGGCAGGTTGGCAACAGCCAATCCAAAAGCCCTCCAGACCCTATTTTCACTTTCAGGACATTAAAATCAATTATTCATCTTCATTGTCCAAGTCACTAAATTTATGTATCCACCTCAACTCATTTATGTAATTAAATGTGATGTTGACCCTGGGCATAATGCAACGGCCTGACCAATTTAAGATAAGTGTTTGGAAGGAGTAGGGTGGGGTTTCTAATCCGTTGGGATGTATGGACACCAATTGTAGGATTTAGCCTCCTGTGCGCACCAATGATCTTTTTTAGGGAATCTGGTGACTATTGAGACACATCCAACGATTTACATTCCTTTCTAACTCAGGAGAGTGGCCGTAGGATCGATAAAGTCCATGAGTAGTTAGATGGAACCTTAAGTAGTGATATCTAAAACTTAAATTATAGTTCTTTTTTAAAAAAGTGTGATGTTTTAAAGTTCCAGATCCATTATTAAATTGTTATTTTTAACTTTCCAAATCATTTAAGAAATTATTTTTTTTACATAATATATACGCGCGAGTCTTGTGTATGATATATTTAAATTACATTTCATTTTATAGACATAAAATTTATATATTATATATAACATAAGATGCAACAAAAAATTAAATAAAGAAAATGCACGTTGCTTTATTGCAAAATTTTAAAAGGGGCACTCATTGTGTTTGCCGTGTTTAGGAGGTGCATAGAGGGGTTAAATTTACTGGTCAACCACATGAATTATATGTATTTTATTTTAATATAAGCATATCGTGTTCAATATTTTTTTGTAAAACAAATATTATATATATACTAAATAGAGTTGGCAATTGGCCGGACAAGTCCATCGGGCTTTTCAAAATTTTTGGTCCGGGCCGATTTTGGTCGGGCCGCAAAAATATCTGACCCAGCCCAACCCGAAAATATATTTTGTGCATGAAATCATCGGACTGGACCAAATCCCGCCCACGGGCCGATCGAGCGGGCCAAAATAGGCCCGACTTTTTCGGGCCCAATTTATTAGAGCCCAACACAGCCCAACGTGCGGGCCGATCGGGCCGTCCTATAGGCCAGGTTGGGAATTGCCAGCTCTAATATTAAAAAGTCGAACATTTATGATTGAAAACCTCCCCCACCACATGATTCCCAACATATATAAGAGGTACTTGTTCAATTTTAATGTCACCTAATAACTAACGAACTAGCAATTCACTTAAAACCAACTTTTAATGATGCTTTGCTTGGCACCTAATCAAGCCAATTGTCGACAGAAAAAAAGTGTCACTTTGTTTCATCAGAGAGAATCCAATGGTTTTGTGGGCTACTAAGATTTGTTGGTTGAGAAGTGGGTATGATTGATATCTACCAAATATTATAGGCATATTAATTTAGTACTTGAAACTAGCACTTTATGATCTTTGACATGTGCATATCATGTTTGGGAGACATTAATTTGATTTTAATGTGTACTGTATAGGCAAAATACCATGGGCTGACCCACTGTCTTAACCGATTAACACTTGATTGCGCAACTGTCTATTCTTAATTAAAAAAGGCACGTGACAAGAAAAGGAAATGAAACATCTAAATAGTTGCATGAATATGTAGGAGGTATATTATCTTCATTCCAAGTGTAAATGAATTGAGTAGCGTCGAATTAATACAGTATTGTTCAAGTTTAGTTTGTCTGAATTTTTATAGAGCTTCAAAAATTGTGTTAAGTTTTGTTTGATTATTAATTAATTATAAATCGAGTTTGAACGAGTTTGAATAGGGATCGAGCTCGAGTAGCTTGATAATTTTACACATTATGTTATTTTTTACTAACCGAGTTGAACTCGAGCCGAGTTTTGAATTTCACAAACGAAAAAATATATTCAAACTTGGTTCATTATGTTAACAAATCGAGTTCAAGCAAGCTTGTAATGATAAATTTTAGTCGAGTGTTGAGTAGTTTGGTTCGATTTTCAGCATTAATCGTCAGTGCTATAATGCTTCACACACTCATGTTCGTTTAAATTTGAAAGAAAAAAAAAACACTGGCAAAAATTACCCATCGATTTTTGATTAATTTTTTCTGTTTTTGATAGATTTTAATTAAATTTTATTTATTTATTGTGATTTTACTCACCGGTTAATGGAGATCATCTATATCTGAAACAATACAAGCTTAATATTCTAATACCGAGTTTCAGCATGTGAACTAGAGTTGATTGATTTATGAGCTAGCCTAACCCCAAAAAGACTATTTTTTATTTCAGTGCAAATCTTAGAGTTAGGTGGGAATCGAACACAAGCAACATATCTTAGTTTTATAATTGTCTTACCACTATGCTACCATTCTGGTCCATTCGGGAACAAAATATACTCATTTCATAAGGGAATATAAGCCATTAGATTTACTTTCTTACTAGTATACCTTCTATCCAATACAGAAATAATTCTTCATGAAAACTTGGACTCCATATATTACATGGATTTATCAAGATTAATTTAATTCATAATTGTTTCAAGGTTTGTATATATATATTTATTATTTATTTAATTTTTTTGGTTACTTAGACGAAAGTTTTATTATGACACATGTTTAGCTAGAAAAGGGGATAAAGGGCTTTATGATCATTAATTTTAGTGGTTTTTGAGGCTAATATACCTAATAAATTCAGCTCCAAAAAGCGGTTGATAGCATTAAGTAACAACTAAAATAGGGCAGGCCCAAGTCTTTAAATGGGCTAAGAACAAATAGAATGGACTCACTCCCATCTGGGCCAGTTTAACAACCTGATTTATTCCTTGCGATAGTGTAATTTTCAGAGGGATGTTTTAATTTCGTTGTACTGGAATTTTTACGTATCACAGGAAACCAAATGGAGTTAAACTAATCTAAACTTGCCAATCCTTTCGTTAAAACTTACAATATCCCAAAATGAGACGATTCAATGAAAAGAATAAAAAGAAAAATTACGAGAATTTGCCGACCCAATTATGGTAACCAAAGTTATATTGCAAAAAGTAAAAGGAGAATAATGTTTAGATGTAACAAAAATTATTGCGAAAACAAAATTCAATAACACTACAAGAAATTCCAATATACCAACAAAATTTACAGACAGAAATGATTTTGTCATTAAATTTTACAAATACCTACAGAATAAAAAATATCATTTCCCCCCAAATTATACCGACCAATTACCGACAGACTATCAACAGTTTTTCAATCACCAACAGATTTTCTATAGGTATTTACCAACAATTTTAGATTCTGTAGGCAAATATTTACCTACAATGATTTTACCTACAATTTACAATTTTCTTAATACTTACCTACAATTTTTTTTTTTAGGTAAACTAATTTTTTCTCGTAGTGTAATTACCGTTTTATTTCAGTTGTTGAATTTCCAGGAAAAAAATAAATATTTACTGTGATAATGGGATAATGACAAAGAATTTCCTCAACATTTTGGGGGATAGCGCCCCCCCCCACCCCAAACACACATTTTTATCGGCTTAGTTACAAAATTGATCTCTTAGTTAAGTATAAGGGCTATCAATTTTGGTCCTCTAAATATTTTAGGTAGCATATTGATTCTGTAAGATTTTGATTATGTGTAATTTTGATTTTATAAGATCAAATTTGTGCAATTTTTGTCCTACAAGTTCTGATTACGTATGATTTTGGTCACCACTTGATGTTTCATATTTCATTTGTTCCTACAATACATTTGTCCTTTAGCCAAGGAACCAAAATACCTATGAATGTTAAAAGTTACAATAATGAAACTAGTATTTTGACTAAATGATAAAATCGTTAAAGACAAAACTGCCACATCAAAAGTTACAGGACTAAAGATTATCAACCCTATGAGTTACAAGACTAGAATTGCAATTAACCCCATTTTTATAAGATATTAAATTCCGTTTTTACATATATATCCAAAACCCAAAGCAAATTAATTAAAATCTTGTTTTTGCAAGAAGAAGAGAAAATCAGTTAAATTAACTTCAATGAATAAACAAAGACACACTTCTACACAACCAAACCGTACACAAACTTCAACATTAATCCAAACACGCACAGAAAATAAATCCAATGCCAACAATCATGATATTCATGACTCTTAATTTCTCATTATTCACCAAGAGTACTCCAAATAATCTTGGATGATATGATTAAATTACCAATCCTGATCCACCAAACTTCTCTTCAGTAATCCGATCAATTTTTTCAACCATCTCAGCACCCAAATAATTCTTCCAATCCCCAACCACCCCCCGACGGAAAAACACTTTATTTTCCTCACCAGACGTCAATTTCCCATTCCTATTAACTTCCAGGGCCCGAAGATTATCAAAACTACACATCTTCAGAATCTCTTCCACCAGGCCCGATTCCTCTTCGCCACCCGTAAAAGGGCACCCCAAAAAGCCCGCCAGGCGCCGTAACTGAATTCCAGGGTTTTCTTTCATGTCCTCAAACTTCAAAAACAAAACCCTGTCGGGATTTTCTCTACTCTTATTCCAATATTCCAGGGCGTGTTCCCAAACAGGACCGAACAGGGTAACTCCCCGGCAGAACATATCGAAAACCTCCGCGATCGAATTGGTTTTCGTTTCCTGAGGTTTCAACCTGTTCGTGAAATGCCAGAGCGAGACGAAAATGTCCTTGGGGTTTCGGCATAAATACACAATCTTGCAAGCAGAGCTTTCCTGGACAGGGTCGGGCAGAGAGGTGTGAGGTAAATGCGTCGAAAAAAGGCGGGGAGTCGAAAACGAAGAGAAATCGGGATTTGGTTGTCGACGTAGAGCTTGATTTCCAGGAATGGGACGAGATCGTGGGGATTAGTGGTGAGTAAAGGGTGGTTTTTGGCAATGGGATGTCGATTTCGGTTGGTTAAGGCGAAAATGATGGCTTTTAGCCATGTTGTGCCTGATTTGGGAGTGGTGACGAGAAAAATGTCAGATTGTTGAAGTTGAAAGTGTTTTTGAAAAGAAATTACGCCCTGGAGATGTCTGACGGGGTACCAGAAACCTTGGTACTGGTAGAGATGAGAGGCGAGCCAGCCTTTTTCTTTGGGGAGAGTGGAGATTAAAGATTTGCATTCTTGGGTTAATGTTTCTTCTTGTTGTAAGTACTTTGGAGGTGATGGAGTGATTTCAGATGGCATTTTTTTTTTTTTTTGGATGAAGTGTTAATTGGGAGTGTTGCTTTTGTGTTTGTTTACATGCACTCACTGATCATGGTATATATATATAGAGAAAGAAAAAGTGCATGTGTTTTTTCTTTCTTTTTTTTTTCGGGGGGGGGGGGGGGGTGGTTGGGTAATTTAAATAAATTTTGTCGTGTAAATAGTATTTTTAGCCATTCACGTTTCCAAAAAACGAAAGTAGCTATGTTTTTTGGAAGCACATTTTTTTAGTAATTTTGACTAAAAATGATAGTTATACATTTTTTTAGTGAGTTGCTTGAAAAATCAATGTGGTGCCAAGAGATGTTTCTCGATCCTGAGAAGTGTAAGAGTCCTACAAAATGAAAAAAATGGCAGAATGGACTGAATTAAAGAATGGCTAAAAAACATTTTTGTTATGGACAAATGGCCAAAATCCAACAGACTCTTTTTAATTTAGTCGAATACATATGTAAGTCAAATTATATTTAATGTTTTCTGTCTGAATTCTTGAATATCTGCCGGTTAATTGTATCTATAATCCGAATTCTGTTTTGTTTCGTTCAAATTATTTGTAGCGTATACTTTAAAAAGAGTTGAAGACAAATCACATTTACTATTTAGTACAATAGATTATTTCAAGAAGTTCGATCAAGACCTTGGGAAAAATATTCATTAATAATTAAAAGATGCATGATTACAAAAACTACCTCTTAGGTTTAGCATATTTGCAAAATAATAATAATAATAATAATACTCTACCAAACTTATAAATGTACCATTGATATATTTATTTTTGTTTTTAAGATTGCACCTCAGGATGGAATCATTTGTTAGGTAAATACAAATCTCAAAGGGATGTTTGCAACACCATAAGAGGGTATTAGTAATTTTGAAAAATATACTGGAAGTTTTTTATAATTAGGCTAAACCTCATTATAGTTTTTGTAATTATGGGATTTGTAAAAGATAGTTGTGACCTAGGAAGCACAGATACGGATACGAGACACAGGTACGGTATGATACGGATACGAGTGGCTTCACCCCCGGACGTGTTATCTCGGATAACATTTTGCTTGCGCATGAGCTTATCCATAATATCAACATCGCCACGAAGGTTCCTAATGTGGTGATGAAGTTGGATATGGCTAAAGCTTATGATAGGGTGCAGTGGGATTTCTTGTATACTGCCATGATTCATATGGGCTTCCTCGTTCGGTGGATTGATATGATAGGCAGTTGTATTGAGCACTGCGGCTTCTCTGTTCTGGTTAATGGTAGCCCTTCTGGATATTTTCCTTCAACTCGAGGACTGCGGCAGGGAGATCATCTATCTCCTGTTTTGTTTGTTCGTAGCGGAGTATTTATCCCGGTGCTTAGATTCCATTATTAGACGGCACCAAAGATATGATTTATCGGACGCGCGGGGTTTTCGATGTGGACGATTGGCCTATCTTTGATGATGCGGTTATCTTCACTAAGCGCGTCCGAAGATGGTCTTGTTATGCTTAGACATTTTTCGGAGCACTATTCTGCTACTTCTGGTCAGCTGGTTAGTGTTCAGAAGAGTAGATTCTTTCTGGCCCCACGATACGTTGACGGATGGGAGCACATGGTGCATGCGCTGACAGGCTTTGTCTGCGATGACTTGCCGATGACTTATTTCGGTGTCCCTTTGTTTAAGGGGAAAATGAAGAGAGAGCTTTTCCTCCCAGTGATTCAGAGGATGTTGGATAAAGTTGATGGGTGGTCGTATCGGCATCTGTCCTTTGGTGGTAGGATCGCCCTTATTCGAAGCACGCTAATGGCCACTCTGTTGCATATTCTTCAGGTCATGCAGCCGCCAAAGACAGTTCTACATCAGTTGGAACAGATCATGGCTAGATTCTTCTTGGGATCCTATGCGGGATGAAGAAGACTCATTAGATCAATTGGGATAGTATCTGCCATCCTATTTCTGAGGGTGGTTTGGGGTTGCGCCGACTTTCAGATATTGTTGACGCCTTCATTACAAGTTGTGGTGGAGGTTATGCGAGGGCCATTCGTTGTGGGCTCGATTCTTGATCGCCAAGTATTATTCAATGGGCTTGTCTCCTGTAGAACCCTTGTAACACATAATGATAGTCATCAGTGGAGGCGATTGAGGTGGGTCGGTATTCGGGCCCAAGAGCGGATTTTATGGTCTATTGGCAGTGGTAGCCGGGTTAGTTTCTCAGATGATATTTGGTTTGGGCATAGGCCGCTTGCGGATCATTGTTTGGATCGGCCGTTGGGACATATGACAGTGGATTGGTTCATTCGTGATGGTGTGTGGGATTAGGATAGATTGTATCATGTCTTGGTCTCTAGATGTGGGCTTCCTGCGAGTCTCATTGAGGATATATCCGGGGTTCTTATTCTACTGGGGTCAGAGGATATTATGCAGTGGATGCTTACCTCTCATGGTGGGTTTTCGATGTCTTCTCGCTGGGATTCTATCAGGGAAGAAATCCTTAACCTTTTGTATCAGTGCCATTTGGAACGATGCTCTCATTCCTACTATTTCTATTTTTCTTTGGCGTCTCCTTCGTAATCGTCTCCCTGTGGATATCAAGCGTCAGGCACGTGGCACTTTCCTTGCTTCACGTTGTTGTTGTTGCTTGCATAATACACATTCTTCTCCTCAGGTTGAATCTATCCCGCACCTCCTTTTGATGAATGATACTGTTCAGTCCGTGTGGAATCACTTTGTTCCTTGGTTTGACACTACACTTCCACACACCACTGATATGATATTGTTCCTCACATTTTGGAGGAATCGCACACACAGATCACACACGAGGCACTTGAGTTTCCCGGTTCTTTGCTTGATTTTATGGTTTGTCTGGACGGAAAGAAATAGTGTCAAGCATCGACACCTTCCTTTTTTGGCATTTCACATTATTTGGCAGGTGGAGCGATATCTCTGGATTCTTGTTTCAGGTCGGCGTTTGAGCCCCTCGGATTGGTCTGGCTACTTCCCTACAGTGAGTTTTTTGCAGGGGAGTGATTCACCGCAGGTTCCACGCAGGCCAAGGATGGTAATTTGGCGAGCACCTCAGTCTCCTCAGATCAAGCTGAACACGGATGGTTCATTTGATCGGGACACGTTGATAGCTGGTGGTGGGGGATTGATACGAGATCATTCGGGCAGACTCATGTTGGCATTTCATAGTTCATTCTAGGCGCTGTCTAGCTTCCATGCCGACCTACTAGCACTGGAGATGGGACTGCAGCATGCCTGACAGTTTTCATTGCAAATTTGGATCGAGTTGGACGCAGCAGCGGTGGTCACCACTATCACATCTAGTTGCTTTGACTCTTGGCAGGTTCAGCATACACTGATTCGCATTCGGAACATGCTGAGGGACCTTCAGTATTCGATTTCCCACACACAGAGAGGGGAATCGACCAGCAGATCATCTAGCGGAGTTGGGAGATGCTGCCCTTGGCAGTCATATTGTTTATGAGAGCACGACTTCTCACTACCTTCTTGCGCTCATTCGGATGGACCAGCTGAAATATCCGAGCTTTAGATTTTGATTGTGCATTAGTTCTCCTTATATTTTTTAGATATCTCATTATGATAGTCTGTATAGATGTCGTAGTGATAGGTTTCTTGCTTTTTTATTTTCTCCCCCCGTGACGGGACATGACATTGTATGATACTTTGATTATTTGATCTACAGGTAGGGGATCACGCCTCAATCCCCCACCCCCGGGATGTTATTTTGCTTAAATATATATATATATATTTTATATATAATTATATTTTTATATTATTATAAATATAGACATACTAAAGTACAATAAAAAAATTGTGTTTCAACATTAAAACAATAAAATTCATGAATATTATTCAAATATAACATTTTTCTCATTTATAAACATACAAATACAAAAAGTCTGATATAGTACAATTATAAATTTGTACCTACTAAATTGACGAAATTCAACAATTAATTATCATATTTGCATTATATCATTACAACCTTATTAAAAAAATATAGTCAATTTCTTTCTTTTCCAAAAGTTTGACCCCATAAACTATATTGTACAACATTTGTGAAGAGGAAATGACAAGATAGGTGAATTCACTACTCCACCCTCCCAATCCTTCTCTCTCATTTCTTCCGTCTGTATCTACTTCCATTGTTTCTTTCATTTATAGAGGAAAAAATGAAAATTGAATGGTGAAGACTCAAGATTGAAGATAAATTAAAGGTGCATAATTGATTTATGGAAGAGAGAAGGATCGACACGACAAATAGGGGAAATAACATCGCGGCCGAGGAGATGGCTGATAAAACCGCGTGGTATTTTTTGCTATTTTGTTCTTCCCATCTATCGATCTACATAAAATATTGAAGGACATGACTTTTCCATATGTAGATTTACACAATTTCTAGAAGGATACATCTTTGTTCTCTCAGACACGGGTGTCGGGGTATTTTTTTCTTTTTTTCCTTTTTTTAAAAAGGTAGACACTTTATGGATACGTATTTATACGTGTCCAAGACGTATCTGTATCCGGAGTATTTCCGACACGGATACGTGAACTTGAGAGAGGTGCCGGTGCTTCATAGGTTGTGACTTGTGGTTCTATACAATTTTTGTTGTCGTCTTTGTGACAATTACACACGTACAATTGATGAAGGTTATTTGGCACCGAAGTCCTGAAATATTAGAGCCCTGAGGCCCAGAACCATATTAGATTTGATCCAAACAATTATTAGTATTCCAAGCAATTGCTTATAAGTAGCAGAAATTCTTGGCACACATTAATTCCTCTAATGCATGCAATAATTAGAATGGTATACAGACCTCGTGGGGAGAGTTTCTTTATGCCTCTGCACTACTTATTCAAATTTGTAGTACAGAATTTTGCTTGGCTAACATGCATGAGCGTTTTCTTAAAAGATGAATCCCATCCCTGACGACCCCTACTGTCCTTGCCCTAGAGCTTCGTGGAGGATGTGAAGCGCGGTGTCACGGACTTGTTCCCTCAACAACGACCGTGCGGCCTTAGCTCCTTCAATCGCCCCTTGCGATTAGCTAAGTCAGCCTCACCCAAGGTTTGTGTGTGAAGAAGTGTAGGAAGATGGCTAAGAAGAGAACACACAAGAAAGTTTTGAAAGGAACACTTATATTACTCACTCAACTTGCTTACAAGATGCTTGGTTAGTTACAAATGATGTCCTACTCCTATTTATACTACTCCACCTGATGGCTCAAAAGCTACTCTAGAAAACCATAGGCAAGTGCACCTATCGTTTTGTAGTATAGATTATTGAGTACCGAGTGTCATTCCCACGAGGATTGTAAGTACTAATAATTACCGTCTTTTTGTTATTTAATCTAGCAATTTTGAGTTTTGTTTGTTTAATGAAAATGAAAAATAAAGAATTTTAAAATAATTGCAACTTACAAAAGATCAAATAAAAATAGATTGTAGAATTAAGAAATCAAGAGCTAGAAATGTGTTTGAATGTAAATCCCTCTAGAATGTTTTTGTGATTTAATAAGATAAAAATACAACCATAATCCCTTAAGCAAAAACCAACCTCTTTTAGTAAAATCTCATGTTTCATCGAGTAGAAATTCCCGATTTAAGTTAAACCCTCTATCGAGCGAATAACTTCTAATCTCAAGTTGATTAACTGAAATCTCTTTCTAGTTAAAACCCCCAAGACAGCATTATAACGATTTGTGAATTCCCATATTAGGTTTGACCCTAATCCAGAAGATTTATGTCGTCCTATATCTAGGATTGCATGCAACTCTTTTCACTTATATAGGTTCTATTTCACCATGAATCTCTCGATTTCCGGATGAAAAATAAACTTCAAATCAATATTGCGCATATACCAATTTGAATGAATAAAGCATAATATAAGTGAATCACACAAAACATGAAGATTTTATTAAAAACATACAATCCTTAATCACAAATTCATTCTAGAGTTCATTACATTCAAACACTAGAAATTTAGCTACACATGGCTTTGTCAAAAGAGTATACTACACAAGAAGATATGAATAAAATGAACATGGTGTACTTAGCTCTTATTCAAGACCAATATAAGACTTCCTCCTCCTTGGTTGATTGCAATGATGTTGAGCTCCAAGCCTTCTCCTCTATTGCTCTTCAACTTCCAACTCTACCTCTCTTTTATCCTCTCAATGTATTTTGCTTTTGAAACTTAGAATATACAATGAATATACAATGAATCTCTCTATCAATGAATACTACATGAAATTATCCCTTCCCTAACTCAAACTCTTGGTTTTTATAGGCACTATCTTTGTGAAAGAACACATCAATAATGCTAACAAATGCTCCACTTCCATGGTTGTTGGTTGAATCATTGTGTGCACATTCATGGTTGAGTTGGTTGAATCATTGTGTGCACATTCATGGTTGAGTTGGTTGAATCATTGTGTCCACATGACAATTGAGGGAATAATAGAGTTTGGTGCATCAAAATGAGTTGTAAAAGTTGCTCAAAGGTTGTCAAAAAGCAAGAAGGAAAGTCTCCATAATTTCCGCCAAAGAAAAACCAAGCCTGGGCCGAAAAGCACGCCCGTGCTTTAAAAGACGGGCAGGCCGTGTTTCGGATTTTTCAACACGGCCGTCTTGAAAAGCACGGCCTGGCCGTGTTTGGTACGTCGGGTCGAAAAATTGCTCGTTTTTGACCTTTAAAAAGCACGGCCGTGCTTAAAAACACACCCGCCCGTGTTTTATGCGAAAAGGCCCCGAAATGACGCGTTTAGCTTGGGATTTTGAGTGTTTTTGCATCCGAAACCCCGGGTATGTTTTGACATGAAACCATGGCCCAAAATTCACCAAAAACAGCTCCAAATCATCAATCTACACCAATAAAAGCACCTCAGAGTAATGTGAACCATGTACAATCAAAAAAAATTTATGAAACTAACAATAAAATAACTCAAATCATACTTAAATATACACATAAAACATGCATAAAAAGACCCTTATCAAACCACCTCCAAAGCTACTCTAGAAACTTGATGGCTCAAAAGCTACTCTAGAAAACCATAGGCAAGTGCACCTATCGTTTTGTAGTATAGATTATTGAGTACCGAGTGTTATTCCCACGAGGATTGTAAGTACTAATAATTACCGTCTTTTTGTTATTTAATCTATCAATTTTCGAGTTTTGTTTGTTTAATGAAAATGAAAAATAAAGAATTTTAAAATAATTGCAACTTACAAAAGATCAAATAAAAATAGATTGTAGAATTAAGAAATCAAGAGCTAGAAATGTGTTTGAATGTAAATCCTCTAGAATGTTTTTGTGATTTAATAAGATAAAAATACAACCATAATCCCTTAGCAAAACCAACCTCTTTTAGTAAAATCTCATGTTTCATCGAGTAGAAATTCCCGATTTAAGTTAAACCTCTATCGAGCGAATAACTTCTAATCTCAAGTTGATTAATCGAAATCTCTTTCTAGTTAAAACCCCCAAGACAACATTATAACGATTTGTGAATTCCCATATTAGGTTTGACCCTAATCCGGAAGATTTATGTCGTCTATATCTAGGATTGCATGCAACTCTTTTCACTTATATAGGTTCTATTTCACCATGAATCTCTCGATTTCCCGGATGAAAAATAAACTTCAAATCAATATTGCGCATATACCAATTTGAATGAATAAAGCATAATATAAGTGAATCACACAAAACATGAAGATTTTATTAAAAACATACAATCCTTAATCACAAATTCATTCTAGAGTTCATTACATTCAAACACTAGAAATTTAGCTACACATGGCTTTGTCAAAAAGTATACTACACAAGAAGATATGAATAAAATGAACATGGTGTACTTAGCTCTTATTCAAGACCAATATAAGACTTCCTCCTTGGTTGATTGCAATGATGTTGAGCTCCAAGCCTTCTCCTCTATTGCTCTTCAACTTCCAACTCTACCTCTCTTTTATCCTCTCAATGTATTTTGCTTTGAAACTTAGAATATACAATGAATATACAATGAATCTCTCTATCAATGAATACTACATGAAATTATCCCTTCCCTAACTCAAACTCTTGGTTTTTATAGGCACTATCTTTGTGAAAGAACACATCAATAATGCTAACAAATGCTCCACTTCCATGGTTGTTAGTTGAATCATTGTGTGCACATTCATGGTTGAGTTGGTTGAATCATTGTGTGCACATTCATGGTTGAGTTGGTTGAATCATTGTGTCCACATGACAATTGAGGGAATAATAGAGTTTGGTGCATCAAAATGAGTTGTAAAAGTTGCTCAAAGGTTGTCAAAAAGCAAGAAGGGAAAGTCTCCATAATTTCAAAAAGAAAAACCAAGCGGGACGAAAAGCACGCCCGTGCTTTAAAAGCACGGCAGGCCGTGTTTTCGGATTTTTTCGAACACGGCCGCAGCTTGAAAAGCACGGCCTGGCCGCCGTGTTTGGTACGTCGGGTCGAAAAATTGCTCGTTTTTGACTTTTAAAAAGCACGGCCGTGCTTAAAAACACACCCCGCCCGTGTTTGTCCGAAAAGGCCGAAATGACGCGTTTAGCTTGGGATTTTGAGTGTTTTTGCATCCGAAACCCCCGGGTATGTTTTGACATGAAACCATGGCCCAAAATTCACCAAAAACAGTTCCAAATCATCAATCTACACCAATAAAAGCACCTCAGAGTAATGTGAACCATGTACAATCAAAAATTTATGAAACTAACAATAAAATAACTCAAATCATACTTAAATATACACATAAAACATGCATAAAAAGACCCTTATCACCACCTCCTTGATGGACGGTGGTGATTGATTTAATCCAACGGTTGGGAGAAGTTCTCTAGAACTCTCCACATGATTCCTACATATTCTACAAGTATTCTATAAATCTCCACTCTAGTCTACAACCTTCTACATAGTTCCATACTACTCTATAATATTCAAGACTATTCTAGAATGTTCTACATTACTCTACCATATTCTAGACTCTTCTACATTATTCTAGACCCTTCTACAATATTCCAGACTCTTCTAAAATGTTCTAGACTCTTCTAGAACATTCCAGGTTCTTCTAAAATGTTCTAGACTCTTCTAGAACATTCCAGGTTCTTCTATACTGTTCTAGATCATTCTAGAATCATGCTAGGTGATTCTAGACGATGGACCACGTATGGTGGTGAGCCTCTTTGTTCCGACAGATGGCAAAAAATCAGTCGTAAAGGCCAACTGCGTGACATTCTCCCCCACCCAATCTGGTGACGCTCTCATCGCCATACTCATATCACGTGTTGACTTCTTTCTCTTCCGACGATGAGCTTTTTTCATGTTGGCTTCAATCAACCTCATGGCTGAGAAATAATTTGGTTTCTTTGTATATTGATGTTCACCAGTGGTAGCAGGTATTATACAAGGTGAATGCTTGTCAAGAATCCACACACTATTGAGGAAATGTATTGGAATAGCACACACCTTGCGCCAAAAGTCCATCCCGAGCACCACCTTGTAGTCATCCATTGGCACTATTGAAAAGTTTGCTTGGCCCTTCCAAGCACCAAGGCAGAGATCAACACCTTGAGACGTACCTTTAATGGGTATGGGCTTCGTATTGGCAGCCTCCACCCACCCGTCCCTTTTTTTCCACTGTAGGCCTAGTCTCTTAGCCTCATTAACATCCATAAAGTTGTTTGAATCTCCCGTGTCTACCATCACTTTGGTAGGCTCCCCATTGATACGCGCCTCCACGCACATCAACTCCTTGCTTGATGTAGTAGACACATCTCTGGTATTAAGAGCATTGAGAAGTTGTAATGGCCCAATCCTACTTGGTTGTTCTTGTGTTGTTTCCTCAACACCATGTTCCTCCACCATAGCATGCAAAGTTCCTAACTTAGGACAGTCGCGTATGGGATGCGGTCCTTTGCACATGTAGTATCCTCCTTTAGGCGTAAAAGTGGTCTTCTTGGCCTCATACTCTTTCCTGGAAGGATGTTTATCTCTGAGAGGAATCTTATAATGCCTGTGTCTCTCTTCTTCATCATCCGAAGAGTCCCTCTTTTTCCCCTCTCTCATAGAAGCTCCAAGATTTTGATAATCGATGAGAGACTCGACAACCGCGATAGCTTCATCCACTGTACTAATATTTCGACGTTGTACTTCCTGCCTGGCCCAGTGTTGAAGTCCATCGACAAAGTAGAAGAGAAGGTCCTCGTCTGACATGTTAGGGATTTGAAGCATAAGGGTTGTGAACTCTTTGACGTAATCTTGAATATCTTCCCTATGTTTCAACTCGCGCATTTTCTTTCGAGCAACATAAACAACATTTTCTGGGTAGAAGTGTCGTTTAAGCTCTCTCTTGAATTCATCCCAAGTATCAATTCAACAAACACCTCGTTCTATGTTAGCATGTTTTCTACGCCACCACAAAGTAGCAATATCGTAAGGTAAAGAGTAGCAGATTCTTACTAGGGGTGGGCATGGGTCGGGTATTTTTGGGTTCGGGTAGTTCGGGTCGGGTACTCGATTAATCGGGTAGCACATTTTGCTACCGATACCTACCCGACAAAATCGGCACCCGATATTTTGGTACCCAATTTTTTCGGATACCGACAATTGGGTTTCGGGTTTTTCTCTCTGCTTTGCATTTTTTCAAAGTTGAGCCTTCATTTTCACCGCCAAAGAATATATATGTATTGATTTGTCTGTTGAAGGTTGAATGATCTAGAAAAACAACAAAACCCTTCAACCTAATACTCACGAATCCATACAATATCATCAACTTCTAGAATAAAATTTACAAACACATATTGTACACAATTCTCGCAAATCTTCAACAATCGACTATAGGCATAGCTTGAAAAGCTTGAAAAGAAACCCACAAGAAAGAGAGAAAAAGTTGCAGAGAGAAAAAGAAAAAAATTAAATAAACTAAGAGAAAGTGAGGGAATGTTTTTAAATGTTGAAAATAAAAATTTGAATCCACTAGTGAAAGCATAAAGTAGAAGTCCCCACCTCCGTAATATTTTCATCGCAGATCTGTTTCCCCCTACATACTCATTTTCTCGCTTCAAAAAATCGGCACCGATCGGGTTTTCGGGTAGATGTTCCACCACCAAACCCGACCGAATAATATTGTTCGGGTATCGGGTTACCAAAACCCTATCTTTTTCAAAGCAATTACGGCATGATCGGGTAATACCCGATCGGTCGGTCGGGACCGAAAACCCGAACCCGGATGCCCACCCCTAGTTCTTACCTTCTGCTTCATCGCAAGGTCGAGTCCCCTCAAGTATCGCTCCATTTGCCAAAAGAAATTTTCTACGACTTTGGCGTCCCTTACGCCATTAAACCTGTCGGCTTGGGATAGTCCACCCTTGGACTACCCGTAGTGATGCTAGCTCCTCCACTAGCGGTGGCCTTTTTGCATAAAGCTAAATCTTCTCGCATCCCTCGATGCTTGCTTGTAAGGCCCGAATAGCATCCATCATCCTTGCCTCCAACTTGCGCAAGACGCGTTCTCATGTGTGGTGTTGACATCAAGACAAGTTTGGATATTTTCCTCGAGGGAATCTATCCGCCGAGAACATGGCCTCCAATGTCTCGACAAAGTATGTTCGACCCGCTCAAGTCGTTCTCCCATCTCTACAACAACGTGCTCCAAAGACCCCCTCGCTTTACTTTGGTCACGCTTCTTTTTGTCTCGTGTCCAGCCTTTTGGTTCCCTCCCGCGGTTCTCGATGCCACACCCGACACAATGTCTTCACCTGCCATCACGTACTACTTCACAACACTTCACCCAAATCGGGCTCTGATACCACCTGTCACGGACTTGTTCCTCAACAACGACCGTGCGGCCTTAGCTCCTTCAATCGCCCCTTGCGATTAGCTAAGTCAGCCTCACCCAAGTGTTTGTGTGTGAAGAAGTGTAGGAAGATGGCTAAGAAGAGAAGACACAAGAAAGTTTTGAAAGGAACATTTATATTACTCACTCAACTTGCTTACAAGATGCTTGGTTAGTTACAAATGAGGTCCTACTCCTATTTATACTACTCCACCTCCTTGATGGACGGTGGTGATTGATTTAATCCAACGGTTGGGAGAAGTTCTCTAGAACTCTCCACATGATTCCTACATATTCTACAAGTATTCTATAAATCTCCACTCTAGTCTACAACCTTGTACATAGTTCCATACTACTCTATAACATTCAAGACTATTCTAGAATGTTCTACATTACTCTACCATATTTTAGACTCTTCTACAATATTCTAGACCCTTCTACAATATTCCAGACTCTTCTAAAATGTTCTAAACTCTTCTAGAACATTCCAGTTCTTCTATATTGTTGTAGATCATTCTAGAATCATGCTAGGTGATTCTAGACGATGGACCACGTATGGTGGTGAGCCTCTTTGTTCCGGCAGATGGCGAAAAATCAGTCGTAAAGGCCAACTGCATGACAGCGGGTTATGCCTCAACTAATCAGGGTCCTTGAGCTGCCGAAGAGTGAGTCACCACACAAGAAGTTCTCATCCACCCTGTAAATCATTACCAGAGTGATTCGAACAACCACACTGTGAGTGCCAGCAAACAGACATCACGTCACCCAAGTCCTTTACCAGTTGAGCTATGCCCCGGGGGCTTTCTTATGTTGCCATGTGGGGGCTTTAGCCCCCCCCCCCCAATTTTTCTAAAACTCAATTATTTTATGTATATTTTATTTTAAAATATTAATTTTTAGTATTTAAATACCTGTTAGACCGTCTAGCGAGTCTAATTCGTTAGACGAATCCAAATATCCGTTCCTCGGTCAATCCGTCTATTGACCCGCACAACGACTAACACCACAACAACAATATTCGTTGGCCGTTGCTAATACTTTTTAAAAGGGCTACTAATACTTTTTGGTAGGACTACTAATACTTTTCAGAAAAAATACTAAAATACCTTTAATAAAAAAAAGTATACTTTTCAATAAATTTATTAACATATTTTAATACGACTATTAATACTTTTGCGGGAAAAAAATCAATAATTTTCATGAGAATTACTTAAAAAACTGCTCAAGAGAATGCCAATACTTTTCCAGGGGATTACTAATATTTTCTCGAGGAATTGCTATACTTTTCACGGAAAAAACTAATAATTTTGAAGATTGTCTAATAGTACGTCACTGTCTAATAATTTTCAAGGGGACAATTAATACGTTTAGGTGGATTACTAATACTTTCGAGGGAAATATCAATACTTTTCATGAGAGCTACTAAAAATATTGTTCAAGAAGATTACTAATACTTTCCAGTTATACTACTAATATTTTTCAGATGTACGACTAATACTTTTCAGGGGAAAACTAATACTTTTAGCATCCCCTAATATATCAAAAACGCCACCGGCCCAGTGGTCCTATGACACAGCTCCCAGAATATTATAAAAATGTCACTGGTGCATGAAATTACAATAAAACTCGGGTCAGGTTGGGTCCGTCTAACGAAAAAGACCTGTTAGACGGTCTAACCCAAATTTTTGTCATTTATTTATTATCAATTTAACCCCCAAAAATAATTAGCCTCCCTAAATTTTATGTCTAGCTCCGCCCCTACTAATATGGTCGTCAGGCTATTGTGTCAAGCCCCTTAATTTATCTAATGTGCATTAAAAGGATAGTGGTTACAGTTCCATGTCATATAAGGAGTCAGAAACAGAAAGGGTCCATATCACAAAAAGTCAAAACTTTACGAAATTCTCATTTCTAGAAAATATGACCTCGAAATATGATCGAATAATCTCAAACTCCTACCGACTTAAACATTTTTTTTTTAGGGGAGACTTAAACTTTTAGATATGATTCAATTACACTTTTTCTCTCTTTCTTTTTTTTTGGGGGGGGGGGGGGGGTGGGGGCGGGGGGGTTTCAAACTAGTTAGGCTATTAATTGGCCACTTGATCTTGGTCTTTTGCACCCTCAACATATAGGAAGCCTCCAAAAATTTGGTTTCTTTTATTTTCATAAGTCTAACCCATTATTACATATAGCTATTTTGTGGTCGTGAATCGTGACATAGTACAATCACTTTCACTTACTTTCAGTTATCACTAACAATATATAATAAACTTCTCAAAAAAAAAATACAGTAAATAAAGTGTCAATTGGTACTGACAATAGATAAAGGAAAATACCATTTTCCATTGGTACCACACAGAAAATGTGCACGAGAGGTATATGATACTTTCTCTATTTTATTTTCTATTTTTTGATGACATAGGGATTCCACACATCTAGTTACATAATTGCATTCTGCATCAGGCTTATGTGGTGTCGCTTCACTAGCAATGGGACTAATCCTCTGCAGCGCTAGCTGGTCCAACCCCAAACCCACACCCCAATAGTAGTAAGGAGCATTTGAACCCGAGATTCCAAACCCACCTTAGGTGGGCGCACGTCACCAGGCCAACCCCTAGGGTTATTACTTTCTATTTTGAAAAGGAACGATTTCCAATCATGAGAATTTTGAAATTGTCCTAAAATCGCAATAAATCAAGTTTGACAAGTAGGAATAGCAATATAATGGGTTCAAGTTTATTTTCATTTCCATTTTGAACACATCCAATTTGGAATGGGTTTCCAGAATTGCCTAATGGAGCAAGTGGAAATAAAATGGCATAGAGGACCACTGTTCCAACCAGCGACTGATAAAAGCGCGTCAGTGGTCCAGGGAGAGACCATAATTTGACATACAAGATTCAAAGGAATAGCATAACTTTAAAGCACCTATATATTGTACTGCTTTTTGCCTGTACTCAATTTGTTTTCATCAGAATTAGCATTCAACCATTAAAAACGATTATAAATATCTTACGCATCTTTCGTTTAACTATATTATCTAAATACTAAAATATTGAATTTAGGTACCTTGTTATTATTAATTTTAAGATTTGTTTAGATCAATGAATAATGTTGTTAACTTGAAGAAAAAAAATATAAGTGAGAAGAAAATATTCTGAAACTTGATTATTTGACCGACCGAGTATGCATGTGCATTGAAAAGTGCTATGGTTCATGTCATGTTGAAGTTTTGTGGGAAATACTTTAGAAATAGAATTCAGAAATGTTTTTAAAATGGAATTGCATTCTAATGTGTTGTAGAGAAAAAAAAAAAGAGGATTGCAAATGAAGATTATCTCATATGTTTCTGAATTGATTTCTGAACTTTCCAATAAAAATAAATAAATGGGTCGATTTTTTCCACTTGTAATGTCATGGTATTTTCCTAAACACCACTCAAGAATCCTCTCTTGACAAACAAACTTCACCAACAGCCACCCAAAAAATGGACTATTAATACACAGCATTATTGACAATAGTCGCAAATATGAGTTTAGATCTCCTATTCCCTACGGTGGCATTCATGTAATGAATTGCAAGACACCGGATAAAACATGATATGGAGTATCCCTTATGAACAAAGAGAACCTTTTCTCTTTTAGATTGGGAAAGGTGCAAACATAACTTATTTTCTGTCGATGTAAACAACAAAAGGAGATGGGCAAGAGAATCAACTATCAAAGACAAAAGGAGTGTGCAGTAATTTATCATAGCAGAAGTGAAAGTATTTGAGAATCAAAAGTCCGTAGTGTCTGTAAATAAAAATCATAAGCTGAAAGTGTATGGTGAAAATATTGTAAAAGTGTCTATTTGATTGTTAAAGTCAAACCAAAAGCGGAATCAGAAATCTAAAGCGCACATCTCCTTTGCTTTTAGATTCTAATTAAATAAAACAGAATACGAATAGAAGTTGGCATTGCAACCACTCAAAAGTGATTTTTTTTGGGCCAAAAGCTGATAAGCACTTCTTTTTAGTAATTGCAAACACTCCCAAAATCACTTGTAGTTCTTTCTCCACAGCTCCACCCAGTCTATTATCAAAACGCAACGACAACCCAAATGTAGCTCAAAGAAGTTTTGCACTATTTTTGAGTTGTGGGCTCCCACCATCTTCACAATATCACTAGGCATATCGTCCGAGGAATTATAGCTCTACGCGTATAATAGACCCACATCACAACGAGTAGTTTATACATGCAAAAAAGGGCAACGATCGAAAAAGAGTAGGGACATATGCAGGCTTCTTCCAATGTGAAATGAAATGCTCATAAACATTTGATCCACTGAGATATGGAACAAAACTTGTACTCTAAAAGCTGGTGAAATATACTCTGTTATTTTACCTAATGTAAGTAACATAAGCAAATATATGAGAAAAACATTCACAGTCGAAATACCAGAAGCAAAAGATTCACTTAATATCTGACAACATTCAACGATTTGAGTTTTGACACATCTAAATATTTTCCTCGTTTCTTGTTTAGCAGGCAGGGATAAGCACCTTAGACAGCGTCGGGTCAAGCTAATTCAGCAGAAAACGGGGGCCTCCCAATAATTAGCAGACATAATTTCAGTCATTTTTCTCCGAAAAACTGCAGCTAGAAAAGGTTAATATAAAATGAGTGAAAGAAATCTGATAGTTCTCAGCATTACATCATTCATCATCGGGCACTCCCAACAAAGAGAAGCTGGCATCTTCAGATCCAAGGAATGGAATATACTCAGATCCCCTGACGTGAACACTAAAGCAAGCTGCACATTGCACAATAGGCAATTTATAAGACTCCATCTTGAAGAAGATAGAAAATAAATGGCACACACGTTTCCATGCGAACAGATAAAAACAGCTCAAAATGCTCCAAAAACATATGTAAATATATTTAGGCCTCATTGTTTCTTGTATTACATCACCACTCACTGGCAGCATTTGCCAATCTATGTTCTAGTTGGAAAATTTTAACTTGATTTAACTATTTCCAGGATAGAAAATGCTGTAATATTCGCAGTTTTAAGGAAAGGCTATGGCCAAAAGCAAAAATTTACAATGCCCTGTGAAGGAGAGTCCGGGACGCGTGCTTAAGATATTGTTAAGAATGTGTTTTCTCTTTCAGCTTCAAAATAATTACTTCCATTAGTACTCTTGGAACCAGGGCATGCATTTTATTGGGTCTAGAAAAAGAATATTAAGAAAAACTACCAACATTTCTACAATGAATAGTGAGATCATACCATTTTCTACTTTTATTACGCTTTGGAGCATTACATCCATCTTTGTTTTCATGTCGTAAGAGTCATCCATTTTCGGGGCAATAAGCGTCAGCTCTCTATAGATTTCACGCACAAATCTGCATATTTTCTGAGCAAATTCGAGTTCACCATCTGATATCCTACCTATGGCCAACCTCATCAGCTCTCCGGTCAAGTCCGCAATCTGGAAAAGAAGAATCAATAACAGTTGTTAGAGACATGTAGCTACAGTTAGCAACAGGGCGGGTTTGCCAAAACCCCGTGACCCGCTATATAATTATAAAAATATTTTATTAAAATTAAGACCAATAAAATTTATTTAAAATTTATTTTAAACAAATTATTACAAAAATCACATATATTTTTAAAAAAATCTAAACGGGGAAGGGCGTGTTCTAAATTTAAAAAAGCCCAGACCCGTTTATGATTTTTCTTGAAAAAAAATCAAACCAACCCCAAGCGGGACAGGTTTTGGAGCGGGTCCCACCCCATTGCCAGCCTTGCATGTAGACAAAAGAAGGCATTGCAGTCAAGGGCACATTTTTTTAAAAAAAAAAAATTACACAAGATTTTTTTTTTTGGAAAAAAAAATTAATAATAAAATTCATATGATTTTCTTATCCAGCCCACCCCATTTTCGTGTATCGGCCCACCCAAAATATTTTTCTGGCTCCGCCCTTGATTGCAGTATTACATGCGGAACATGTAAGTTGAGCCTACAATAGCAGCGCATTCATCCTTCTTGCATGTTTAATCTTTTTTGTGTCTGTGATTAAGCCTACACAAATTTCAGAGAATTACCCCCAAGAGATAGTCAAGCACATTAATCTGCAAAGGCTCAACGGTCGAGTCACTTAGCACTCGCAAGGAAGCATTGATTTCATCGAGATCCAAAAGAGTACCGTTTTTGCAAAAGTTGCAGAGTGTAGCAGCTTCAACATATTCTTGAACCTAAACATGCAAGCAAAACAAAAGTGAGATTGCAAAACCTTATGTGACCGTAAGAAGTGAAATGGCAGAATATGGGCACCCCTGGCGAATAGGCTCGTCTCAGCTTCCAAAAGTCTGTTCCTTGCAGCTCTTTTACTAGACGAGATATATGTTGATCCATCACAGCAGCTAAATCCTTTTCTGCTTTTTCTAGAACTTCCTCTTTGTTGTGTTTACTGATTCTGTTATTGGAGGAGGGTTAATCGATAATTAAGGTAGATTTATCACACAGATGGCCAGAAAAAGCATAGGTATGGAAATAATAAACATGTATGCATCAGTTAGAGATTGTAATGCGTGAGTCGCTTTTGACAAAAATCACGCACTCCCTGGTGAAGTGTTGGCAGAAAATACGTTAATCAGTATTATTTTACGGTAACAAAGTAATTTCTTTTACCTATGCACCTGAAATATGACCTTTTTGCTATTCATAGTTATATCCCGGCTTGCTTTCACCACCCTTTCTCTCTTCTCATTCTGTTGTGCACATTAGATGAAAAGCAATCAAACATATCAGACAATTAAGTGGAAAACTATCTCTGTAACGTACATCCATCCATATGATCAAACATATCAGACAGTTAAGTGGAAAAATATCTCTGTAATGTAGATCCATATGCATGTTAAAAAGTGAGAAAATATTGATTGAAGCAAAAATAACAACTTCATTCATTGTTGAAGGGGCAGACAAATACAAATTCTTCCTCGACTTGTACAATGAAAAAACAATGCTTATTGTTGAAATCTTATTGACACCTAACAATCTACAACAATTACCTAGAAGTCTAGAACAAGTCATGAGTCTTCCTAAACATCTTATTTTTCTTGCATCAAACCCCCATAATAAACAAGCACTCAACCTCATGAGTAGTCCAGACTAAATGACTAATAAGTATTGAACACCATACATTGCAAATCAGGGTTCTTGCAAAATTTCGGTATTAACCAAACAATATTCATTAACAAAAAAAAGCCGTATCATGAGCTCTCTGCTAAAAATTCAAGAAACAAACCGCATTCATGGCAAAATATTTCAGATTTCAACGAATTCCCAGTCTAATTCATGAAAATGACTACAATAAAGAGCAAAGGTGCACCATAACAATAAGCACGTAAAGGGAAAAGCACCAGATCATTGAGGTAACTGGCATATTTCGCAAAGGCGTCTTTCATGGTATTGGGCTCAGAATCAGCGGCATTGGTGGTCAAAGTCCTGGGCTTCTTGGCAGCGGCAGCCAGCATTGTGGTCTCTGCAACTGTTTGAAGAAATGCTTCAATGAATTAGTATGCGCGTTTCCAGAATGATATTGTGTGTATGTGTAGGTGATACAAAGGATGCTTTCTATAATTAATGAGAGGCTTACACTGGCGGAAGCGTTGAGGTTTAGGAGCCATGAGAGAAAGCTTGTAGTCGTAGATGGCCGATGAATTGAACATCTGTTGCTCGCTCACTCGACAACTCCAGGCGGTTTGCATTCTTATTTTCGTAGTGTTTATTTTGTCAAATAATATAAAATGCCTGGCTTGTCAATAAGTTGCTGTGGTGTAGTGGTTATCACGTCAGTCTTACACACTGAAGGTCCCCAGTTCGATCCTGGGCAGCAACATTTTTTTCCCTATGTACCCCTTTTTTATTAATAATGTCTCAATTTAGATGTACTTTTTTCATTATGTGTAGTTTTGTCGTATTCTTTTTCTTTTTTTTCTCTTTTTGATTACTATTGTTTTTTTCTTTGTGACTGTGTGTGTATATATACAAGAGTCAAGAGAAATGGGGAAGAAAATAGGAACAAGAACAGTGAAAGAACAGCAATCAGCAAATCAGCAAGACATTTCCCGAAGATATATACAACCCGCAGCTTAAAATTAACCCAGTAAAAACCGATGAAAATGGTAACTTTGGTGGTGGCAACGACCGCTGATCCGGCGTCGATCAACCCAGCCAAAGCCCTCTTAGCCATGCCCGGTTGGCACCCGGGTCCCACTCTGGAAGGTGGAATCAGAAGCTTCAAAAATGGCGACTCCCTTCGATTACTGGAACATGACAAGTTCATAATTGAAGAAGACGATCTCGACTTGAGATGGGAGTCCGCCACCGGAGAGACGGTGGTGGAGCTGTTTTTTCTGTCCCGACACGCCGCCGTTTCGAATCGTCCAGCGCTAACTATCCACCCTATAGGTATCCCAAATATACCCTGCATTGTATATAAGTGTTGTATATTCTCACGTATTTATGAATTATGCTTTGTATATGTGGTCTATTTGTACAGTTTCTGATCTATGTTAATTCTGGATGTATATGTGGTCTATTTGTACAGTTTCTGATCTATTTCATGTTTCGAAGTGTTTTTGAATTCATAATTGTTCTGTAGGAATAATCACTTATTTCGAAAGAGCGATCTGTGCATGTAAAGTATGGTGTGCTCAACTTGTGGTCGAAAATGTGATATGGTGTATGATTTTGTGGCAAATGGTATATTTAGTAAAGCTTTTTATGTTGTCGAAGCTTTTGATCAGTAACTTTTGTTTGAAAGATTGTGTGACTTGGGTCCAATTTGGATGAATTGAGTGAAGACTTTGTCATATGTTTAGCTTGATAAAAAATTGTGGCTTGAACTGAAAAATAAGAACCATTGTTGCGGTTTTCGGTTGGAGTGTTACGAGAATCTCAATCTAAATTCAGTTTTAATGATGCTGCCAAGGAAGTTGTATGGCACTATAATTTTCCTTAAGTTTACTTGGATGTTGGAAAATACTATTTTTCTTTGTGACGTCCAACATGAAACTTGTGATTGGTCGTAAAACACCGATTTGCTTGTTGAGACCTAAATCTACCTTCATAGATTTCTAGAGAGATTTTCTTACGAAGTTTTGTTATAGCATCTATAACTGCTTCCGGTTTAGGGGGACAACCTGGCAAATAGACATCCACAGGAATTAGCTTATCGACTCCCTGAACAGTACTATAAGAATCGGTACTGAACATCCCTCCTGTAATTGTACAGGCTCCCATAGCAATAACATATTTTTTTTTTGAAAAAATAGTTTGATGATAGAAATATTAGGTTGATTTAATGTAATTTGTACTTAATTGTTTACAGGGGTACCACATTTGGAGGATGGAGATGTTCTACCACAAGGCGGACGGCCAGGATGGGCAGCACCACCTTCTCCGCGTATTGGACCATGGCTGATGCTCTTGAAGAAACTTGCTGAATCTCACAATTTAGTGCCTGAATTTGAGGTTATCTAGTGTCTATACTGTCATTTCTTCTATATAGCTTGAGCAAAACCTTGAATTTGATTGAATGACTTGACCTTCACATAGCTGTCATTTGCACGTGGAATCTTAAAGCACTTGAAATCAGAGACGCCTCCACGTATTAGTTTATCCTTTCATTCACATTCACAACATTTTTTTTTATTTCTTCGCATGTTTTTGTTCTGAAACTACTGATTCTGTTCCTATTTTGTTTTATAGAAGAGAGCTAAAATCGTGATTTTGAGTTAAACACTTAATAGAATATTGGGGTTATTAAACAGTTAATTTATATCATTTTGTTTTTTTCTTTTGGATGCAGATAACTTTGGAGGCTACTCATCATGGACCTATAACATCGAAGCCAACTATGTTTATTGAGATAGGTAACTTTATGTGTTTGTTGCATCTATCAACTAGGTGCAAATTATGCCCATTCTTTTCTTTTATGTGCTTAAGTCCTCTACATGCTCAAATACTCAATTGGGAATTTAACAATGCGTTTCTGTTTCCTTCTTTCTCTTATGTTTTACCTATATCGATTCTCAAAAGGGGTTTTCAATCCAAATATGTTCCTGCAATCTTTATCAAATGAATCATTATATTTCTTTCAATTGACGGTGGCAGCTCTTGATTCATGGATTTCGGTAATTGGTTTTCCCTTGTTTGACATAGGTAGCACAGAAGAATACTGGGGAAGAGAGGATGCTGCTCGTGTAATTGCTCTAGTTGAGTACATGCTAATGCCAGTCTTACATTAATATTGTTGAGTTATATTTGTGTAAAAAAATTCAACTACATTTAACTGAAAGTACATTGCAGCAAGAAGAAAATTTTAGATGGAAATGCTATGAAACTCTGATGTAATCTGGACATTTTTCACATGTTAACGTACATAATTACCCCATGTATTATGTCGGTTCTTTTACGTGGATTATACACGGTTGGGCTGATAACATATTTGTATTAAACTAAATGGAAGACTGAAGAGAAAGATATTTCTTATATGTAATAAATGCATGTTTTAGGTAAATACAGTTCATTATCCACAAACATATTATAAACTTATAAATGAGTTTACTTATGTAAGATTATATTCAGCATTATATCCATGCTACAATTATTCAATTTGTTCATCTAAAAGTGTTAATTATTGTCGTTGAAGTTAGTTTGGGAAGGCATTGGTCTCGGGGAAGGCGCACCTGTCGGAGTTTGGAGCAGGTATGCTTTGAATTCATGCAGTGTCTCCAGATAATTTCTCTCAAGTATTATTTATGCTCTGGCATTTGCTTTCTGGTATATATGTGTGTTCTTGAAATGACATAAAGAAATTTTCTTTCTCATGCACCTAGAAAACGTAAAGTTTTTATTCGCAACATTAGCTTCTGTTTTGTTTATAATTCATGTTTTCTTATACTGGAAACATAGTTTTCGACATATATTCATGTCGCCTACATAATGTTTTCTTAAGACAAGTTGGTTTCTTTTAATCCCAGTACGACTGAAAAGAAGAAAGTGCTCCTTGGTATTGGAGGAGGACATTATGTACCTCGGCATATGGATGTAATTCTGTAAGTTAATTGTTTCAACTATTGCATCATTTTTTAGGGATAATTACAAAAAACTAACCCTGAGGTTTGGGGTAATTACAAAAAACAAAAACAAAAAGAAAAACGTAGAAGTTTCTAGGTTTGATTTTGGCGGTATTTGTAATATTTTTACAAATGTAAAGGGGATGTTTGAAATGTTTTGCTTATGAAGAGGGCAAAGTGTGATACAGAATCAAACCTTGGGAATTTTTGTAATTTTCAAAAACCTCTGGTTTTTTTTTGTTATTAGCTCAAACCTCCGGGGTAGTTTTTGTAATTATCCCTTTTGTTCATGCTATATTTGGAGCCTGTTTCTTAAAAATTAAAATTGGTATGTCATAAAGCAATCTTAATTCCTCGTGATCAATCAACGATTGTTTTTGTTATAACCATATTCGAGCTATGAGATAATTAGCAGTGTAACTAAGCACACACTTGAGTTTGTGTTGAAACTTGACCAGTTATACATTTGAAATCATTCGAATCAGTTTTTCTAAATTAAAACAGGAAAGAAGGGATTTGGGTTGGCCACCTCCTCTCTGGATATTCATTGCCAATGGAAGATCCTGGAAAGTCAAATGCAAAAATAACTGCCGACGATATTGGAGGGACATGGAAACAAGCCATTAAAGTTGCTTTTGATGCTACCAAAGCAGCCTTTCCTGGCGGCGAAATAATGGCACATCTTGATCATAAGTAAGTTATCAGCAAAAGATCGCCAATATATACTTGTATCTATAGGTTACCATAAATCGAGCCTTCAAAGTGAAAACAATCCATTAAGAGCTTCAAAATGCAATAAGTCATTGTTGACAATTCTTCAAAAAGTACATTGTTGACAAACATATATTCTAACAATACAAAAGAATAGGGGATAATTACAAAACCTACCCCGAGGTTTAGCCTAATTACAAAAAAAAAAAACTTGTTATCTTTCAAAATTACCAAAAAAAATAACAAATACCCCTTGAGGGGGATATTTGTTAGAGAACCCTCAGGGGTATTTATTATTTTTTTGTAATTTTGTAAGGTAACTGAATTTTTTTTAATTAAACTAAACCTGAGAGTGGATTTTGTAATTATCCCAAAAAATAGAGATAACGAATTCCTTTCTCATTATGCCAAGTTCAAACCTAACCTATTTGTTTCAGTTGTTGAATTTGTCATCGTGTTTTTCCTATTCGTGTAACAGTGACTATTTGCTGCAGGAGTTTTAAGGGCTGGCAAAAGAATGCTATTGTAGATTTTCTAGGCAAGCAGAGCATAACGATTGGAAAGCCGGCGGACTTCTACTGATCCTGATGATATTCTTTAGTACATAGATTGGTCTCTTATCATAGCGAAAGCCGAGATTCTATTAGCATTTGCCGAATAAGTTATCTCAATTTTAATTTGCTGTCTTAAGGTACGCCAACACTCTAGTTACTAATTAGATTGAATCCCACAGATTCATATGATGCTGACATTCTATTTTTTTCTTTGTTGGATACATTAGTAGGATCTTCAAATAACTATTGTAATTTGTAGTGTAAACATTGAGATTTTTTGAAGAATAATTTATTGGGATAATTACAAAAACACCCCTGAGGTTTGGGCTAATTACAGAAAAAAACCCAAGGATGTTTCAAAATCACAAAAAACCTCATCAGGTTTGATTATGTGTTAAATTTAAGGGGGTAACTGTCGTATTTTTATAAATATCAGGGGGGTTTTGATATGTTTTTTTTACCTATGAAGGGAGAAAATGTAAGACAGAATCAAACCTCAAGATGTTTTTTGTAATTTTCAAATCTCTGGGTTTTTGTGTAATTAGCCCAAACCTCAAGGGTGTTTTTGTAATTATCCTAATTTATTATAGACTTGTTATTCGGAGATTAGATGTTTTGATTTGTTGTTTTTGACATTAAAAGGGTCTTAAATCTGGTAGATCCTAATGAAAATATAATCATCTTTGGTTTTTGGTTCAGGCATATATCATCCTCATGTATTGTGTGTGTGTGTGTCAATGTGAGTATAGGATGAATAAAAGAAATAAAACCCTTTGAAAATAGAAAAACAGAGTTTATCAATGCTAAATATTTAATGAAGAAATCCAGGTTCATGGTGATGGTATAGTTTCGTGAATGAGGATTTAAAAAAAAAAAAAAAGTAACATACAATGTATGTTGGAAATAAAGATGAAACTTTTAGTACTTTGGAAACCAGAAACTATTAATGCGCAAGCAATAAATTAAAGAGGATATGAAGAACATACACTTTATTGCACTTAAAAAGAATTAATAGGAAAAAAATGAACAGTACACGCAAATATATATATGTATATTAAGTATTTTTCCACATGTTTATGGTGAAACGTGATGAAATGTATATATCCGAGTGAAATATATAGGAGTGCATGACGAATACAATATGGTTCAAAAAATCAGAATCATTCGATTGATTAACTATAACAAATTAAGGTTGAATGACCAAAAATATTCAATTCGACTTAATTGGTTTGTAACCCTCACTTTATATTTTATTATTTATCTTAATACTCTAAAAAATGTTTGAAGATTTTCAAATTTATAGGTGGAGCAAGAAAATCACATCAACCCTTGCATTCATTAATGCAGATTAGTTGAAAAGAAATGTCTAGATAAAATGAATCAGATATATAATAAGAAACTTCACGTGAGATTGACTTATATAACAACTATACTGAATATAAAATCTATACATGAAAAGTTTGGATGCTATTTATTGAAATTAGTGTGTATTTTTTTGTATAACAAAATTAAAAATAAAAATTAAGGGTATGTAAAATGAGTCATGATTGGTTGATGAAAACATGTTGTGATCTCTTTAATCCGACAATACATAATGAATTAAAAATATTCCAGTCCAATCAGAAACATTTCATCAGGAAAACTATCCCGACCCATTTTGTCTCCTAAACCCTCACTCAGCCAAAAATAATGTTGTTAAAATTGTCATAAATCTGGCTTATGTTTTCATTATACCTTGGCTGCTGCTTGTTTTATGAACAAAAAGGCTGCATTTTCTGCTAGAATCAGAGGTGGATTTTTCCATTGTGAATTTTCTGTTCTCCTGCTTTATATTGACTCACCTTTTCATATTTTTTTAAGAAGTGGGGCGCGATTGGATATGCTTTCATTTTGAAAATTTTCATTTTGCCAGAGAATAGTGGTAAAAGAAATTTTGGAAGAAAAAATATGAATTTTGAGAGTTTGATTGGATGTGAGATGAAAAAGTAATTATGAAAGTTGATTTGATTTAAAAGTAATAAAATAATGATTGAATATGATTGGTAGTTAGAAGTATGTGAGTGAATGAATAGTGAAATTTGTGGGAGGATGTGTATTAATGATTAGGTTTTTTGTGAAAAGATGTGTAGATGTAATTGGTAAGAGAAAAAATGAGAAAAAGTAAAAGTGAGAGAATAATATTTTTTTTGAAAATTTTCATAGACAATCGCATTTTTTGTCAAAAAAAATTCTCTAACGGGACGGAAATGGATTTCCTCCCACATCCAATCGCAGCCTCACCTTTTCATTTTATCTATGTTGTTTTCATGTAACTATGGATGTCAATGGATTAGGTCTTAGTCGGGTTCATTTGGACCCGAGACCCCAACCCACTAAGATTTGCAAAGACCTAGACCAGTCGGCTGCCACATACCCAGATGGGATGAGTAGATCCATTATTAGACCCATTTAATTATTTGTTAAATATATATATATATATATAAATACTATAAAAATGTCTTTCTTTAAATAAAATATCATAAAAATGTATAAATAAAAACTTTAAATAATAGAAAATTTTAATTGGTTAAGTCAAAGTCCGGTCTAGATCTGAAAGAAATACCAAGACCCAGACCTATTTATATTGTTAGAACCTGAAGGAGGTGGATCCGAGTCTTACCGTGGCTCATTGATATCCATATCAAGCACCTATAATTACATTTTAGTTGTCCTGTAATATTTACACAACCGAAAAAAAAACATTAAGTTTGTGATATGAAATTATTAATTTGTTTATATAATATATAACTGACAGCAAATATGAAAATTGTCTCAACTATATCAAAATATTTCTGTTGCTACGACTCGTAACAAAATCTATAAATTTATTTTTTAAAAATCACGATAAGTTATCAAGTCCATGGTTTTTGTGATGTTACCTTCGATGGACAATACCAAATGTGTAAACGACTAACACGTGTCAAATTCATTTAAATGGATATTTATATATTATTCGAACATGCAGTAGACAATACATCTAGTGTAACAGGAATATCACCCTTTATAGTTTATACATAAAATGTATTGACCCATGCTTTGTTTCAAGAAATGTCATGAATTCACTTTGCACAATGAACAGTATTTAACCAAGTGAAAGTTTAGGGTGTAGTAATAACAGCATGACCCACAAAAAAAAATTGGACAATTAATGCAATATACCTGAATTATAGTTCCTTTACTCAACATCAGAACTTTGGAGTAGCAATGTATGTGCTTCTACTACAATTGTCCTAACTCCTAACGATGGAAATAATTTAAAAAATGCGTCACAATTAATTCTACGCGTACATATATAATAATAATTAGAAAAAAAAAAGAAAATGGATCTGCAATCATACGTTTAACTATTCCAGTTATCATCCTTTTATGTAGAAGCAGGTCCTGGTCCAGATGTATACTATTATAAACAAGTAATCATGATAAGTGTATATCTGTTCATTATTGCAGTACAAAGCTTCAGGCCCTGTTGATAATTGCCTCAAAAGTGGTCATCATTTGCGCGTAGAATATAAGAGAATCCCCACCAAAGGGCAGAGTGAATAAAGTTCCATTATACATATAATGCTCCATAATATAATGACATTCCACGCATCAAATGTGTATATAAAGAGATTCGGATTTAGCCTAAGTAATCAAAGAATGTATTACTAGGCGAGCAAACTCATGTTTCATTATAATATATAGGGATACTTACAAAAACACATTAGGATTGATTCTATATTATTTGTTGCTCCTTTCATAAGTAAACATATTTCAAACACTCCACTACATTTGTAATGGCAAAATTATTTTTTAGTCCTCTAAGACCATCTTCAACCCATTGCACCAAATTTGGTGTAAAAACTACACCAAATTTGGTGTTTGGTGTAATTTTTTGAAAATCATCTCCAACTCATTACACCAAATGAATATTTTATTCTTTCTCTTTCATTTTCTAGTAACCAAATTTATTTATTTATACAATTATTTCATTTAATTATAGTTTATTATTGTTAATATAATTAACTAAAAACTTATATTTAATTAATATTACATTTATTAATTATATTACAAAAAATAAATATTAAAATTAATATTAGTATATCTTTTAATTTAATTATAATTATTTGTTATTTATTATTATTTATAGCAAATGTTAATTAATTATTAAAACCAAGTTATATAAATTAATTATATATAAAATGAGGATACAATTGGAATTTAAATTTGAAGTAGAAGAGAATTGGAGGGCAAATAGGGGATATTGCATTACACCAAATTTGGTGTAAGGTTTAGAGTTGGGTTGGAGAGAGTTTTTTGTATATTTGGTGTGATAGTGTGAGATTTGAAGTTGGGTTGGAGTTGAATATTTTTCTAAGTGGACCTTTACCGGAGATTTAGTCCTCACTTGTTTCGATTTTGATATTTATTCTTTTAAGTGAATTTTTTTTCATTTATTTAGTCATTTTCAATTATACTATAAAAGTAAAAATTACCTATTATCGATGTGGAATTTAATAACAAAAACCTTATTGTTTAATTAACGGATAGAGTTTAAAAAAAAACTAACGATTGATATAAAACCTAATTTTTTTTTTTAACTCTATCCGTTAATTATACCACTCAACCAAACTAGAACGTTTATTTTTGTTCAAATAAGATTTGAAACTCAATTCGCTTAATAAGAAAAATAATATACATGAAAATTTTAAG
This sequence comes from Rehmannia glutinosa, assembly GCA_016081115.2. NCBI lineage: Eukaryota > Viridiplantae > Streptophyta > Magnoliopsida > Lamiales > Orobanchaceae > Rehmannia > Rehmannia glutinosa. The sequence continues at coordinate 278,498 of JABTTQ020001191.1, forward strand.
CTATTAGAATTTAATTCGTGTTCCAGCCAATCAAAGTACTCATTAAAGAATATATTCAATTAAAAAATACATCAAATTCAAATATTATATAAAAAATTCACTAATTTAAATAAAAATGATATATTTATACCTTTAATTCTACGACCGCGTCAGTTAGCAGGCAGTTACCACATAATAGCCTAGTTCACGTACGTTGTCCAAATGTGGACATGGCAAAGCAATGCCTGCAAATGGGGTGTCCACCACCGGTGCACAATAGCACGAAGCTCGTATAAATGACACACGTGGGGGACCATCAAAGCCGCGGATCATGAGCAAACACGGTCGCGTGGCCCCCACAAAAGCTCCTCCTGCCTCTCCTCTGCAGGCTACGATTCTGTGAAACACAGTGTACTGCACAATAATATGAACCCTTATAGGCCATAGGTGGGGACGTTTGGTAAGCAAACACTTACTTCGAATCTCATTTAAATTTTCTTTTATACAAGATTTTAAACAAACTTGATAAGTTAAGAATTTTGTATATATTTATATGGTTATTCTTAAAAATACATTTAACAGATATATCACGTCATTATGTCAATTCAGAGAGTACTACTGAAAAATAAAATCACTTTAAGGAACATAATTTTATTTTGTTTTGTGTGTACCACAAATAATAAAAATAATAAATTTGAAATAGTGGTATATATTGTTAAACAATGACCGAGTTAGAAAAAAATTATAAATAAGGCTTAAATAGTGATACTTTTGAGCCTTAAACATTTTACTTTTAGACAAATAGTAATACTTTTCAGCCTCAACTTCACAAAATTTTTAATAAATAATATAAATATTTATATATATATAATTATTAAATATCATGATCTTGCTCTCCCCCAAAAAATATAAAAAGAGAAGGTCTCTTGGGATCTGTAAGACGGATCCTACAACCCGAATCCTCTACACGGATCCATTTATATGTTAGCCGCCAGCTGTGGGCAGGGATGACAATAGGTAAAGTACCCACTAATCTAAGGATATACATACCCGAACCCTATAAAATTTATACCACCTGTATTCGTCCCAAACCCAATTAAGAAGCTACATATATTACCTGTACTCATCCCAAATCCATTTCCCGATACCGGCGTACTACCCGTACCCGCCTAAAACCCATTTATTTTATATAAAAACTTATAATTATATGAATATTTAGATAACTATTAAATGGACACCCTACCAAAAACTAGATATTACATAAGAAAATGATAATATGTTAAATTCTTAGTAAATATAACAGTTAACCATTTGAATTTTGTAAATCACTAGCTACAGGCTATCATATATCATTCATAAACTAAATCAAAAGCATCACATAAATACAAATATAATCAATACATTTCTTAAAACTATAGAATCAATATTAGTACATCATTTAATTTATAAAACTACATCATCGGACATGTAGTTTTATCAAATTTTTTGACAAAGATATTAAAACAAAGTTAATATGATCACATATTTAAAATAAATAACAACTTTATGTCTTCTTTTGTACAAAATAAAAATTTATGTTGGGTTTCTATGAAGAAATGTATAATGTCATATAACAAAATAAATGGAAGTTACTAAGGGGCTAAATGGGTTCGGATAATGGTGAGTTTCCGAGGGGTAAAATCATACCCTACCCATATATAAATGGGTAGTAATTTCTCATCCCATATCCGTCCCCAAATTCAAAAAGACTACCCATACTGTCCCATTAAGTGCAGGCGGTGGATACCCGCGTTTATCCGTCCATTGCCATCCCTAGTTTGTGGGATCTTTTGAGTAGATCTCGTTCTCTCTCCTTTTATCCCACATATCTCCTTTAAAGCCACAAATCTAAAAAGTGATCTTTTGAGCAATAAACATGATACATTTTGGATGTTTTGTGATACAACTTTTACATTTTAAATATTGTAAACAACAAAGCCACGAAATGCGTCATGGCATGGCGATGAAGAATAAGCACGAAGAAGAACAGAGATGAAAAAGCAAGAAGAAAAGAGAAGAAAAACCGCAGGAGAGAAGAAGCGAGAAAGGGGAAGAAGAAAAAAACCTAAGTAAAAATGAAAAAGGCAACGACAAATCGGAAAAAACCGAAAAACTAAATTTCGGGTATGAGAAGCGCGTCGGGTAAGTAAGATCCGTCTTATGGGTTTAGACCCATAAAGTAAATCTTATACAAATTTTGCTATATAGAAATGGCTCTTTATCTACTATTTTCAAGAGAAAATAAGTTTCGCCCTCCTAATGTTCATTTTCTAGCATGTCTCTACTGTGGAGTTGGTTAAATGTAGTTGGGTAAATAATTTTTTAAGACATTATAGAATAAATTAAGAATAAGAAATTTAGAACAAAGTGTTGGTTTGAAAAGAATTGGTTTGTTCAAGTTAAACGATAAGCGAAGATGAAAATTTAAATAATCGTTAATTCGTTATGGTATAACCCTGGTCGTCCCCTCTCATTTCTTTTTTATATCTATTTAGATGTAAAATTAATAGATTTGCTCTCCTGGGCATGATTCAGAATTCTTCATCATTTTCTGGTAGATTTGCAGATTAGAAATGAGTTTTGTGTGGATCATCTAACCCTTATATGGAAGTGCAAACGATCATTCATCCAACCAAAAATCATAACTGGCCCACTGAGTTTGATATGATCATACTTTATGATCTATATTATGTGTCTAGTTTAGTTTTTTGTTTGCCCCCCTCTTCCATTGTTTGCTAGATGTGATTTGGGTTATTTCATTTGGCTTCAAAATATTGTACCTTGTTTATTTCGTATTGATAATAAAAATAATCATATATAATCATATCTAATAAAAAGGTCTATTCCATGACACCCAATTGGGTAGCTACCCAAGTGGGTTAATCATCATTAGATGAGTACACACACATACACACCCACAAAGATACGTGTTCATCCAATGATGATTAACATACTTGGGTAGCCACCCCAAGTGTTTGCATGGAATTTACCTAATAAAAGATATCTCCCATTGGTGCACCTTTTTTTTTTTTTTGCCAAAACGAAAGTATTTCATTGAAACTCAAACACATATATAAAACTTACCCACTGGCAATAATGGCACCTTGCACAAACGTTGTCAAGGGGAAAACACACCCACGGAGAACGAGCACTCAAAGAAAAACAAAAGAAAAACCAAAAACCAAAGAAAAAACACTCCTATGAGAGACTAGGGATGTAAAAGAATCAAATATTCTTTATTCGATTCGCGATTCGAATTCGAATATCAAGATTCGAATTCGAAAAATTCGAATAAGAATATATTTTTCGATTCGTATTATTTTGGAATTCGTATTCGAATAACACAATATTTGATTCGAATATTCGAATAATATATATTTATATTATATATTATTATTAAATACATACATATATATATATATTAGTATTGTTATTATATATATGTATATATATTTCATAATTCCTATGTTAAATTTATTACCCACTACTACTTATTTGATAAGTTTTTTATTATTCAGATTTTAATTTATATTATAAATTAGTCACAATTTAAAGAAAAAACTATATACAATAATTAAAAAAAATTCGAATACGAATATTCGAATCGAATCGAATATATTCGAATATATTGGTCGAATCGAATACGAATATATTTTTCAATTCGAATAATAAACGAATACGAATACGAATATTCGAATATTAGTCGAATTCGAATCGAATACTGTGAATATTCGATTCGATTCGATTCTTTTACAACCCTATGAGAGACTACATCAAATCCCAAAAGGGTACTAGGCACTTCCCAAAAGAGACTACCCAAAAACACACAAAATCCTAAATCACACAAAATCACCCCAGACACGAGTTACCACCATGTATTGCAAGACAAGTATTTATGGCCCTCCTACGAGCTTCACCCTTCTACTGAGATAACAACAACAAAAAGAAAAAATACAACAAAAACACTCAAAAGAGCAAAGAAAAACCAACTAAAATACAAAAATAAAACAAGAATCATGAATCTGGAACACAACCTCTCCCTCTCCCGACCATCGTGACCCACCACCACCACAAAAGCACCTCCAGAAAACCAATGCGACATCAACGCCCGAGCCCCCAAAGACGGAGTTGACCGGAAATGGAAAACCATGTTGATTGAAGGAGCCAGATCCCACCCCAAAGAACACCTGGTTTTCGGACATTGTTAAGGGAGTGGTTGAGGTAGGGTGGAGAAGGAGGCATGGGGAGAGGGAGGAGAGGGGGCACAACCGCTTTTGCTTTTAGGTTTTAGAGAGAGTTTTTAGTGAGAGAAAAAATAGAAGGGTTCTATATTCCCATTGGTGCACTAGGTATTGGTAAATTGCGCAAATCATATATGTGATACAATCATACAAAAACATTCTTGATTTAGAAACTGAAATTAAATTTGAAGTGGTGTACTTCCCCCATAAGTTTTCTATGGTGAGAAATGATGTCTACACTACAGAAAATGACATTGATATGACCTCCAATGTTTTTGTATGTAACCAAGTGCAAATTTAGTATTTCTATGCTTCCAATGCCAGCAGTGGGATTGTAAGGCTTATTTATGGTGGGGAAAATAGTGCTACTCAATATATTGTTAACTTCATATTTCTATCTCTTTGAATGGTAGCTAATTTGAAGGACCCTCTTACACATGACATTACAACCAATTGATCACTATATAAGGAGGGATTTCATTTTCATGGCAGTTTTTGACTTCTCTTGGTGAGCCCTCCACTTATAATAGCCATTATTAATTGATGAAAACTGAAATTGGGGCTAAGAACATTGGTTTCATTTGTTATTGAGTTATCTTTGTAAGTCGTCAACTAATAATATCCCATTATTATATGAAAATTGAAATTGTTTACGAACGTCGATTTTATTAATATACACGCACAATATGTAAGTAAACTAAAATAGAAAAAGTAAAACATTATTTTATAATAGAGGATTCAGTGTGATTCACTGAATCCTCTATTTTAAATGGGATTATTTTCTTTTATTACAATAAGATTTATCAATTTTTAATTTTATAAATTAAGATTGGTATGTATTAGGATAGAAGATGAAAAATATCCGTCTAATGGTCAAATAGAAGATTAATATCATTTCATAACAAATAATCAATTGCTGATTAAAAGTGGTAAAAAATATCATCAACTTCAATATTTTTCTTTTTTGGGAAAGTAACGGATGGTTGCATTTACAGACTTTTGACCTAATAAAATTGAGGACGTCATTTTATAGAGTAAAATAAAACAATTGCTTGAAATACACTTTCTATATTGATTCAACATAGAAATCAAATATGTCAGTTTCATAAATCTTGTTTAATGAGTCAGCTTATCTGTCGAAAAGGATTTACTAATTTCAAAGTTGAAATCCATGATATTTAATTATCAATATACATATAGATTATATTAATAAATTTCATCTCTCCCAAGTCTTAATTTTTTTTGGCATTTTTAAAATAAAGTATAATTCTTTATAAATTTATCATTTTAATTGAAATAATAATTCAACCATCCATAACTTCAACGACTGCAAAGGCAATGGTGAAAAACACACAAAGCTTATATTAGTTTGAAATCAAAGAAATATAATTTTTAAATAATTCTCCCACACGTTACACTATTTTTAAACTGCAGAACTATTGAAGAAATTGATGGAGAACTTAGAATGATTACTAATATTTTTTTACAAATCCGGGAGGGAGAGGTTGGCGTGGTTCGAACCCCAGACCAAAAAAATCCTTAACCATTAAACTATTGTTCGATTTCTAAAAAATGATTATTAACTTAAAACTGCAAATAATTGCAAAATACACATTCCACATAATAATCAAAATTTTGGAATAACCTGTTCACTCAAGAGAGTGACCAAAACATGTTGAGCATTTTGAAGATTAGTGGTCCCCTAAACCTAAAAGAAAATAGAAATTATTCAAAATAAATAAGCAAAAAAAATAAATAATCAAAGTACACATCCATCCACCTGAATGGGTCATTTGTTTGTCATGATTTATTTTTGTGTCAAAATCCCTAACAAACCCCATCACCAACTTCACACACAAACACAACATTACATTTCCGATCAAAAAAAAACACAACATTACATTTGTACTAATATGCCCCAAACCAAACAAATAACATGTATTATCCAACCTTTTTCTTACACTCTTTTGATTTTACCTTTGACTTCCCATTGTCCCCCCACAAAAGCAAAAGAAAAAAGAAAAAGAAAAAGAAAGGACGTTCCCTTCCTTTGCCTTCTATTCTATTTTATATATTTCTATTGCCATCAGTGATTCCATTGTCAGACTTTTCTCACATCCCATAAATAATTATTCTACTTTATAGTATTATAGGGATCTACATATATAATAACTAATTACAGTCCATAAGACCATAAAACGGTACCGTATGGATGAAATGGAAAACATTTTAAGAGTGATTGCTTTTCAGTGTTTTCACTCTAGTATGTTTTAAAATAGGGGGCGACAATTTGAGTTTGAGTTTGTATTTGGTTTGAGGTTTATTTCGGGTTATATTCAAAATTTATATAAAAATACAGAATAAGTCTTTTGTAAGACGATCACATGGTACGACGGATTGCATTTTTAGTGTAAAAAATGATATTTTATCTGAATACACTTAATTTTAGTGTATACACTAAAAGTATCACTTTTTACACTGAAAGTATCACCCTCGCATCGTCCAACCGTCTTACACAAGTTGTTGCCAGAAATAAATAACTACATTTTAGATAAATTAATAATATTGTGACAGATTTGTGTTAGTTTGTTCGGGGTTGTATTTTTATTTCTCAGAGTAATTTTTGATCGGATTCATGTCATATTTTCGTATTTGGCACCTATTTTAGAACGCACACATTAATGTATAACAAATAGCTCCAACGTTGCACTCTTTTGCACTCTCTCTCTAGAGATCTCTTCTGGCAGAAGGTAGTATTTGTCTGTATCTATAGGTCTCTCTCTATCTCTCTATATAAATATATATATATATCTGTATGTAAATCAAGTCAATCGCGAGCTGTGTCGTTTAGCCGGCTGAGATTTCGCCACCCAATTTTCAATTTTATTTATATAAATAATCATCTCTCTAATTTTTCTTTAGCAGAGTTTGAAGCAGAACTAAGGTTTCTCTCTCTACGAGTGGTGTTCACAGCTGTATGCGTGTATGTATACCCGTATACGATTTCGTACAAAATAATGCGTATACCTATTTTCTATTTAGATCTCATCTGATCCTTTTGTGATGCGTATGTCCACTGATGTTGTTTAGATTGACGCTGTTATGGTCGATTTTTTGTAGCTTTTTTTTGGGATTTTTTTTCGGCTGTCTTTTCTAATTTGATGATCATCCTCCTGAAATGGTGCAGTGAGAAGGGAAATTTGCAGTTCCTTTTTTGAATTGATGATAGAAGGGAAGTTCTCTTTTCAGTCGTTGATCAAGCAGGTGTAAAAGGTATTTGAGTTCTTTCTTTCACAATTATCTCTGTATATGTCTTTGGATCACATTCGTAGTTTTTATTTTCTGATTTTCTTCTAACCAGTTTAATTTTTTAGGGATCACATGGAATCAGTGTTTCACTTTAATTTTTTCTCTCTGTAAATAAGATTATTGAGAGGTTAAAAATAGTATCTAATTGTATGAAAGGGTTTGTTTAGATCTGAAAGATGGGGAGAGTGTGTGAAAATTGAAATAGAGAAGAGGCAAATCATGGAGTAGGAATTGGGGTTTTGACTTTGAAGCAGGAAAAATAGGTTAAAAAAAGAAAAGAAAATAAACTTAGCTGTTAAAGCTTTGTTTGGATGTTTGAAAAGTGGTGACTGTTTCTTGTCCTCTTCTTTAACTTTAGACAAAGGGAAGATTCCAAAGCTTAAGTCTACTGTTTATGCCCCCACACCCAAAAGAAAAGGTTATTTGTTGTGTGAAAAACTTGCAACATCCCCATTTTGTGCGTGTGTGTGTGTTTTTTTATTTGAAAATTAATACAATTTTGGAGCTTGTAATTATTTAATTGCACTGAGATTTTTCTTTCTTCTTTTGCATATACACATTTGTTTTTACCGGTGAAGATATACAGCTGTGTTTGACTATCTTTTTTTTAAATATTCTTCTACAAAAGGATAAGTGAGGTAATCAATTTTGGGGAGTTTTAATTTTTAATCTTCAATATTTACTCTGTAAAGACAAGAACCTAAATGGAGAATACTGGTGTTAGCTGGAACAGCAATCAAGAACAAGAAAGCATTTATTATGCAGTTAATTATTCTTGATTTGATGCACTAAGATGAAATTTCTACTCTGTTTGCAGATATTGTTTGCATATGCGTACTTAGGTTTGATACTGCTTTACTTTGTTTTAGTAATTATTAATAACTTTATGAAAATGCAAGCATTACTGATGGCATGTGAGATCCAGGATTGTAGTTCTTGGAAATGAATCTAGCTATGGTTGGTACCCCACAAATTTTCTGCCCTTCCATAGAACGACATTATGACAAAAGAAGGCCAATAATTTCTTTTGATGAGAATAAAGTTGGTCCATTTCCAACATTTGATGTTTGGTTCAGTTGTTTCTTTTCTTTTAGCATATTTCAAGATTGAGAGTGGTTCCATAATTTTTTCTTTTGCATTTGTCAGAATGTAATTCATCCTATTATATTTTTTCGGATACCCTTTTTCATTTCCTTTGTCATGTTAACTAGCATGTATATGATCAATGGTTTCTGTTGTTTATTAGTTTGTTGCTGTGAACTTCTTTCCTGTTGTACGTGTTCTGATATGCACGAGTGTTTTCCAGCTATAACTCTGCTTTCTCATTATGATAGGTTAATTGGTTTCAATTAATGCCTGCCTAGTGGATGTTTGCTTCACAACTACTGAAAATTCTTCAAACTCTGCCAAGTGATCTGAAGTATGAAAGCTGGTAATATTCATTATTTTGGTTGTATTAATTTTATTAGTATCTCGCCTGCTTGGATTGTCTCTATCTTCCAAATTAAAACTATATTTGCAACTCCCTGAAATTCTGGATATATATCCATTCGTGACTCTAGGAATTAATAGTCCCAACCCATAGTTGCTTTTATTGGTCATTCCATTTTGTCCGCCTTTAGCATCTCTTCATCAATCTCTGAACTCGTATTATTTTCTCATATTTGCAAATAAATAGAAGCTTTTCAATCTACTTGCTTAAGAAGTTAAATGCGCTTATGAACCCTTTGAATGCAATGACAGTGTCTTTGATCCAGCTGAACAGAACATAACCATGAAGGAAAATCAGAATGCAACGTTTTATGATTCGAAAAGTTTCAGGAGTGTGAATGATCCCCTGACCTTTGGAAGTAAAGAAATATACGAGTCAGATGATTCTAGAACAGACGTCAATCCTCTAGCATTTGAGGCAAAAGGTAGAGATGAGCGTTGGAACAGTAAAGTTATAGATGACTTTTCCATGGATAATGAAAATGGAACTATAGATTCTCCGAGAAAAGATAATCAAAATGGACTCTCATATCATCTTAGCAGTTGGGAGAAGGATGCAGATACATTATCTTCTGACATTAATGATAAAGAGGAAAAGCAGATAAGCCCAGCGTATGAAAGTTTGGTGACTGTTGAAGAGTTTACTCATTGTAATGGAAATGAATCTAGAGATTCTAGTTCTCAACGTAATGGTGCTTCAGATTTGTTCGAAACAGTTACAAATTCTTTTACTGATAAAAATGTATTGGAATGCGAATTGCCTGAGTTGGAGGTAATGAAGGACATATGCGTTGATAATGGGAGACCTGAAAAGGATAAAAATCTGATTGAAAGTTTTAAGGATGATAAATCTGGCCATTGTGAGGCTATAGAAGCTTCATCCATGGAGAATGCCAACCGCCATACTGCTAATCAATGTGGGAGCAAAGAAGAAAACGATGGCAAATTAGTTTCTCAAGAAAGGATCAAATCCTCAGACAGCTCGTCGGATAAAGATACTGCCAAGCATTGTGATCCACAGGAATCAGTGCAGACAGGTGAGGCAAACTATACTGCAACCGGCACGGCTGCAACAAATTCTTCAGAAGTGGACTCTTTTGTGGATAAGAAACTTCCAATTCAAGAGTATGGTACGCGAAGTTTCCTCAGATCTTTTCTCAACTCTTTAGATGGTGAGGAGAACAAACTTACGCAACCGCCTGATCAGGTTCGGGTCACTAACTGTGTTTTGGTTCACCCTTTGCATATTAGCTGTTGATGACTGCTGCTCTGAGTTTTTTAGGAATAACTACAAAAACTAACCTTGAGATTTAGCCTAATTACAAAAAGATCCAGTTATCCTTCAAAATTACAAATACCCCTTGAAGGTATTACAAACCCTTGAGATTTGTATCTGCTCTGTAATTTGTAAAATAGAAACAAATTTCGATGGGTATTTGTAATTTTGAAAGATAGTTGTTTTTCAATTTTTTTGTTATTAGACTGAACCTCAAGTGTGTTTTTTGTAATTATCCGTTTTTTATATGCAAGACTACTGAAAAGAGTTTATTGTATCGCCTAGTAGCGTGTTACCATTTCATGCTGTAGCATAAGCTACTTACAATAGTATTTACTGATGCTTTCCTAATTTGAAGTTGATCTTAACATTGCAATTCTCTTCTCCACAGATTCCTATTGGAGAAGCCGTTTCAGAGTCTCCTTCTGCTTCATCAGCTGAAGCAGGACTGCTAAAGGAAGATGTTCAAGCTAGCAGCCTATTGTACAACAGTAAGGTGGAAAGTGGAACCATTACTTTCAATTTCTCAGACGCTGGGCCAGTGCAATGCACTAGCAGCAGCCATGACCAATCCCTCGTCGTCAAGGATAAGAATTCCGATGGTTCTTCTGCCAATAGCAACGTCCAGTGTGTTAGCAGCAAAGACAGCAGTGACAAAAATGTTCACGATCACGAACAATCCTCTGAACCGAAGGATGGAAAATGTTCGACAAACGATGATGTACCAGCTGTTGAGCCGAATGTTTCAAAGCACGAGCATAGGAATTCTGGTGATGTTTCAGTTGTCAGCCAATGGAAATACGATGAGGGCGAGACGAGTTTCTCTGCAGCCAGTCTTGTTACTTATTCTGGGCCAATTGCGTATTCTGGGAGCCTTTCTCATCGATCTGATGGCAGTACAACCAGCGCAAGATCTTTTGCTTTCCCAGTGTAATAATCTTTTTTCTCTTTGTCACGATGTTCTTCCTTTTTTTTTGGTAATCAAACTTATAATTGCTTGTTTTATTTCCTCTTTTTTGCAGATTACAATCTGAATGGAATAGCAGTCCAGTAAGAATGGCGAAAGCCGATCGGAGACATTTTCGGAAACACAAGGGTTGGAGATCAGGCCTTCTTTGCTGTAGATTCTAAATGCTTCTGTTATAGGTTATTAGTGGAAAATATACGTGAAAATTTTAATTTAAAGATCAGTATTGTAAGTATACGTGTCAATATTTTTACGACCGGTTTGCTTTGTTAGGGGTTTTCGCTGTCATTCTGAGTGCTGCGAATATATGAACTCGTACATGTGCAAGTGCCAGTTATGTCTATAACTCTAAATTTTTTTGTTTTATTACTTCATATTTGATCATTGATGTCATATATAGTTTCCCCTATTGGGCATCATTGTTCAATTTTATGCATATTTTCTTTGTCAACAATTCAGTAGGCAGTAGCAATCACAAGAAGGGTGTCTTAAGAGTCAACCCTCAACTTTGTATGCCAATTGGCAATCTTGCATTTGGGCTTTACAGTAAGAAGGCCAATGTAATACCCTTAAAGCTGGCCTGTCAGAGAAATGTTAAACTGGGCTGACTATAAAGTCATCCTGGGCACACCTGTTCTAGTGTAATAACATCTCATTATTTTCTCGACAACATTGTTAACATTTCCTAGGATTAAATGCTCTTATTTGGCCGATCAAAAAAAAAATGCTCTTATTTGGGTTATATTCGTGTTAGACTATAAATATATATAGTTCCCCTCGAATAGATTTTTTATTTATTCCTTTTTTACTTTATTACTTGGAATGCATCTTTTGACATCAAATAATGTTTCTGCTCATATAGCTAATCCTAAACAAACATAGGCTTCACAAAGCAAAACAAAGTACTAGTATGTTTTTGAAGTTCAAGATTCAAATTAATCATTGGGAAATGCCAATATTATAATATATAATCTCACAATTCACAATACTTAAACTGATTATCAATTGAGTATGGCATGAGTTTTTGTAGCCCCTTAATCTAAACTACAAGTATGGAATTGAAGCAAAAAGAAGCACTTTGTAATGATCTTTTGTCAGTATCACAAAATAAGCATTTTGAGTAGAAGACATATGACCAGAGGGTATAGTTGTCAACAAACTAGGGGCTGGGCCCTATGTGTGACACAAAGAAAAAAAATTCACTTCAAATTGTGTGAAGGTTCCTAAAAAGAGAATTATATAAACTAAAGGGTTTTTGTGTACTTGTTTTGGAACTCTGAATTTTGTGCTTTGTGTATGTTCTTGGCCCTCTTTTTCTTTCTATTTGACTGTAGGGCTCTAATATTCCATTGCTATATATTCCAAGTTTCACAAAGCAAAAGGCAAAAAAGTGAACAAAAACTTATTGTCAAAGTCCAAAACTTGCTATGGAGCTATTAACCCTAATAGCTACATTTTTTGTAGCTATCTCATTTCTGTTGGCACCCTGTGCTTCTAATCAAGTCAATGTTCAAAAATCTCTCAAACAAGGTAAAATCTTGCTGCCCTTTTTTTTTTTTGTGCCATGCATTGGCTTTATGCTTATGAATTATATTTCACAATATTAATTAGCATAACTTTTTGATTTTTATATTTGTGGCATTTATGCAGTTCATCCTGATGACAAGTTTACTATATATTCACTGCCAAGGAAACTCAAACTCAATGAAGATCAGGCAAATGTATATATAGCTTAATTTTCTTGCATTAATTTTAGCTTTATAGATAAACCTTTTTTTTTGGCCTCTCTCTGTTAATGAATTTGAAGTATATGTTCCTTTTGATCACAGGTCATGAAGAATACTGCTGACAAAGATTTTAGTCTGGCTAAGAAATTCATAGAACCCTCATCAGGTATATTTACTGCAATTTTAATATTGTTAATTACTTCAGTTTCAAGACTGAATTTTTTCAATTACTAGTGTTTTATTGGCTACAATTATTTATGCATGATAATTTTCCATAGGCATTTTGCCACCATGATGAGTGATCAAATTATGACAGTGAACTTATTCTGAACTTGTCCTGTGATATAGTTTCTTGTTTTTTCTACTTAAACCATCACTTTTTAGTGTTTGCATACACCAGCGGTAGCTTTTGCTTCTGCTTCGTTTAATCAAAATATAAAAGCTGGGGGTAGGGTGCTTCTGATTTTGGAGAAGTGCTTTTGGCTCTTTCTTTAACAAGAAGAAGTTTGTTTTCGACATTCTTATCCTCAAGTGTTTTATCATGATCCAACATTGCCCAATCTCTTCCCAAATACCATATAATTCATGTATGAGTGTTTTTGTCTTTTTATCCAAAAGTTAGTTAATTTTGAAAGTGCTATTTCCCAAACATTTCGACTTTGACCATTTTTTCAGCTTTAATTTCAAATTTTATTTGCGAACACCGTCAATTTTTGGGGATGTATGGATGTGTTTCCAAGTCCAATTTCTAGTTTCAAGGTTGGGAAATGAATTTTCAAACTTTATTAGTTTTCATGTGAGAATAGAGAATATGTTTGGTTTGTTGTCTGAATTTCTGTTTAGAAATAAAAATATGTTTGATTATAGTTTTTTGAATGTATTTTTGACATAGATTTGCGTGATTTTAGTGTATTTTCATATAAATTTGTGTTGTTATGGTGAAAACTTGTTTGTTTGTGTTTTCAAAAAAATATTTCCATAAAAAAATAAAAACTAACAATGACTTTATTTCTATTGGGATTTTCCTAAACGAACGTAAACTCATTTTCTGGAATAGTTGGAAATTGGAAAATTGCATTTGAAAACACATCCATACATATCCTTTGACTCTAAACTACTTTAATTTGTTTCTACTAACTTCTTTTAAAAGCAGAAGTATTTGCCAACTCTCCCTAAGTCAATCAAAATCAAGAATCCAGAAGCTACAAGTACATAAGTACAAAAAGAAACATGGAAATTATATAATTATCTCATTCATTAATAGTTGATTTCTCAACTGGGTTTCCATATTCTTTTTTGATATTAACTATTTTTTTATACGTGACATGTCCAGTTACCAAACAACATGAAAAAGAAGAAAATGTGATCCATGCAGCAGGAAAAGGGACATCATGGGTTAATGAAGAAGAAGGGCCCAACAAATCAGAATATTTTAGTATGGATTATGGTTGGGTTAGAAAGCGACGCCCCATACATAACAAGCAAATCCCATTTGTCCCATAAAACATGGGTTTTTTTTGCTAGTTAATCAGGCCAATTAATATTATTAGTTTAATTTGCATGTAGCACAAAATTTTGGCAAAAAAAATAAAATAAAATTTAAAAAATGTGGGTTTTGATAATTAGTTGTGTATGGTTTAATTAGGCAAGGAAATGAGGGATGTGTCTGCCTAATGTAACTTTGTTGTGGCCGACATTTACCCACCAAAAAGGCCTTAAGTTTTGTACGTAACAAATTATGGTGTAATGATCAAGGAAGTTTTTACTTTGTTCCATGCCCATTTTTTTAACTTTTACTTTTGTTTTATATTCTTCTTCTTGTTTTTGATGCAGTCAAAGGGTATCTCAAACCCCGATAATAAATCTTTAAAATATTAATTCTGAAGTTGATTCATAATCCTTTTCTTAAATTTAAATGAGTCGTAACTAACTAGTGCCTGACATCTTACTGAATATAAATTATATATATGTACACATTTTGGTAATAATAATATATAAAGAGAATCAAAATTTCACAATAAAAAAGAAAAAAAAAATACTACTCCCTCCCGTTCAAGTGTTGTTTTGGCTGATCAATCATTTTTCAAAAAAATGATGTTTTGACATTTTTCAAACTAAAGAGTAAAGGATTTTTCCTAAATTACACTTTTACCTATTAATTAATCTAGGCTTTTACTTCATTTGATGACATGATGAATGATTGATTAAATATATGATGAATTTTTTGGTTGACGATAGATTATCTTACTAATTTAGTATATACGTCGTATGATTATTTGAATTGATATATTAGTTGAAATTCTTATCAAACATGAATGTACTTTGATTAGATTTGAGAGGACTATTATCTTACTAATTTACTATATGAAAATTCTCATAAATTATATATGGTATAAAATAATAGGTTCTATAGTCAACATATATTCAAAAAAAATTAATCAGAAGCTAGAGCTAGTGAAATTATTTATCCCACCTCAATACTTCATAGGTGGATGTGTTATCCAATAATAATCTCACATCATGCCAGACTTGAGGTTTTATCATAGACATTTATCATTAAAAGTAAACACGTGACTAGGTTGGATATTTTAGTTCATCCAACCTAGTCAAACAAAGTAAACGAGTCATAAATATATTTATTATGTATCATTTTTCAATTAGCATTACTTAAGGATATATCGAGTATTTTAGTATATTCTTTTAAAATGTGTGATTTTTTTAAAAGGATATTTATTGTGAACTGGGAGTAGTTAATTAATCCAGAAGTTACCCATACACAAAGTTTAGTATAGAATTTTCCAGCCTCTAGGGGCACAAGCGAGTTGGTAAGTGTCAATGTGATAAGAGTGTGGTGCTCTACGTTGCGGGTTCGAATCTATGTAGTTCTGAGTTCTTTCTTGAAATCTTTTGCAAGGGCTATTTTTCGGGATTCGTATGTCGTTGGTCTCTCTCTGCGACGCTACTTTCTTTCGTACATATCCCTCGATTTATATCATGCCTGACTAAGAGGCCTCTGGTTCAGGTTTGGGCGATTTTCCTTCGGAAAAAACTTTTTGTAAAAGTATAGAATTTTCCAAGCTGATTAATGAAGAAAGTAGGGTTCCATTGACTACATTAATTTGGTGTGTGATTAGCATAGTAATTCTAACATGCGGTACATTTGGGGCAGGAATGTATGACTTTGGTAGGGCTGCTGCCTCATCGAAGTTTGAGTGAACATTTTGAACAATGGAAAAATTCATGCCTACCAAAGCTATTGCCACCATTGATTATAACAATATACTCTATTACATACTTCATGTGATGTTTAAGAAATACTAGTAAAAGACACGTGCGTTGCACGTGAACATACTATTACGGCAAAGAAAATCTAAAGTATGATAATATATATCATTTCGTTTTTTGCCTTGAATATATATATATTGATCATCATTAAACATTGTATTCGAAAAAATGAAATTATTTAATATTCAAATGTAAGCATTAATCTAAATTATCTATTTGAATAAACTCTTGCTTTTCAAAATATCACAATTTATTTTTCCCGGTTGCATTTCCTCTTCTTTTATTTAACTTGCAATTTGAGACCTCCTTTTTCATTTAGTTTCATAAAATGTTGTGTGTGTATTTCCTTTTGAATTATTGTGTATTTTCCTCACTCAAAATTTAGTTGTTGACCTCACAATTCATGAACAAACTATGCACTACTAACCTTTTTAAATTATATTTTGATAGATTTAAGTTACTACTTAAATATTATAAAAATATATATCAATTAAAAAATTTGAGAAATAATAAAGGTAAAGTTGAAACAAAAATTTACATATAACATTTCTCAGAACTTGACACATTTAGTCTTAAGTTTCACGTGTTTGATATACAACATTTGAACTCATATAAATCAATACATAAAGGTAAAATTCAGACATTTTCTACCTTGTTCTTGTCTGTTATTATTGTAGACGATTGATTGTAACTTGTAATATGTGTTGGGATAGATGGGTTTACAAGCTTTTTAATATTTGATGTCATTGCCTCTTTTTTTTTTTTTTTAATGTCATTACCTCTTAGAGGAAAAAGTAAATATTGCAACCTAATGGTCGGTAAACTTTATGGTCTTGACCTAATAATCTCCAAAGATTATTGTATATGGTTTACTTCTAAAACCTTTATGAGTTTACACAGTAATTTCACATAAAGGCGATTTTAGAATGACCAAATCTATTACCAATCAACCTGATTTTCTATTTTAAAAATGACAATCACCATATTCCTTACATATTAATAACCATTCTTTGAGTTGAAAATGTATAAACCCCCTACCTTGTAGATGCAAAATCTGTCAGATTCCACCTCAAATGATGTGAAAGAAAATATTTATGCAATTGAATGGACGAATATTTGTTCAAAGTTGAATGGTTTTTAGTAAACAACTCATAAAATTCATCGGAGAACTTAAAAAAGAGGCAATCCAAGACCGTACAACATTACATTACAATATGATATACATTTACTCATTGCTTATGTGCGTGGACAGTTGTATGTGCCCAACGCCAATATATTTTATACAATGAACCACTATCCGCTTAAAATGTCACTCTCTCCGCTCATGCACACTTTGTTTCATACCTCCCCAATGAATTGGGTGTAGATCAAAGGAACCATCATCAAAAGCAAAGAATCTAGTTCAATGTCAATGGTCCATGTTGTAGGATATTGTCATGCTATTGAACAAATTCAGGAATCTCAACCTCTCCATCCTTTATATCTTACCAATATCTTGCCAGAGATATTGAAGGTAGCTGATAAATTTTATTTCCTAGTATAAGCTATATTGACACCAAACATAAAAATAGTCATTCAATCAAACCTGATACTTGTAGTTTTACATATTTAATAGACTGGGAAAATAAAAATAGACATCATGAATAACAACTTAGAAAATAAAATAAATGAATGTTGAAGAAATAAGACATTTTAAGACAGCAACATTAATCATGAGCCATAACGTTGATCCAACAAATAAACAATATTATCAATATTTTACACGTAAGTATACCAACTATTACAGATTTTTTTTTTTTTTTTTTTGATCGGTAACAACTATTACAGATTTAACGCTATAAACCATTGTGGATGTACATGAATTCTGACATATACTTTGTGCTAGAATCCCTCTAGAAACAACTGAAGGAGAACCATATCCGATATCATCTCTTTTTATTTCAGACACATGCATAATATTGTTCTGATTTACTTAAAAATTAAAATGGAGGGGCTAGAATTACTGAATGAATACAAGCTGTGCTTCTTAGTACGGGAAGTGGATCTGGGAGATTTGGGGGTGGTCTTGTTGGAATATCCGTTGTTGGAGGAAGAACAGTTAAATCACAACAAAAGAGCAGCTGTAAGCCAAGACTCGCTCGTCGGAACTCCAACATCAAACATGAGACTCTTAGTAATTGGAACTAAATATCAAAGCAATTGTTAGAGAGAAGATTGATGGCTTTCGCATTGTTTAGATATCAAAATGGCCTCCCGTTAAAATTCAACATAATGATCTATTATAAATAAAACAATGAACAGATACCACATGTCAGTCCAAAGATTCACTTACGAGCCACTGAGAGTATTAAAGATTAATTCACAATAGACATCAAATATTTAATTGTCAAACATCATGCTTCTTACAAGCATATTTTCACGAGGATTATCAAAAGAACATTCATGTTAAATATAGACAAAATCATAAGAAATTAAAGCATTAGTGCCATATGTTGCTACTTAAACCAGTAAACTTAGAGGGTGTTTGGGTGAGTTTATAAGCTTTTCAAAACATGTTATAGGATACTTGAAAGCTTATAAGCTCTCGAAAAGTGTCTGGTAAAGTCTTTTAAAAAGATCTTACAAGCTCCCAAAATTAGATGCTGGGAGCTTTAATTTTAAGCTCGTTTTAAAAAAAAAAGTGGGGGATCCCAACTTATTTTCAAAATAAGATCTTACTCTAACAAGCACCTTTCACTTTGGCTAATTTAATTACAAAAATGTCATTAATAACATGTCATAAGCTTTTTCATCTTATTTTTATAGAAACAGTTCCACCACTTATTTTAGTCTAACATCATACAAGCTCTAAAAAACTATGTTATATGCATATCTTTTAAAAAAGCTTAGTCAAACCCTTCGTAACCAGTAAACTTATTTTGTTGTCATAGCTACGAACCATCAGATATATTTTCCAAAAAGCAAAATTAAGCAAGCAAAGAAACAAGAATACATACAGGGATATGTGAGCCTGACGTTTCTCTTGGCATCAGTAGCAAAGAAGACAGTGTAGACAAGAACAAAGGTACCAATAATCTCAGCACCAAAGTCTGATCCCTTGGTGTGACCATGTTTCACAAAGTTGGCCCACCTTTATGGTTCCCTCATGAAACCCTTGACCACCCCATCTCCACAATGGCACCAAGGCACTGCATCACTATGTAGAAAAGAGCCCTTGTCAAGGAAAGCTTCCTTGCCAAGAAAAAACCAAAGGTCACAACTGGATTGATGTGTCCTCCGGTTTTGAAAACATGCAAACATAATAAATTTACGAAAAAGATTGGAGTGTTTGCAAACACTTAAAAAAAGTTATTTTCTGTTTTTGGCTTAAATAAAAAATCAGTTTTTAGTGTTTCCAAATGTTAAACCTCTGATAATTTAATAAGAATTTGAAAAGTGTTTTAAATGTCTAATTTTGATTCTGTTTTGACTTTTACTCACAGATAAGGTACTTCTACAAATTACGGAACACTTGCTTTTAACTTAATTCAATTTTTACTTTTTATTTGATAGAGCTGTTAAAACCAACCCGTCCCGATGGACTGGCCCGACCAGACCAATGAAAAGGCCGTGCTGGCTGCAATTTCATAGGCCCAAAAGGAGGCCCGATCCATTTGGCCCCAAAACCAGGTTGGCCCGGTCCATTTTTCATGTATTTTCAAAGCATAGACAGGGCTACTGACCCGATTTTTTGTTTTGGAACAGCACCAGAACGACCCATTGGACAACTCTACTATTTGCATTAACTACCAATTTCTGATTCTCAAATAGTTTTCGCTTCGACTACAATAAATCAAATTGCTCTAAGAATTAGAAGTTTTTGCAAACACCCCCTAAAATTAAGAAAGAAAAAATAAAAGCTGCAAATTTCTGGAAACCCATCATCAAGATCCCATCTTTCTTTTGACAAAATATAAACAAAACTCAGAGGAAGATGAACTAACAACCCAAGAACCCATAACCAGTAACAATGAACAATAAATAGCCCAAAATAAGACTTACAGAAATTTCAAAGATAAAAAAATTACCTGAAATACCAGCAGTTCAGTAAACAAAAGCAAAGAGCATGCCACCAAAAACCCAAGCAATCCCCTGAATACCCACAGAGGCACACTTGTTATTTGATCTGCCAACACCCATCACAATCAAAATAGTGATGTACAAGAACAAGAAAGTGGCCATAAACTCTCAATCGACCCTCTAAAAGGACCATGATTTCAGCTCGTTCAAACAGAGGAGCTGGTGGTGGCTCTTTGTAAACCTTGGTGCTGTCAAAGTCCTAGACCAACTATTTCCACAACCTGGGAGACTTCAGTTTATATTTTGCAGATGTAACATATGTTGGAGAGAACATTCTTGATCCTTAAAGAAAGTACCTTTTGACATTACTATAGACCCTCCAGACTTGAAAAGAGGAAACACATAATCGAACTATGAAAACATTTTTACAGCTGATAATTAGTTCTTCTGGGATTCAAATGCGCATCCTTTATATGGAAGCCTCCAAGCATGAGACATCAATAAACCAAAAAAATTATCTTGGTGATTCTTGAGAATATGCTTACAACCCTATTTTCTCACCATCCGAACTCTAACTACATTAAGGCTTAGCTATTGCACAATACAGGCCAACATGCTTAGGCATTACAAATAAGCTTACCCAATTTAGTTCCACGAAAAAAACATAATTAATAAAGAAAGAAATTCACAGATATATTAAACAATATGAAACAGATATAACCAATTAAAAAAAAAGTCGGCCAAAACTTGGGAACCAAATAAGAAACAGAGGAAACCCACAACGGCTCTTGGATAGAAGAAAATGAAAAATCATGGGATACTAAGAGAAAGAATGATGGAATTAAAATTTCCTTGCATGTCCTCCATTCAGATTTTGATGGTCTGGAATTGATCTGATTCGCTTGTCATTCTGGATTTTTCTGGTGTGCAATTGAGTTGATTCATTTGCTTTTCCTCCGAACAGATATTTGTGGTTTATTTTTGCAGCTGCACAAAAAAGCGAAGTGTCGTGATCTATTTCCACAACCAGTCCCCTTGACATGAAAGGTAGAAGACGTGAATAACAGATTTCCTTGTGTTTCCTCCATTCAGAAGGAAAGCGAGAAGATACAACGTTTCCTATCCTTGTTCAGAATGAAAGAGAGAAGAGATACGACGTTTCTGTGTAATTAATTAAAGACATTCACCGCGCACAAGTATATGTGATTCACAACAACAAAATTGTAGTGAGCAAGAAAGCCAAAACTAATGGCCAAACTATTACATGTAAGACATAACATGTAAAAAAAAACATGCCCATGAAGTAATAAGTTCCTTGGTGCCAAAAGTCTTCATTAAAATTTCGATGTACAATAACTGGCAGAATGTTATTGTGTATTAGTACTGAAAGATTGTAACTTAATCTCCTAAAGGAATTATAAGTTTCAGCAGCATATATCATAGTGCTCGTCTAGTGGACAAAGCTGATAAATTGTACCTTTACTTGACATCCCTAACACCTTGGTAATCAATCTACATGGAGTTTCCTGGTGCAAACACTTTAATAGTGGAAAAACTTCTAATTCCATATTACTGCAAAAGACAAGCTTGAAAGATCAAAACACAAAGAAATTATTAGCCTTCAATATGTAAGTTCACTCATGTGACACACACATAAACACATATTAAATCAATATATTCACACACAAACACATATTAAATCAATATATTCACACACACACACAGAAACACCATCAACTGAAGGCATGAAAATGCACACGTAATAATTAATATAAAAAAAAATAAACTGCATCTCATGTAAATATCCTAGAACTTGTGACAAACATGATCTTATATAGCTATTGAGTTAAAAAATGGCACAATGTTATTTAGTTTGTTCGCGCACCAATATGAAAAGTCGGAGAAAATGAGCTAAAAACGATGGAAGAAAATTTGAAATCTCCTCACTTCATAAACTATTAGCATAATACGCATCTGTGCAACATAATTAAGGATTCTGCCAACAAAGTCCCCATAATACTTCAGGACATACATCTGTACAATCTCATTAATAAAAAAAATAGACTCTAAGTTCTAACTTTCTATTGAATTTTGTCTGTATTCTTTAATAACTATTACTGATATGGAGAAAGAAAATAATATATGCCAATTTTAAGATTTATTCTGTAGAAGACCAAATCGTGCAGTAAAATCAACACTAACCATAGAAGAAAGAGTTTCCCATGAGCTCAAGTATTGCAAAATAAGTTATGAAGGTCACACAACAACACAAGTGACTGATAGCATCCGCCTCAAGCGCTGGACAAGTACAGCCTTCTCCCATGCCGGTGCCAATGCTTGACAATTACCACAAGACAACAAATTTTAATTCTAGAGCACGAATTTCTCACCTGATTTATGTGTATTTGAAGCAATTTCTGCACATAGTCAAACGCACATGCACATACACATTCGGGAGCCACAAACACATCAAAGAATCCCAGTTTAATTATTAAAACTTTAGTTATATGCATTGAAGTTCTTTTAGAGAGAGGAACATATATTTGTCCACAGATTGAGGCAAATACAAACCAACATATCAGGGTAATAACTTCTTTTACTTCTCATTAGCATAATCAAGAGTAATAAAACAGAAAATTTCCAAGCTTTACATAAAATCAACACCAAATGAAAAAAACTTTCTAATCAACAAACTTGTTTCACTGTCACAAAAAACTAAAAGAAAACAATGAGTGCATGTCTCACAATTTCCCACTTCATCCAAGTAAAATTGAAATTTCCAATTACAGTCAGAAAACAAAAGAATAATTTTTAGCTACAATAACATTAAAAAAAATTACATCTGGCCAACCATAACAAGTAAGAAACCCAAGAGAACAAACAGAATCATTAAGAACTGCATACCAATACCAATAATCATTAACGAATTTCTAAAAGTAAACAAGACTGAAAAATGTCCAGTCTTTTCTTAAAAGGAATATGAGAGAACCTAACAAGACCAAGCGAGATTCCTGGAGTGACCTTGGATCCCAAGTACGACTGAGAACTGAGCTCTGAGGGCAAAGAAGCGAGAGAAAATTGCGATGTGATCCCTGTTTCCTCTTATGCCTTTCGAAATTAAGGAGAAAATCAGAAAACAGGTGAATACATCTTCAGGGAACTGAGGAGACACGTCTGTGGAAACTTTTACATATACCTATCCCTCTTTTTTAAGAAGAATATATCTTCAAGGAACTGAGAAGACACCTCTGTGGAAACTTTTACATATACTTATCCCTCTTTTAAATTATGTTCTTGCCCTTGAACTTAATAGGTTAAGTGAGGGTATTTTTGTCTGACCATATTTTTACAGAAATATTCCTCCTTTTAAGATAGTAGTAGATAAGTGGTCCTGTTGTATAAATATTATGTATATACATATATATAGTGGTAATACGCCAGATTGACCATTTCTATTTTGTGAAAAACAAAAAATAGTCATGTGTTTTTAAAAACATGTGTTTTCGCCATGTTGACTAAAAATTTATGTCATCTTTTTACGTATGTATTTTTGGTGAGATAGTTGATCATTTTTCAAAAAAATTGATGTGGTTCATAACTCGTTATTGTTACATAACTTGCATCGAAGTTATGTGTCTCGGTATCGAGTCATGTAATGTAACTCGGTACCAAGTTATGTACCGTCTCCAGAAATGAAGAAAGGGTAAAGTGGACATTTAAACTCAAAAATGGCTAAAAAACATGCTTCTAAAAAACATGGCTAAAAAATATTTTACTATCCACTCAAAAAAAACATTTTACTATGGAGAAAAAGACCAAAAATCTGACGGACTATATATATAGGTATTGGTTCAAATGAGACTAATATGTCATGGTGAGACCGTAGGGACTATTCTGATCCGTTTATTTTTCAAGATGGATGGATGTGATTTTTTAATTATTTAAGGTAAAAAATAATATTTTTTTCAGTTACGAGGATAGATAGGTAAATTCATGATGGACGAAATTTTAATTAAGGATAGGTATGTAATTTTATATGGTATGTGAGAGAAAGAATAGATTATCATCCATGATTATTGCTGCTGATTAGGATTAGATTTTGCAAAGATATTGCCACATTATCACATCCCTTTTACATTATCATGATCACATATCTTTCACATTATCATATTTGCAAAGATATTGCACACAATCTCGGCTCTAGGCGTCTCGGAAGAGGAGGTTGTACCTGCCACGCCCCAAACGCGACGCGACGATGATCAATCACTTAAACAGAAATAATTCAACAGTCTAAACCAAGGATACAAAACTCCAAGTGAAATAGAGTCCAATGCAGCGGAATAAAATACACACAAGTACGAATTACATCTCAAGGTCCGACAATATCCGAATACAATCCATCAAAATATCATAATTTAAACTTACAGTCCAAATTAAAACAGAACGAAGGAGCTCAACAATAACAAAAGCAAAAGAAAATGTCGCCGACATCAATGATTATAGGAACTAACGACAAGCGGGGCGAGGATGGGATTCAAAGTGGTAGGTTCGACGCGTCTTCAACGACTCCTTATCTAAAGGTTAGAAAATATGAGGGATGAGGCGAAATCTCGGTGGATGGGGTGATCATGTGAGAGTGTGGCGATGTATATAGTTAATGCGAGAAAATAGTTGTATGAAAATGCGTGAGAGATGATGCATGATTTCACACACGATCCACAATCGCCGTGATAAATATATTTAAGTAATATACTTATACGATTAAGAAAACGATTTGTGGTCAAGTAGCACTATGGTCCAAGACAGGGGGAGGATTGCGCACGGATTTGTAACGCCAATCCTATGCAAGACAAGTAGCGGTTGCGTCATGACGGATTTGTAGCGTCAACCTATGCAATACAAGTAAGCGGTTGCGTGCACGGATTTGTAGCGCCAACCAAACGGGTCCGATTAGCTCTAGAATCGTGTGGATCGGGACAAACGATTCCTTCGTTCTTCCTTGTAACTCCCCGAGCAAGATGGTCCAAGACCACACCTTATTGCTCCACAGCAAAGAAAAATTCACGTGAGCTAGCAAGTGCTCGGATTTGTCATAATCATGATTATACCTCTCAAATCTACGACCGCTTCCTCGGGACAAACTCTATCCCTCGGTTGCGGGATTAGGACGATGGGGTCGGAGAGTGGAATAGCAAATGAGCCGCCTTGCCCATCCCCAACGTATCCACTCCGACCGTGAGCTCGACACACCAAGTTGACTCAGCAAAGAAATTAAATACACGTTCGGGTAGTCAACCAAGCAAATGAAAGTATATTGATTCGGGAAGCAGTTCATGAAAAGTTTTTGAAAATTTGCGTAAAGTAATTATGGCGTTGGCGGAGTTATTTGGATGAAGATGATTATCGAGAGGATAAGAAATCTTCGATATCTTGAAAGATTAGGTGGAACATAAGTCCGTTATAGATTCGAAATCGCAAGACGAGAAAGTCGCCCCACAATCGCGTATTAATCGGTCAAGATGATCCGATAAATCAAGGAATTTTTGAGAAAATAAAATATTTTAATCAATAAGTAAAGTCAGAGAGTCCATGGTTATTTCTTTAAAATAAAAATAATTCGAGTTAGGTCCTTGTAAAAAGAAAATTTTCAATTAGCCCCATTTTGTAAAAACCAATTCTTTTGGGGTTAAAAATTGAATAAATAAATGTCTCGACCTTGAAAAATTATGAGGTCAGTTCCTAAATTCTCTAAATTGTTCAAAGATTTAGGTTTTTAAAGTTTTGAGGTCGATATTTTATAAAATTCTCACATTGGCCCCAAATTTGTTAAAATTGCCATTTCGGGCTCTAAGTTTAAAATAATTGGAACTCACAAACCGGAAGGGATTTTAATGTGATTCCAGTTGTAAAATGTCACTAAGGTCAGTGGGATATTGGGACAAAAGCAGTTTTAAAAATAAGTAAGTATAGGTCCCTTAACTTTTGAAAATCTCATTTTTATCACATTTTGAAATAATTGCTTTTAAGGCTTTTAGGGGTCCAATTGTTATGAAATTTGGACCTTGGGTCCAAGATGTAATTATGTTATAGTTAAATTAGTATTTCCAGGTGCATGGACTGCATAAGTCCTGGAAATTGTATTTTGGTCCTCAAGTTTAATCTTTTACAATTTGGTCCCTCAAATTTTATAAAATTACTTTCCAAGCTCTAAACACGGGATTTTTTTGGAATACACTTAAAATATGTTATTTCCAGTACCTTAAGAGTTAAAATTCCAAATTTTAAAAATAGGGCCTGGTACAGTTTCGAAAATTGCAAAATAGCCCTTAAACTTCTAAAATTTTACAATCTAGTCCTTGGGCTTTTAAAGGTTGATTTTATTTATCTAAAAACTCTTAAAACTTTATTAAAATGTCCAAACATGATTTTTGAACCTGAGTACAGTCCCAAAACTCGAAAATTACAGAGGGGTCCCTTAAGTTTTATTTTCTTGCAATTAAGTCCACCAACTTTCCATTTTTGCATTTTAAATCCGGAAATTGAAATTTAATCAATTATGCTCAACTTTTCCAGGTTATAAGTCATACAAAATATAGATTTCAAGAGTCATACACATACATGACCATCTCATACAAGAATTCATCAAATATAACAATAAAGTGTACATGTATGCGCTAATTTTCGATAAATCGCATTTCTGAGCAACACTTGAGAAATTTTCAATTTGATACAAGAAAATAGCATGCAATACATAATATATATATATATATATCAAGTGCTCAATAACAAAATACTACATGCATTTTAATTAAAACACCTAGAAGTTGAAAGAATTTTTCCACCCACCTTAAAGATTGGTTTGTTGGTGAAAAATGGAATAAATCACTCTTGATGAAGGAGTGACTTAGGTGAGCCCCTAAGTCAAGGAGTATAAAAAAAATATAGGAGTTAGAAAAATGAGGTTAGAATTTAAGGAAAAGAAGAAAGAGGTGAAGAAAATTGGTTAAACTACAATTACCTTGTGTAGTAGATGAAATGAGGCTAGTAGAGGTCTCAAAATGGGTCTTCTTGCTCACTCTTAAACCAACTCTTAAGGTCAGCCCCTAAAACTCCAAAAATGAAAATGGAGTATCAAAATTTTGGAAAATAGAAGAGAAGAAGAAAATGTACTAAAAATCCCATTTCTTACCTTCTAGTCCAAATTCCTTCACAATTTCTTGAGGTCTAGTCAAGATGGTTCCAAGTCTCTATTATCTTCAAGTTATCTTATATGTGTACCTCAAACCAAAAATCAAACTTAGGTTAAGAAGTGAAGAGGATGAGCTAGAAATATCAAAATGGATTGAAGAAGAAAAATCCTTACCTTGTAGCAGTGATAGTTTCAAAAATAAAGAAGTAAGAAGAGTTCTTGTGTTTTTGTTAAGTGTTTGAAGAAAGAAGAAAGTGTTTGAAGATATGAAGAAAGTATTCTTGAAGATATGAAGATTGTTTGAAGATATGAAGAATGTGTGTTTTGAAGATATGAATATTGTTTGAAGATTTGAAGATGTGTGTTTTGAAGATATGAAGATTGTTTGAAGATATGAAGAATGTGTGTTTTGAAGATATGAATATTGTTTGAAGATTTGAAGATGTGTGTTTTGAAGATATAAAGATTGTTTGAAGATTTGAAGAATGTGTGTTTGAAGATATGAAGATTGTTTGAAGATTTGAAGATGTGTGTTTTGAAGATATGAAGATTGTTTGAAGATTTGAAGAATATGTGTTTGAAGATATGAAGATTGTTTGAAGATTTGAAGAAGAAGATGAACTTATGCTTAGAGAAAATGTTGGAGGATTTTTGGAGAGAAGATTTGTGTATTTTTTTTTTTGGTTAAATGACGAGTTAGGATAATAATTGGGGAAGTTATGACATAAATTAATAGATAGGTTACTTTCTTAGGGACAATTGGCCAAAAGCTAGGTTGTAGAGAGAAATTTAAAATTTGTTGAGTTGACTAATGGGGTAGTGGATTTGTAGAGAAATTTTTTTAATTGTAGGCTTGCAAGACATAAAATAAAATAGAAATAAAATTATCAAATTTTATTTATTATTTTTTTTGTCCCATAATAATCTAGTTGGGATAGGGATGTCAATGGGTCCGGGTAAGACCGGTTCGACCCGGACCCACCTTATTTGGGGCGGGTATGGGACAAGTAAATGGGTATGGGGCGGGTAACGGGTATATGTTTTCAGACGGGGGGAGTCTGGGGTCGGAATGCTGGTCCAGGCGGACCGACCCATACCCGACCCGTTTAATTATATATATTTTATTTTTTATTTTTTGTTTTTGTAAAGACAATTTATCTTGCAACCCTCATTTATAAATCTAATTTATTTCTTTGTTACATGTTTGTTATAATGTTATATTTTTAATTGACTTACATTAATTTATCTTGAATTTAATTTCTCAAATGAACTGTAGGAACTAGGAAAGGCCTTAGTTGATCTATTATTCACTCCGGTCTTCAAATTGATTGTGTTGTAAGCCCTGTGAATATTTTAAATTTAGATATAAGTTGCTTTTGTTTCATTTTCAATTATCATCATTGCATGTAAATTGTTTCAATATATTACTATTTTTTTGGTTTGCGGGTTTGTTGAATTTACTAATTATTTTTATCAATATACTACTAATTGTTTCAATATATTAATCATTGTTTCAATAACATTGCATGCAATTTTTTTCAATATATTACTAGTTTTTATTATTCTTGGTGGCAATATAATGAAAAAAAATAAAAAAAATAAGTTAAAATGGATGACATAGGTGGGTCTAATGGGTCTAGCGGGTCTTACCCGCTAAATACGGGTATGGGTTGGGGCGGGTCTCGGGTCTGGGAGAGGCGGGTCTGGGGCAGGTCTGGGTCCTTAAAATCTTAGCAGGTCGGGTCTCGGGTCTAGGCGGACCCGACCCGTACCCGACCCATTGACATCCTTAAGTTGGGAGATACAAAAAAATAAAATAAAATAGTAATGAAAGAAAAATGAGTTATTTTCCCATTTTAGGTGATAAATTCGAAAATTAGGGAAAAAAATATTTGGTCCTTTTCTTTATAAAATTGAGGAAAAATAAAATGTATAAATATCCATAATTAAATATTTAGAAACTTAAAATAAAGATGTGAAATAAGAAATGTGTACTCCAAAAATAAATTGGAAGTTGGTAGGGATGAATTATAAAATAAGATGAAATATTCGGATAAGGGTCGGAATATACTCCTAAATTATCGAGGATCCAAAAATTCTAAAGTCGTAGTCAACCAACCAAGTATTAGTACTAGAGGAGAATATAAAATCATTATGCTCGAAAATAAGGGAGACGTAATTGACATTGGAAGAAATAAATAAAAGTCATGTCGCGTTTCATTAATAATAGGTTTGTGATGCATAGCCGAATAAATAATTACTACATAACACCGTATCTCATGTTGTTAAGATTCGGGGCTTCCTCATGTCTTCTTCCATCTCCCATGTTGCGTCTTCGTCTCGGTTGTGGTTTCGCCATGCTACTTTAACCATCGGAATCTCTCTATTACGCAACTGACGTATCTGTTGGTCAATGATCCAGATTAGTTTCTCGATGTAGGATAAATTTTCCATAAGAGGAGGAGTATCTTGGGTGATGATATGATCGGGATCTGGTTGATACTTCTTTAACCTCTATACGTGGAATACATCGTGCATTCCCGCATACTGTGCTGGTAACTCGAGTTGGTAGGTGTTCACTTGGTTTTATACCATTGATTTGGGCATCCGATACTAGAGTTTTGTGTTGTTTTTGAGTATTTTGAGTCGTTTTTGTTATATCTCATAGGTTTGGCATTGATTTCCATTATTTCGAGTCATTTGAGTGGCCAAGCCATGTTGAAGGCCAATTATATTGAGTCTAGAGTCATTGTAATGGGTCGTGTGTCAATAGAAGCAAGGATGATCAAAGAACGAGAGGTTGATTTGAAGAAATGCCAAAACGCGTATGAAATTTCCATCACTGGCAGGGTTTCGTATTTTGGCCATAACTCTCTCTACAAAATTGATATGGAGCTGATTCAAGTGGATATGGAAAGCTAAGAGATAGTGCTACAACTTTGATGAAGGGAGCAAAAGCAAATTCGGACATTTTCTGGGGGCGCTGCAAGCTTACAAGGCGGGCTCTACAAATACCGCCCGATCGTAAATTTGGCAATGTCATTTAACGTTTAGCGCGCGCCAAGACCGGGGGCTGCAGCGCCCGTGGGCGGACAAAACAAGAAATGTCCGATTTTTGGATCTAAAAGGAGGGTATTATAAATAGATACATTGGAGGCTTGAACTAGGGCATGGAGGACACTTGGGGATGAAAACCAACACCACCAATACACAAGGGAAGAGTTGGGGAAGAGCTTTGAAGACATTTATCATCTAGAAATAGATAAGATTCTTCTTTAATCTCTTTAATTCTTTCTTTGTTGTTTCTTGTATATCATTTGAGATGCATTCTCATTTGATTATGGGTATTTGTATTTTCATCATGAGCTAAACTATATAATTCTAGAGGGTTGATGTAATCTATGTTTGAACTTATGTTTTGAGATTGTGGTTTGTCAATCTTGATTTCTCAATTTATTTGTGCTATTTGGATTTATTGCTTCTAAATTACTTGATCAATAATTTAGATTGTTGGGTGTATTTGATTTGACTTTTGAGAAAGGTAATTGAATACATGACCTTGAAATAGCATAACCTAGGATTTCATAGAATTGAGAGATTTGTGAATCCTTTGAAGTCATCAACCAAGATTCATAGTTTTTATCAAGATTTCAATTGGTGATTTTTATAGAGATATTGATTTCCCAATTGTGATCTAAAATCATTTGGCACTCGAGAGAGGAAATGATTATTGTAGAAATCTTGACTTATAAATTGGTAATTTGTGATTGATATACCATATTGATAACATAAGGGAAAACTAGATTCATCACACCTCTAGAATTCATTCTCCCATAGATTTAGATGTTTATATTTTGATTAGTTACATCTAGTTGTTTTTATTTATAAATTGAGATATCTACCTATTATTGATCTGTCAAATATAGCGTAGGTAATTTATACTTGGTACTTATACACACATTCTCTGTGGATACGACAACCCTACTCATATCACTATATTAAAACTTGACACCGTAGACTTGCGGTTAGAAAATTCTCTAACAGTAGGCTAACTTCCCGATCCTCTGCAAAATATTGTAAGGTCCAACATATCTCGGGCTCAACTTGCCTCCTTTCTTCGGATTTATCAATTCTTTCCATGGCGAGAGTCTGAGAAATACTTCGTCTGCCGCTTCAAATTCTAAATCATTTCTCCTCTTGTTCGCTTAACTCTTTTGGCGGCTCTGAGCTGTGCGGATCCGTTCATTGATCAGCTTGACCTTCTCCATGGCCTCCTGAACTAAGTCGACCTTTGGAATCGAGGGCGACTTTCGTTTCTCCTTTGGAGTCCATTGGTCATCAATCTCCTAGTGTAGTGGAGATCTACACTTTCGCCCATACATGGCTTCGTAGGGTGACATCCCAATTGTGGCCTGATAGCTGTTATTATAGGCGAACTAGGCTAATGGTAAATGTGAATCCCAACTTCCTTGGAGATCCAACGTGCAGGCTCGCAACATATCTTCCAGGGTTTGTATCGATCTCTCAGACTGACCATCAGTTTGTGGATGTGTTGATGTGCTGAAACTTAGCGAGGTACCCAATTCCTCGTGCAAGCACTTCTAGAATCTGGAGACAAACCTCGGGTCTCTGTCTGACACAATGTCGACTGGCACTCCATGCAGTCGAATGATCTCTCGGATATAAATTTGCGCGAGTTTCTGCAAGCTGTCGGTTTTCTTCATGGGTAAGAAGTGTGCAGATTTCGTGAGTCGGTCTACGACTACCTGTCTACCCATATAACATCATGGTATCCTCTGGTCCTTGGTAGATCCATCACGAAGTCTATCGTTATGTGTTCCTATTTCCACTCGGGAATTCTCAACGGTTGTAATAAACCAGATGTTCGTTGGTGTTCTGCTTTCACTCGTTGACAAGTCAAACATCTCACAACGAACTCCGCTACCTGGTTCTTCATGTTTACCTACCAATAATTCCATTTCAAGTCCTTATACATCTTATTTTCTCCAGGATGTATAGTGTATTTCGAACGGTGTGCCTCTGCGAGGATTCTATTCCTAATCTGCTCGTCACTCGGTACACAAACTCGATTTTTTTTGGAATCTAATAATTCCATCTTCATGTACCGAGAATTCTGAACTTTTTCCCTTAAGTATCTTCTCTTTAAGTTTTTGAAGATGCACATATGTGCCTTGTGATTCCTTGATCTCATTCAGCAGATCGGGTTTAACCGAAATATTAGCACATGAAATATGAGTATTGGTTCTCGTCGGATTCCAAGTGTTAAGCTCTTCTAATGATTTCCACTCTCGAATCATTATTCTGGCTAAACTCACCTTTCTGCTCAAGGCGTCAGCTACTACGTTAGCTTTCTCGGGATGGTATTGAATATCAAAGTGATAGTCCTCAATTAACTCCATCCATCTCCATTGCCTCAGATTGAGGTCTTTCTGAGAGAATAGATACTTCAAGCTCTTGTGATCTGTGAAAATCGTGAGTGTTGCTCCGTTGAGATAGTGCTTCCATTTCTTTAACGTGAATACTGTCGCTGCCAATTTCAAGTCATGCGTTGGGTAATTGACCTCATACGGCTTGAGCTTTCGTGATGCATAAGCGATGACCTTTCCTTCCTGCATGAGCACTGCTCCTGGTCCTTCCTTTGATACATTTGTAGATGACAAAGTTTTATGTTCCCTTTGGAAGGGCTAAGACTCGGAGTCAGAGTGAGTCGTTTCTTGACTCTTGAAACTAGCCTTACACTTGTCATTCCACACAAACTTTACTTGCTTCTGGGTTAGTCGAGTGAGTGGTCCGGCTATCTTGGAGGAATCCTGGATAAATCTTCGATAATATCCAGCTAGTCCTAAGAAACTTTTGATCTCCGTTATAGACTCGGGTTATTTCCATTCAACTACTATTTGTACCTTCGAAGGGTCTACGTCGATCCCAGTGCCGGATACTATGTGTCCAAAGAATGCGGCTTCACTAAGCCAAAATTCGCACTTGTTGAATTTGGCATACAACTTGTGCTCTCGTAGTATCTCCAAAACAATCTTCAGATGACGTTCATGCTCTTCTCTAGACTTAGAGTATACGAGTATGTCATCAATGAATATCACTATGAATTGATCCAAATAAGGTCGAAAGACTCGATGCATCAGATCCATAAACACTGTTGGTGCGTTCGTTAGACCAAAGGCATCACTACAAACTCGTAGTGTCCATATCTTGTTTGAAATGTCGTTTTGGAAACGTCTTCTTCACGGTCTTGGTGATAATATCCTTGTTGTAAATCAAACTTGAGTACACCGTCGCTCCTTGAAGTTGATCAAATAGTTCGTCTATCCTCGGGAGGAATATTTAGTGGTAACATCTAGTCGAGATCGTATAATAGTCACATCTTTAATGTATCTTATCTCCGATACCTAAACCACAAGTCAAATTCCCTTACTTAAGCTTGCGCAGTACTTGAGAATGAATAACACAAGGGTATTATCATTGATCAATATACTTAGTGATTCCCCTACTATCATTTTCCCAAAGTAATATCATTAGGTGTCTAGATCCCATAATATATCACATCCAAATCATATACTTATCAAGAGATATCCTCATTTTCTTCGAGTCTCACCATATCAGAAATTATAATCTCTAAATCACGGATTTTCTAGATCACCTAACGTCCAAATAGAGGAATATCCGGATATCTTAACACTATAACAGCCCAAAAGAGTTCAAATATTCATCCAAGATTCAACTTAGGTCAACTAGTAGTGGTACCTAATCCAAGGTCAGAGGAACCTATCCTGGGTCAGCTCGGTGTAAGTTTCCTCCTTACAAACCGAGCTCTGATACCATAACTGTCACGCCCCAAACACGACGCGACGACGATCAATCACTTAAACAGAAATAATTCAACAGTCTAAACCAATGATACAAGACTCCAAGTGAAATAGAGTCCAATGCAGCGGAATAAAATACACACAAGTACGAATTACATATCAAGGTCCGACAATATCCGAATACAATCCATCAAAATATCCTAATTTAAACTTACAGTCCAAATTAAAACAGAATGAAGGAGCTCAACAATAACAAAAGCAAAAGAAAATGCCGCTCGACATCAATGATTATAGGAACTAGTACGATAGGCGGAGCATGGGATTCAGTCCGTGGTAGGTTCGACGTCTTCAACGTACTCCTCATCTAAAGGTTAGAAAATATGAGGGGGTGAGACAAAAATCTCAGTGGATGGGGTGATCGTGTGAGAGTGTGGCGATGTATATAGTTAATGCGAGAAAATGGTTGTATGAAAATGCGTGAGAGATGATGCATGATTTCACACACAGTCCACAATCGTCGTGATAAATATATTTAAGTAATATACTTATACAGTTAAGAAAACAGTTCGTGGTCAAGAAGGCACTATGGTCCAAGCAGACAGGAGGATTGCGTACGGATTTGTAACGCCAATCCTATGCAAGACAAGTAGCGGTTGTGTACAGATTTGTAGCGCCAACCTATGCAATACAAGTAGCGGTTGCGTACGGATTTGTAGCGCCAACCAAACGGGTCCGATTAACCTTAATCGTGTGGATCGGCAGGTGATTCCTTCGTTCTTCCTTGTAACTCCCGAGCAAGATGGTCAAGACTGTCACCTTATTGCTCCATAGCAAAGAAAAATTCACAGTGGAGCTAGCAAGGCTCGGATTTGTCATAATCATGATTATACCTCAAATACTACGACCCGCTTCCTTGGACAAACTCCGTCCCTCGGTTGTGGGATTAGGGACGATGGGGCCGGAGAGTGGAATAGCGGCCAAGTCGCCGGTTCCATCCCCAACGTATCCGCTCCGACCGTGAGCTCGACACACCAAGTTGACTCAGCAAGAAATTAAATACACGTTCGTAGTCAACCAGCAAAATGAGTATATTGATTCAGGAAGCTAGATTCATGAAAAGTTTTTAAAAACTTGCGTAAGGTAATTATGGCGTTGGCGGAGTTATTTGGATGAAGATGATTATCGAGAGGATAAGAAATCTTCGATATCTTGAAAGATTAGGTGGAACATAAGTCCGTTATAGATTCGAAATCGCAAGACGAGGAAGTCGCCCCACAATCGCGTATTAATCGGTCAAGATGATCCGATAAATCAAGGGATTTTTGAGAAAATAAAATATTTTAATCAATAAGTAAAGTCAGAGGGTCCAGGGCTATTTCTTTAAAATAAAAATAATTCGAGTTAGGTCCTTGTAAAAAGAAAATTTTCAATTAGCCCCGTTTTGTAAAAACCAATTCTTTTGGGGTTAAAAATTGAATAAATAAATGTCCCGACCTTGAAAAATTATGAGGTCAGTTCCTAAATTCTCTAAATTGTTCAGAGATTTAGGTTTTTAAAGTTTTGAGGTCGAGTTTTTATAAAATTCTCACATTGGCCCCAAATTTGTTAAAATTGCCATTTCGGGCTCTAAGTTTAAAATAATTGGAACTCACAAACTGGAAGGGATTTTAATGTGATTCCAGTTGTAAAATATCACTAAGGTCAGTGGGATATTGGGACAAAAGCAGTTTTAAAAAGAAGTAAGTATAGGTCCCTTAACTTTTGAAAAACTGTCACTTTATATTTTTAGCTTCACCGCAAGTGTACGGTGTTCGTTATCGAATAGGGTAGCAAGGTCGTATCCACGGAGACTAATAAATCAATAGGCTAAGTATTGAACCAAGATAGTTTTACTTTTATTTAGACGATCAATATTTGATGGTTGTTGTTTTGAGATTAAGACAATTTAAATCACTAAAACACGAAAATAAGATAACACAAATGAAAGAAGTATCAAGATGATGAAATGGATTTCGAGTTAAGGTTTCGATTAATAATCCTCTTGTTGTCCGATTAAATCAAAGCCAAGGTTATTATCAATATTCCTATAAGACGATCACAAAGCTATTTTATCCCCCTCTCGAGATGTATATAAAACGTAGATTGAAATATCCATGCTAAGATCTCTACTCAACAATAGATACACAACTCCCAAAAGCATCAAAGATCAAATGTCCTCACAATATTCGCAAACCTCTCGATTCATGCAAATATTCATGTCAAGTACTCAAGATCTAATATTGAAACTCATCTCTCGAATTATGAATCAATATATCAAACAAGTTAAACAAGAATAAGAACAAAGTACTCAAATAGGCTTCAAGACAATAACTTCAACTAAGATTAAAACATTCAACAAGAGTTCATTAATCTACTTCCAAAACCCGGAAATCACAAGAGTTTAGCTACACATGATTAAACAACTTACACACAAAGTGTTCAAAGTCATTACAAATGAAACTAAAAGAGTGAAACTAAAAGAGAAGCAAGAAAACTTAGGAACGTCGACAATCTCTCGATGTATCTCCGTTCTTCAAGCTCCGATGCAACTCAATTATCTCCTTGATGTCTCCTTCCAAGAGTTGACTCTTGTCTTGTGTTGTAGATCCCAAAAAATGCCAGAATTTTCTCTGTGTGCGCCCCCCAAAAAGCCTTTTTGGAAGTCTAGGTCAATTTGCTGTCATTTTTCGAGTTTTCTGCAAGCACGCACGGGTCGTGCGCCCACGCACGGCTACCCGTGCGCCATTTCGTAGAAAACACCCAGTCTCGTAGCACGCACGGGTCGTGCGCCCACGCACGGTCTACCCGTGCGCCATCCCATAGAAAACATCCGGTCTTCAGAGGGCGCACGGGTCGTGCGCCCACGCACGGGTTACCGTGCGCCACCCAAACGTCCGAATTCGCTTGCAGGGTCTTCAGAAGAGTTGTAGCCCTCTCTCTTAGCTTTCCATAGCCACTTGAATCACCTCAATATCAATTTTGTAGAGAGTTATGGCCAAAATACTAAACCCCTGATCTTTGGAAATTCCATACGCGTTTGGATGTTCCTTGAGATAAATCTCCTTGTTGTTTGATCATCCATGCTTCTTTTGACACACGACTCATCACTATGACTCTAGACTCCACATAGTTGGCTTCCAATTAGGTGTAATCGCTCGATTCTTGATGATTCTAGGTAGCAATGCTCGTATTTGTCACAAAATCACTCCAAATATCGTTAAATTCCTACAAAACAAGCAAGCGTAATATCTTTTTCCACAAAGAGCGAATATATACCATTTCATACACGTTATTGCATGTTTAATCACCATTTTAGTCATATTTATACCTCAAAATACATGCAAAACTCACACCTATCAAAATCTCATTTTTGTCTTATTTTGAAATAATTGCCTTTAAGGCTTTTAGGGGTCCAATTGTTATGAAATTTGAACCTTGGGTCCAAGATGTAATTATGCTATAGTTAAATTAGTATTTCCAGGTGCATGGACTGCATAAGTCCTGGAAATTGTATTTTGGTCCTCGAGTTTAATCTTTTACAATTTGGTCCCTCAATTTTTATAAAATTACTTTCCAAGCTCTAAACACTTGGATTTTTACAATATGCTTAGAGAAAATGTTGGAGGATTTTTGGAGAGAAGTTGGAGATAAGATTTGTGTTTTTTTTTTTTTGTTAAATGATTAGTTAGGATAATAATTGGGGAAGTTAGGACATAAATTAATAGCTAGGTTACATTCTTAGGGACAATTGGCCAAAAGCTAGGTTTTAGGGAGAAATTTAAAATTTGTTGAGTTGACTAATGGGGTAGTGGGATTTGTAGAGAATTTTTGTTAATTGTAGGCTTCAAAGACATAAAATAAAATAGAAATAAAATTATCAAAATTTTATTTATTATTTTTTTTGTCCCATAATAATCTAGTTGGGAGATACAAAAAAAATAAAATAAAATATTAATGAAAAAAAATGAGTTATTTTCCCATTTTAGGTGATAAATTCGAAAATTCGGGAAAAAAAATATTTGGTCCTTTTCTTTATAAAATTGAGGAAAAATAAAATATATAAATATCCATAATTAAATATTTAGAAACTTAAAATAAAGATGTGAAATAAGAAATGTGTACTCCAAAAATAAATTGGAAGTTGGTTGGGATGAATTATAAAATAAGATGAAATATTCGGATAAGGGTCGGAATATACTCCTAAATTATCGAAGATCCAAAAATTCTAAAGTCGTAGTCAACCGACCAAGTATTAGTACTAGAGGAGAATATAAAATCATTATGCTCGAAAATAAGAGAGACGTAATTGACATTGGAAGAAATAAATAAAAGTCGTGTCGCGTTTCATTAATAATAGGTTTGTGATACATAGCCGAATAAATAATTACTACACAACACCGTATCTCACGTTGTTAAAATTCGGGGCCTCACAGTACCTATTGGCATAAAATTAACATTAAATATACACCAAAACTATTATACAAATATATGAATGTCTCGGGCATATGAGTACCAAAAATTTTAGTGAAGAAATTATTTAATCTTCTGTTTAATTTTCATTTTCAGAAGCCCGTTGTACAACACATCAATTGATTGCATAAAAATTTGTTTTAATGCAAATCTTGATATCCGGCTATAGTTCTTGATGATGACGAGCGAGCGAGTTGGAAGAAATTAATACACGTCATCGATCAAAGACACGCCCAAGTAGGGGACTGCGGGTGGCGTCGAACGGTCTTGCGCGGCGACACGTCATTTAATTAAAGCTCGCCCGCACGAGCCCAACCGCAACACGGCCGCCGAGCCCCGAGCCCAAATTTCGGCGGGAAACGCATGCGCGCATGGACTCATAAAAATAATCACACGCCCATGCTTAACGCTTTATTGGTATCGTAAAGCGCCACATGTCGAAAGTTATAAAAGAAGTCGACAAGTGGAAAGATTTGTTGACATGCACGAGTTAGAGAAGGACATGTGTCTTTCTTTAATTATTTTACTAATTAATGACTAGTTAGTGCAAAGATGACTATTGTAAACCCACTGACTCAAGGGGTATAAAAAGTCTGATAGAGAGAGATTGTAGGGAGAGGAAGAGAAAAAAAGAGCAAGGTTGTTAGAAAGACCGACCCCAATAATTCGGCTCGGCATTATGCAAAAAAGGCAGAATTAGCCATAAATAAACACACGTTACGCACGTTTATATTTCCACGTGTTAAACCTTTTACATATTTTTGCTTGTTGACCAAAACGCACGTCAACAAATTGGCGCTAGAAGGAGGCGCCATATTGGTCCGATCAAAGTTCCAAGCAAAAGCAAGTTAAGTGAAAACCAGGTAAAGTTTAACGTTTATCTTTTCGTAATAGACAAAATGAGTCAACGATCAAGAAATGCTCGTTTGGATCAAGAGCAACACTTGAACAACCAAACCGGCCAAACTACTAATGGTCAAAATATGCTCCGCATGACGGGGAGCACTACGTTATTTCCTTTCGCTCAACTCATTGCCAACCCAACTTTAAATGCGGCAAATGAACCAACTCATATCACAAACTCTTGCTACCACAAACTCTCAAGCACCTCCTCCACTCCTTGCAAATACTAACCCACTCAACCCACAACTAAATGTTAATATTAACCCCCAAGTCCCCGACTTACTTCTTCACAAATGAAGCCCAAGAAGCGATTCGAGGTAATGGGCCGGTAGCGTCCGTCGTAATAGAAGGCGGCGAGAAGATGAGGAAGAGGCAAAGTCGTGTAGCGGAATCACTCTTTGGAACAACACGACATCGCCGTGCCCACTCGATGTTGTTTGGGCGACTAAGAATTGATCCTTTATGCGGCCCGATCAATAAGTTCCCAACTCGGTTTAGGATGAACAGAATCGCTTAGGGTCAACGGACCAAGGCCCTAATCTGTGGCGAGGAAAGGGATATAGAAGTTCAGCGGCCGCCGTCGTTTGAATGAATTAGAAGGCGGTCCGGAAGGCGAACCATATCGGAGACCACCCAAGCGACGGCCTGCTTCTTTGTTATGTCACTATTTTCCCTGGTATCCTGGCGACCCCGCTACCACCGAAGTTGAAAATTCCCAAGTCGGTCATACAATGGGGAAGCGACCCAACCACTCACGTCCATAAGTACTTAGCATGGATGGAACTGCATCCCTAGTGATGCTATCCTCTGCGCAGGCTTTCGTGACTGACTGGGCGGCCGAGCCCACCGTTGGTTTAGGACCTACCACGGGGATCCATTCGGGCATGGGGAGATCGGTCTCCGCCTTTACGACGCATTTCTTAACGTCCAAAGTCCGAGCTGCGCACTTAAGGATTCCCTCGTAAACATCAAACAAGGGAAAGACGAGCCCTGAAAAGCTATATCCCTCGATTCAATAAGCAAGTTCGAGAGATGGAACCAGGTGTCGATGACGCCATTTTAATTGCGGACCATGGCTGGCCTTGCCCCAAACTCGGTTTAACTACTCTATACATGAATCGGGGGCGACCTCGTACCAAGAATTTTTGATCCGCGCGGAACGCCATATTTGCGCAGAGGAAGCCATGGCGAATCGCCCGAGTACCGAACAGGGGGCATGAGAAAGGACGGAAGGAAGGAATCAGCCGTTGGGTCGGGGTCCGGATTTAGGCCGTTCTCGGAAAACCCGACCACCGGATTTAGGGCTCGCCAGGGAAGCGCGAGCCGAAGTTTGACTGAGGAGTACTTTGACCCACACTCCATCACCATATGGAATGAAGATGAGGGTCTAAATTTGTTACCTCGGCTCGGCCTTTGAAGGTCGAATCGAGCGAAATTAGATTCACGTCGATAT
The DNA here is from genome assembly GCA_016081115.2 of Rehmannia glutinosa. Lineage (NCBI taxonomy): Eukaryota > Viridiplantae > Streptophyta > Magnoliopsida > Lamiales > Orobanchaceae > Rehmannia > Rehmannia glutinosa. The sequence continues at coordinate 319,767 of JABTTQ020001191.1, forward strand.
TGTGCCTATCATAAATCAATAGGTCACGATACCAATGAATGCCGAGATCTAATCGGAGAAATTATGTGTATTGTCGGCAAGGCGGTCTCAAAAGATACGTTCATGAACTACCACCCCCACCTAAGACCGACTCAAGAGTGTTAACCCGAACGCGTAACCAATCCGGCTCTCCTGCCGCCACCCGCCGAGAACCAGGGTAGGGAGATCCTTATGATGTCAAGTGTGAATCGAATCAACACTAACACGGTACCAAGATAACCGCTCCAACAGGAAACGAAAGGCGATGTCGGGATGAGCCGCCCACGCCGAAAGACAAGTTCGGGTGGCGGAAATCAAAGAAGGCCAACCCAACGGCCATTTTGTGTTCTCGGATGCGGATGCCGACCAGGTGGTCCACCCTCATTCTGACCCCCTGGTCATTACTGCACCAATTTTGGGTATCCCGGTCCATAGAATTCTGATCGACTCTGGAAGCTACTCATCAGTCATTTACGTCCGGGCCTTTCAAAGATTGAACGTGGACGATAGCTATATCCGTCCATGCAATGATAGTATTCTGGGGTTCGGAGGAGGAAGAATAGTCCCGCTCGGGGAAGTTGATTTGCCCATCCAAATGGGACAAGGGTTGCATAAACGGACCATCATGACAACATTCAAAATAATCAACGCCGATTCGGAGTACAATGCTATCATTGGGAGGCCATTGCTTTATCATATAAAAGCAGCCGTTTCAATATATCATTTTTGTATAAAATTCCCAACATCTGATGGTAAGGCTATACATAAAGGAAATCAAAGGGAGTCATGAGAATGCTCTCTCAAACTCCGACCGGTGGAGATTAACGTGGTGGAACGAGGAGAAACCAGTGGAACCACGCAAGGCGATCCCCCGCCAAATGAGGAGCCCGAGCCGAACATGGTGATCGGTCAGGAGAATAATCCAGGTCGTCGACCTGGGAAGGAACCGATGGTGGAAGAAGGCGAGCCGGCAGCCGAGAATGAGTCGGCTACTGAAGATGAATTGCCCCTGCAGATCAAAGAGGGGCAGAGCAAGAAAAGAAAATGGGCGGAACCAGTAGAACAGGTCGATACAATCAATATCGGAAGTCCAAGCGAGGGGCGCCAATTACGTATTGGTCATGATCTCCCAGAACCATACCGAACCGAGTTGATTGAGTTTTTGGGAAATAATCTCGACGTCTTCGCATGGACTCATGCAGACATGCCCGGAATTGACCCTAAGCATGCGTGCCACCGCCTTAATATTGATCTAACGTTCCGCCCAGTTATCCAGAAAAGGCGCAAGCTCGGCCCTGACAGACAGGCAGCACTCAAGGCCGAGGTTAGCAAGTTGCTAGATAATCAATTCATCCGGGAAGCCCTCTATCCCCGATGGGTTGCCAATCCTGTTTTGGTAAAGAAGAGCAATGGCCAGTGGCGCCTGTGCGTGGATTTTACCGACCTCAATAAGGCATGCCCTAAGGACAGTTATCCATTGCCAAATATTGATTATATGGTGGATGCCACGGCGGGACACGAACTGATGAGCTTCATGGATGCATACTCGGGTTACAACCAAATACGAATGCACCCAGAAGATGAAGAAAATACATCATTCTTCTCTGCTCGTGGAATTTACTGTTACAAGATGATGCCCTTCGGGTTGAAGAATGCTGGTGCGACCTATCAAAGGTTAGTAAATAAGATGTTTGAGAAAATGATAGGTCACACTATGGAAGTCTATGTAGATGACATGTTGGTAAAATCACTGTACATATCCGATCATCTAAACGATCTTAATAAAATGTTTACTATTTTAAGAGAGTACAAGATGATGTTAAACCTGAGAAAGTGTACGTTTGGGGTCGGCTCGGGTAAATTTTTGGGGTATATGGTCAGCCAAAGGGGAATCGAAGCTAACCCAGACAAAATAAAAGCCATCATTGATCTAGAACCCCCGAACTCTGTAAAAAGGGTACAAAGCCTAACAGGCCGATTGGCCGCCCTTAACCGATTTGTTTCGCGATCCACGGACAAGTGCAAACCTTTCTTTGAAATTATAAAAAAGAGCAAAAATTTTGAGTGGACTGAGCAAGCACAGACTGCCTTTGAATCCCTCAAACAACACCTTTCTTCAATTCCTATATTGCAAAAACCTACCCAAGGGGAGGACTTGTATTTGTACTTGGCGGTATCCGAATACGCCATCAGCTCGGTGTTAATCAGGTTAGATGGTTTCATTCAACATCCGGTCTATTATACCAGCCAAGCGTTACATGACGCCGAACTCCGCTATCCACCATTGGAAAAATTGGCCTATTCGCTGGTCACTGCGGCACGGAAACTCCGTCCATATTTTCTAGAGCACAAGATTATAGTCTTGACGAACTACCCACTGAAGCAAGTCCTACACCGACCCGATACTTCTGGTCGGATGATCAAATGGGCCGTCGAACTCAGTCAGTTTGATATTATGTACGAACCACGTACAACAATAAAAGGACAGGCTTTAGCCGACTTTGTGGCCGAATTCACACCTTCCATACGATTGGAAGTTATGGAAAACCAAGAATGGAAATTGTTCGTTGACGGCTCTTCCACCGCAGACCGAGCAGGGGGCGGAATCGTGATAATCGATCCAAATGAAAAATGCTCTTTGCTCGGCGTGCGATTTCGATTCCCAATGAACAACGGCCGAATATGAGGCACTTCTGGCAGGCTTAGATATGGCAGCATTTATGGGCCTAAAACAACTATTGGTACACAGTGATTCTCAGTTGGTCGTTCATCAAATCAACGGTGAGTACGAAGCAAAAGAGCAAAAAATCGCGCAATATTTGGACTTGGTCAAGAAGAGATTATCACACTTTAAGACGAAAGTCTTACATGTACCCCGAGCCGAGAACATGCAGGCATATGCCTTAGCTCGGCTCGGTTCCAGCCCAGGGACGGATGCCATCGCGGATGTCACTGTCACGCAACTGTATACCCCGTCACTCTGCGCAAAGAGGATATATACAACTGAAACCGCCGAGCAGACCTGGATGACCCCAATCATTCAGTATTTAGAAAAAAAGAGTTCAACCTGAAAACAAAGCTGAAGCCAGAACACTACGAACTCAAGCAACTCGGTTTACACTAGTCGATGGCATCCTATACAAACGAGGATACTCCGTACCACTCCTACGGTGCCTTTCCGAGACAAATGCAGATTATGCACTTCGAGAGGTTCACGAGGGAATATGCGAAAACCACGCCGGGGGCCAGACATTAGCTTATAAATTGATACGGCAAGGATACTACTGGCCATCCCTAAAAAAGGATGCAACCAACCTCGTCAAAAGTCGTGTCGCGTACCAAAGATTCGCACCACAGGTTAGATATCATCCTAAGCAACTTTTCTTCGTATTTAGCCCATGGCCGTTTGCCAAATGGGGAATGGACCTTATCGGACCACTCCCCACTGGCAAAGGGGGCGTCAAGTATGCCATTGTGGCAGTGGATTATTTCACAAAATGGGCCGAGGCGGAGTCTCTGGCGAAAATAGATGAGGAAAAGATTGTGAGCTTTGTATGGAAATCCATTATCTGTAGATTCGGGATACCACATTCGATTGTTACAGACAATGGGAAACAATTCGATAACCGGAGGTTTCGAAATTTTTGTAAAGGTTTCCACATCAAAAATCATTTCTCAACTACATACCATCCCCAGTCGAACGGATAAGTTGAGGCCGTTAATAAAATACTCAAGTATACCTTGAAGGTGAGATTGGAGGAATCTAAAGGTAATTTGGCCGGAGGAATTGCCGGTGTACCGTGGTCATACAGAACGACGCATTGAACGGCCACTGGAGAAACACCTTTTTCTTTGGCTTATGGAACCGAGGCGGTGATTCCTGTTGAGATTGGAGCCCCTACCTTAAGAGTTGCAAATTTTTCCGAAGACGGCAATGAGGTTGCGCTCCGAGCCGATCTGGATCTGCTCGAAGAAAAAAGACGCGGTGCCGAGATGAAAAACGCCGTGTATAAACAAAGGAGTGAGAGGTACTACAACTCGAAAGTAAAAGAAAGGAGATTTCAGGTCGGCGATCTTGTACTAAAAAAGATAACGGGTGTTGAACCCAGTCCATTGAAGCCAACCTGGGAAGGCCCATTCCGGGTCAGCCACGTCCTGTCTGGCGGAGCATACCAGTTAGAATACTTGAATGGAGAAAAATTTATGTATCCATGGAATATAGCATACCTGAAAAGATATTATCAATAAAGATCTCAGTTAACGATCCAGATAGGATTCGGGAATTATCCTTTCATCGATATTACGTGAGCTCTCTAAAGAGGGACGAAATTTTTACTCACCTCGGCTACGTGCCGAGGACAATAAAAATCGCCTCAGCTGAAGCTGAATGCCAAATCACCTCGGGTACATCCCTTGTGCGTTGAAAAAATGGCAACTCGTCCACAAGGCGGATCTATCCTTCAAAACAAAACAAAGACTTGGTTACGCACCAAGCACAAAATAAAGACTCGATGTACACACCGAGCACAAAACAAAGACTTGGTCACGCACCAAGCACAAAATAAAGACTCGATGTACACACCAAGCACAAAACAAAGACTTGGCCACGCACCAAGCACAAAATAAAGACTCGATGTACACACCGAGCACAAAACAAAGACTTGGTCGCACACCAAGCACAAAACAAGGACTCGACGTACACACCGAGCACAAAATGAAGACTTGGTTTATACACCAAGTACCAAATACAAAACAAAGATCAGGTTCATATACCGAGTACGAAAATCAATTAAGGCGAGTAAAGTCCCTTATTCAGAAGCACTGGGAACCGAGCCCCATATTTGGGGATATAAAAGGAAAAAGAAGACAGGCAACAATCTTACAAAAAAGAAAAGAACCAAGCATATACAAAAAAGCTTGAAACACATATGCAGGTGAGAAAAAGAAAAGTTCATTTCTACTCCAAAATTATGTACACAGGGGGGCGGAGCCTATTACATTTCAAGGCACGAGGCCATATGAAAGCTTGTAAATAAAAGGGGGCAAACAACATTAAGACTGAGCAGGGGGCGGAATTTCAACGGCACCGCTGGAAGAAACTTCTTCGTCGTCCGGAGGAGGTGAGCCTTGAACATTGGGGGCCTCGGCAAAGCTCGGACGGATAGCGTCGAGATCAGCCTCCATGAGGGCCAAATCTTCTTCAAGCTGAGCAACAGTCCGCCCGGCTTTAAACGAATCAAGAATTTCTTTGAGGCTGGTTGCGTGGCCGCAGGTTAACATAAATGCGTACTCTTCAGAGTCCTTGTAATCTTCAACGGCCTGTGTGTGAGCTTCCTCAATTTGCCGACAGGCAGTTTCTTCGGCCTCTCTGCGCACATCGGCTAGACGCCTCTCCATTTCCTCGACCCGGGCAGTGGCAGCACGTTCTAGCTCGGCAACCTTAGCCCTAAGCTCTTCTTGACCTGCACCAAGGGTCTCGATCTCGGTCTCGGCCCGGCCCTCGCAGCAGTTTCTCTCTCAGAGTTGGCCCGAGCCGTAGCCTCATCCGCTTGAGTCTTTAACGATTCTTGTACCCCTTGAAGGGTAGCATAGGCCTCCTGCAGGTCCCCGTGCCGCCTTTCCAGATCGGCATATTTTTTCTCCAGCTCACGAGTTCCCCCGATTGCATGCCATAAAAGCCCAATCATCCGCCCGGACATCCCCATGGCGTACTGAATTTGTTCTTGGCTTGATCTCGGCAGAATTGCTCGATACCTTTTGTCCAGGCACGAGCCGGGACACTCATCGCGGCCCGACCCACCTCCGGTAAAACTCTCGACTGCTCCTCCGTCGGCGTGGCGCATCGGACAAATTCCACAAACCATCGAGGGCGTAGTCCAATCATCCCCTCGCAATAATCATCTCTCACCTGACTTGGAGGGATGAAGTGACCTTCCCGGCCGAGGTCATCCGAGAAAGTTCGCGGACCTCCACCTTCCGAGGGCTGTTCGGGATGCTCCGGCGCCGTTTGACCAACCCCTTCAGTCTGCCCGGGTTCCTCCATCACAATCCCTCCTCTTCTCCTTTGAAGAGGAGGCTCCACCGCCTCCGGCACTCCATCAGCGGGACGTTTACCGGCCCGGATATCTGCTCTCCGAGCCACCTCCGCATCTACAGGTTGATCGGCAGCCGCCCGAGTTCACCGTGCGGCCGTGTTCCTCACGTTGCGAAGGCGTGCACGCAAATCCAAGCCACGCCCTACAAAAAGCAACCACCATTAAAAGGTCAAAAGAAAACGAAATGACATTTCAAAAGGAAGTGTGAAAAATACAATGTTTACCTCGAGCGGCGGCCAGACTCGGCGGCTCTGAGTCTGCGTTTGCCCAACGAGCGCGGATGATCTCGCCTGAGGACTAGCGTCGCGGGGAGACGGCGCAGCTCGCTCTGTTCTCGCCGGCTGCTCTCCTGGAGAATGGGGCCGTACTTCATTACCGGGAGGGTTCTGCTGAGGCTCTCTCTCAACCTCCGCCTCCCGCTCAACCACCTCGTCCCGGCCGCCCCCTCGGCCTCGGGGTCGGCGGGCAGAGCAGGCCTCAAGCCAGCTGCGGCCAAGTTGGCCTCGGTAGCCAACCTCTCAATCCGCATGTCCATGATTCCCGGGCCTGGATGTTTTCGACGCCTTCGAATAAAGGTGGCCGACAGAGGCCCCTTTGATGCCCGGTTATCTATAAAGGTAAAAAGACAAAAGTCAATTACAAAAAGAAACAGTAAAAAGCAAAAGCAGAGAAAGGAGAAAAGATAGACTTACTGTAGCTAAAAACAAAATTTGATGGAGGGTGAATAACAGTTTCCCTTTCTCCATCTTCCACGCGAACTTGCCACTCGCCACTCACCCAGAGCCACTTATCCTTCTAATCCTTCAAAGATGAAGGGAGACCTTCCACCAAGCCGTCCGTATACCCCAGTCGGGTCTGTACATAATACCACCCGGACGGCTGGCCCCGAGATGAAGGAGTCGCTCGCCATATAAAGAGCTCGTTCATCTCCTTAAATTTGGGGCGAGGATATTTTCGGTGGAACATCACGGGAGGCCGATGATCCCGCCCCAAGAAATAGGGTGCACATGGGTCGGATGCATGCCTCACTTGCAAAACCACCGCGTAAGGAAAGCTGGCAGTGGAAATCTCAACCCATATAGAAGGTTGGCGGCAAATACGGCCAAGCAACCCGCTGGTGGGTACTGGGGAACCTCTGTGCCGTCCGGTACCCAAAAATCGATGCCACTTGGAATACGGTACCTCCACCGGAACTCTTCCACCTCCCGAATCATCAGCATGCTCGGGATATCGTTTATATCACTCGGCGTCCACCGAGGCTCGACACGAAGACAAGGGCCTCTCCTTGCCTTGCCATTTTGTCACCATTACGGTGGCCTACGGGCCTAGTGGCCTCTCCCGCCTCGAATCAGGAGGTTCGTCTACCCGCTCCACGTTATCACGCTTCGGCTCCGATGGGTCCATATTTTATTCTTCTTGCTGGTACTGCCTAAAATCAACACTTGGTGATTCTTCGCCGGAACTCTCTTGTGCCAGCCCGGGCTGATACACCGTTCCTTCTCTAAAGATGGTCAGCGCGTCGGATCAAAGATAGTATCGTCCGCTCCAAAGGCGTTCCACCTCGAGAAGAATTGGGAGAAGATATCTGAATAATGCTCGGGCTGTGAGGCGGAGATCGTCGTGCTGGTGAGAAATAAACAGAAGGTTCAGAGGGAGGATCTTCGATTTCAACCTCTACACTATAACTACGACTCCTACTATCCTCAAAAGAAGACATTTTATAGGAAAAGAGAGAGTATTTCGAAAAAATACCTAAGATCGAAGTCTCTGAACTTTGAAAGCCGACCCGAAATTTCTGCTCGGTCTTAGTCACTCTAGCTCAAAGGTTAATGGATGCGAAAGTGGATAATGGAGGGAAACAGAGGTATTTATAGATGGAGTTCCCGATAAACGAAACGCGTTTATTCAAAAAGACGCCTTTTAAACTCAAAAGCCGTCAAACATGTCGAGAACGTCGCGTCCCCACGCCCGACGAGAATCGGCGCACCTTTTTCGATTCTGCGCAAGATGGTCCAACCACAAGATGCCACGTGCTATTATGGCAACCCAATTAATCTTTGTTTTAGGCATTAATCGCTACGCGACAGATGTTAGGAAAGAACAAAACCTTTGAGAAATCCGTTTCCCATTAAATGTTTATCATTAGCATTAAAGTTTAACTCCGACTTGAAATTCTTCTCTCGAGAATTAAACTTGGGGGCCTTTGATGACGCCGAGCCGAGTGGAAGAAATTAATACACGTCATCATCCAAAGACACGTCCAGTAGGGGACTGCGGGTGACGTCGGCAAGCGGTCTTGCGGCGACACGTCACGAATTAGGCTCGCCGCTACGAGCCCAACCGCAACACAATTTGCCGAGCCCCGAGCCCAAATTTCGGGGAAACGCATGCGCGATGACTCATAAAAATAATCACACGCCCATGCTTAACGCTTTATTGGTATCAGAAACTGCCACATGTCAGAAAGTTATAAAGAGAAGTCGATAAGTGGCAAGATTTGACTGACATGCACAGTTAGAGAAGGAAATGTGTCTTTCTTTAATTATTTTACTATTTAATGACTAGTTAGTGCAAAGATGACTATTGTAAACCCACTGACTCAAGGGGTATAAAAAGTCTGATAGAGAGAGATTGTAGGGAGAGGAAGAGAAAAAAAGAGCAAGGTTGTAAGAAAGACCGACCCCAATTCGGCTCGGCATTATGCAAAAAAGGCAGAATTAGCCATAAATAAACACACGTTACGCACATTTATATTTTCACGTGTTAAACCTTTTACATATTTTTGCTTGTTGTCCAAAACGCACGTCAACAGTTACTCTTTCTAAGAATCTAAGGTTCACGAACAATTAAGGCGAAATGTATCTCTAGCAATTTTTAGGGAATTTCTGAATTCATATCAAGTTTGACATTCAATTTTTGAATTTATCAAATATAATTACTAATTAAATTATTAACAGTAACAATATATTTTATACGAATCAAGGAAGACTTACAGTACTCACATTTTGTGTCACGAATTTCAACGTTATCAAGGAGCAACATCTTTTATTTGAATGTTTCTTCTGATAAATACACTATCTTTTTTTTTTCTTTTTTTTTGGCACAATAAATAGACCATATAGTGCAATTCATTGAGGCTTGAGCTTTGGATACCCTTAATGATGGCTTTGTTTTAATTTGTTCGAAGCTAATTAAAATAAGTTCGCAAATGTGACAATCTATTTTTTTTTGGGCAATATTTTATGTGTATACCACGTTAGACACTACTATTTAATTGAGGTTGGCAATTCATGCCATCGTATCATGTTCCCATCGTATCATGTTCGTGTTGCACAATCATGTTTTCCATATTAATATCTATATGATTTGATCATAAATATAAAAAGTGCAACTTTAACTAAATTTATAATTTCGTGTTTTCGTGCCGTGTTTAATCTGTGTCTTGTCCTGTCATGTCTTATCGTGTTATATATTTCTATTTGTAATTCGTGTGTATAATCATGTCGTGTTGTGTCATGTTATCGTGACATGTCACCCATTGCCGCTGCTAATTCAAATTGCTTACAGATAAAGGAACTAGAAACTTTTAGACCATCGTTTTCAAAAAGAAACTTTTAGACTATCTTCAACAGCTTGTAGTAAATTTTGTACTAGAAGAGAATCATTTACAATATTTGCAGTGCTAAACAATTTTTTGCTCCAAATTGAAGATAGAACACTATCTTTGGGATGCTTTTAGTCTTTAATGACATTGCACTCTTAAATTGATATTTTATAGAGAAAATAAATCTTTATTCATTGATTAACAAATTTCAAGACATGGAGATAAATTGATTAACTAATTATCATATATCTCTCTCTCTCTCTCTCTCTCTATATATATATATATATATATATATAATAGCATAAGTCCGGAACTTTTATTTTCCCGCTTTTTTTCTTATTATATTAGGAAACAATTGTAAAAATTATAAATGGTAAATTATTATGAATTCTTATATTAGGAATATATTATAAGAAAATCATTGTAATTATATAAATTATGAAAATATCAAATAGTATCAATTATATCTGTATATAATATATAGATTTTAAAAATTCTAAATAGTATTTCACCATAATTGATATTGTATACGTGAGTTCTTCTTAAACATAGAGAAACATATCTTCATCAATTATATTGTTTATTTGTTTCAATGGTTAAAATTATATTTAGCTTATTATTTTATTTGTTTCAATAGAGAAATATATCTTTCACGCCATATTAAGAAAGCATTTGTGATCAAAACAATTATTGTGAGTTTTGTTATTGGTTACCAAATTTTTATTATAATTTTTGACTTAATTATTTTACAATCTGTATCTTAAAATTAACTAATTCCTCGTCAATCAATCTTAAGCAGGACATCTTAAGCAGGACACTGGTCCTCGATATGTTCCAACTGATATTAAAGATTTGGTAGACAAGAAGATTCAAAGTGCAGAGTAAAAGAGATCCAAATAACAGTTTTAGAAACGCTTTTACAGTTGTAAAATTGACTATAGATTTAGAGTTCACGTCAATATTTGAGTCAACTTTTATTGACAGTCAGGTATGAACAGTTCATTAATTTCCAATTGATTATAATGAGCAGGAATTTTATATTAAAATAGGTATCTTTTATTTTTATTATTTTATCACAGGATTCGGAACTTAACTATAGAGCCATTCATTATGAATCAGTTGGTGATAAGATATTAATTTTATATTATTGATTGGATTTTAATACATTTCTTTTCTTTTATATGAAACTTTTATAGATAGCAAATTAATGACATAGTACTTTAACAAGATCATCTTAATTTATCTGAGGAAGAAGTTTCTTCTCCAGACAAATCCAAACTAAAGAATGTTGACTCTTTCCTGGATCTTGATGATGACAATGATGTTAAAAGAAAGCTTGAGGCAGAATTCTCCAGTACCGACTCTTTGAAGAAAACTAAGGTGGTTATCAAGAAGGAAAATGATATATGATTGATCTTTTTGAACTACTTCTAGACTTTATTTATATTTGAATATTTTTATTTCACTTTTTTATGGAGTGTTTCTATGAACAATATATTATTATTAATGAATTTTTTGTTTCTTATATCATGCTCTAGAACAAATATCTGAATATTTGTTTTGTATTGGTTCAATTGCAATTAGTATAATTTTGTTAAATTAGTATTCTCGATTACATTTGTTTTTGGATTATAATTTTACTATATGTTCATTACAAATATAAATGATATTATATTTTTTTGAATAAAAAGCCTTATAGCTTTTGGATAATAAAAAGTCTTATATCTTTTTAATAAATAAGTCCTATTCAATACCAGATTGACATCAAACTGTATCAAAAGAGTTTACTCGAATGGTGAAACTCAAAAAGTCATAATATAAGTCAAACAATTAAATTACATCATATTTTTTTTCTCTTTTCGAAATTCAACTCCGAACAATATTATCGGCCAATATAAATATTGTAGCCTTGTAGGTATTAATTTTGTTGGTAAATATTTGCCTACAATGATTTTAACTACTCTTTAAAATAATTTTAAATAATTTTATAATTTTAAATAATTTTAATAAATGACCACTTTAAGAAAAAAGGGAAAAAAGAAATTAAATGAAGAAAAAAGGGAAAAACAAAATTAAATAATCAAACAAAAAAAGGGAAAAACGAATTTAAATAAAGAAAAAAAATCCCGCTCATTTTACTTCTTATATTCAGAAATATTTTATTGTACAATTCTTACCATTCATCTTACTTTGTTAAAATTAATTAATATTATAAATGGTATTCCGACTTATTATTATCCCAACAGTTGCCAAATGTTAGGATTTTGCAACAATTATTTAGGAAGAAAGATATGTTACCGATCTTGCATTCATTATTGTAAATCAAAGGCTCTAAAATTCAAAGTTTACCAAAAGATATGTTACTCATAATAATATATATGCATCATTATCAATATTCCTATTATTTTAGACAACTATAAACGTTAGTATTTTAAAAAAAGTCATCATCATTATCAATATTCCTATGCAACATCATCATCATCATTAATATTTTAAAAAAGAAACTTAAAAATCAAAGACTATATATAGGTTTTAATAGAAGTGAACGTATATAGTTTTTAAAAACTATATATAGTTTTTGATTTTTATGTTTCAATTGGATGTTGACTTTTTTTGTATTCCTAAATTATATATGTATATAAATTAGGAAAATATTATAAATGATATTAAACTAGAAAAATATTAGAAATGGTATTCTTATTTTATTGTATATATATATATAAATATTTTGAGTCCGAAACAAAAAAAAGTATGCTCTTTTTTAATTCTTATATTCGGTAATATTTTAGATTAGAAAAATATTGTAAATGGTATATAAATTACGTTAAATTCAAACTTTCCTTATTACTCAATAATAGTTAAAATAGACGAATTATATCCGACGGAATATTTATAGGAGTATTTTATGTGTTTTTTACCATTGATTTTTATGGAGATATTGCACGTTGACTTTTTTTGTATTTAATTCAATTAATCAAATTTTAAAGTACTAATTGATTTTTCTCTTAACTGCTCAAAGCATAATTATTTCTTTAATCTACAAAACGTTGCATCGGGTTTTACAATCTCTTTTGATTGATTAATGATTCACATTGTTGATCAAAATGACAAAACTCACGGGGTCTACAATTATTGGAAATAAACGGCAAAGAACAAACATAGAGAGCAATAGTACGATTTCTATTCTTTATTTCAGTAGTATCATGTTTATATTCACAAATTTTTTATTGTATTTATTGTTGTCTAATATAAGTTGTTTATCAAACCAACTTAAATATTGTATAAGATAGTCTATTTTCTATGCCCCATGAAATAATTATCGTAAAAAGTCATTGAGCAATTGTGATCATTGGTCAGTTGGCTAACCAAGATCAAATTATAATTGAAAGTTGGCGCAAAGTAAACATTTTTCAATATGACTTTTAATCGGTTAACGTAATCTGCATAATATCACTTAATAGTTTTATATTTTAACCGAGAGCAGATTATATTTTTCAACATGACATAATGCATATTACATTTTTCATTATTATTTCATTTGACATGCACGAAATATGATTCTAAATTTTGCCAATGCTTTTCTCAATATATAATGCTTCTCGAGCATGTCAAAAAATTCAAAAAAGTTAAGAATTGGGGCATGTCTTTTATTTGTAGACTTTTCTTATTGTTGGTTTCTTTATCATTCCTTTTTATAACGGGGGTTTAATAGAAATTGCTTAGTTGGTTTTCTTATAATATATTATATTTTAATTAAAACCATGTGCATATTTTGGGATATTTGGAATAAAGTCTTTTAGGAAGTTTAGATAATAATTGTCAATTATTTGGTACATATGTTAAAGTTTTCACACACGCAAATTGCATCTTTTAAGATGAATTTTCAGAAAAGTGATTGATTTTAAAATTTGTTAAAAAATAAAATACTAGCAAACACAATATTTTCATGTCTGAATTTTTATATCTCGAACGGGACCTAATATTTTCATGTATGAAATTTTATATCTTGACAATTAATTAAATTATTGATATCACAATAAGAACTAATAATAATTAAAAGTATTTCATTTAGTTATTATTTTTATCTTTTATATCATCTGTAAAATATTGGTACTTTGTATGTGTGCAGAAAAACTTGGATTATCAGGATCCACATCTACAGATCGCGGCACTAAAAAGTCCGAGAAACTTACAAATAGTGAAAATTTTGAATCGAGCACTGTAGCCTATATCCATTTTCAAGAACGTCTTTTCGTGATATTTCAAATGGTAATTTTCTAGGCAGAACCTTTGAGTTATTTGTAATTGTTTAAATTTATTTTGAAATTCATATTTTTTCATCTACATTTCTTACACATTGCAATATTCGTACCAAGGAATATGGTTCCAAGATTTTTGTCGAGTTTAAATGAAAAAAATGAGTCTATATCTTATCCATGTACACAAGCGAGGACTGTACATCAACTGTTACAAATTTGGAATATGGTATACTACAACAAACACCATCCAGAAAAAGGACAACTGCAACATATAATGTTCATAATGACGTGTATAAATACCAACTCATTGTTAATAAATAGTTTCATTACAAATTAGTTATGTTAAAATACTAATACGCATGCAACGCACGGGTGGAATTACTAGTAGTATTAAAAGAACACTGATGTGACAAAAATTGCCCAACAAAACTGATATTACATGACTATTAAAGGAATATTTTTTCTCATAAAATGTAAAGCAAATTTCTAGTCATTTTCCGAAAATATAATTCTCAAAACACCATCACCAAAATCATCAAAACATAATCAAAACGTAGCCAAAAAAAAAACTATGCAGCAAAACTTGCAACTAATCGAATTGGGCCTAACACTTTGCTGCTGAGCTCCAACCACAAACTTTCAATTCAAGCAGCCCAAAGCCTTTTCTAAATGGGCTTTCAAACTGTCAGTTGTCTGGGCCGGTAGGAATAGACATCCTTGACTTCCCTACCTCAGCATTTTTACAGTGATGCCACTGGCAACCCATGGTTCGAAATTGCCACCATTTTCGCCACCACCACCGTCTCCATGGCGGCGGCCCGCCTCCTTCTTTCGAAGACGTCAGCTAAAAAGACCCTTCTATCCTCTAATTCCTACTTATTCCCCAAACTGCCATCCCTTGCACTTTTCTCCACCATCGGCAGAAAAAGCACACACTTTCAGTTTGCACCGACAGCTCACCGGCCACCATCCGCCAATAAAGTACCTTTCACGGCAACCGCGCACGGGTTTACGTGGCAAGACCCGTACCGTTGGATGTCCGACATCAACGACCCTGATTTCGTCAGCTACATCAACCAAGAAAACGCTTATGCCGAGGCATTTATGCGGGACACCGAAGAAATGCAGAAGATTTTTTATTCTGAGATGGTGTCCAGAATGCCCTCCAAGATTACCACCCCTCCTGAACGTTGGGGGCCCTGGTTTGTAATTGCTCCATTTTGTTTTTATTTCCTGATTATTTTGTTGTGTAAATGTGGTTTTGGTATGAAAATTGACTTTAAATTTTAAATTAGCATTGTATGGTATGCAATGTGAGAATTGAGTTTTCTAGTGTATTGAGTCTGTTTATGTAGTTATATATTTGGTATAAATAGAATATTTTGCTAGGAGGTCACCCAAAGTGGACAATTGCATATAGTCTATAAATTAAAGGGATTAATCTTCATATTTTAGTTAGATAGTATGTGTGTCCAAAGATGTTAATAGTTGAGAGAAATATAAAGAAATGTATTCATATAATATAATGGAGAATGAAATCAGCACATATTATTTCTCTGTTCATTGGGTATTTATACAAGTGTTGAGACTTAACTGTTGTAACTAACTTCTGTTACAATTGTAACTAACTTGTACCAGACTCATAACAAACTGAAAAATATCTAGAATCTAATACACACCCCTCAAACTAAACTAGGGGGAGGCTGTAAAGAAAATTTAAGACAGAGCTGTTGAAAACGTGCAACAGTCACAGGCTTTGTTAAAACGTCGGCTAGCTGATCCTCAGAGGGCAAGAACCTGACCTCAATTTCTTTGTTGGCCACTTTTTCCCGAATAAAGTGGACATCTACTTCGATATGCTTTGTACGTGCATGAAAGACTGGATTGGAGGCTAAGGAGATTGCACTAATGTTATCACACCAGATGACAGAGCGAGGAAGAAGAGAGAACTCGTTCGCAAAAAATGACTTAATCCGCACCAATTCCGTAGTAGCCTGAAGCTAAGGAGCGGTATTCGGCTTGATCTTTGCTCTACGAGCAACGACCGATTGTTTCTTGGAGCTCCGGCAATGAGGTTAGGCCCAAGAAAAACACAATATCCACTAGTAGGCTTACGATCATCCATAGAGCCGGCCCAATCGCGTCGGCAAAACTCTCAAGATGCATTCGAGGAGATGGTGACATAAGAGACCCTGTGCAGTAGTCCCTTTAAGAAACCGAAGAATCTCTTACATGCACCCCGGTGAGAAGCGTGGGAGCATGAAGAAAGCTGACTTAATTTGTTAACAATGAAAGAGATGTTGGGTCGTGTAAGAGTGAGGTATTGTAAGGCCCCAACAAGATCTTATGTAGAGTGTAGGATTATCAAATGCACTATCTTGAAGATGCAATTTACGATTAAAATGAGGAGTGGAGCGAGGTTGCAAGTGTCCATATTTGTCTTCTTTAAAAGATCCTGAATATACTTGGTCTGATTTAGTAAAATACCAGCAGGAGAGTAATGTACTTGCAGCCCCAGAAAATATGAAGCTTTCCCAAGATGTTTCAGAGAAAAAGCAGATTTAATGCCTCCAATAACTTGATCAACCAGTGTAGAACTATCCCCCGTAACAAGAATATCATCAACGTATACCAAAACTAGAACAAGATTAGTCTGAATTTTCTGATAAAAAAGACACGAATCGGACTGAGAAATTTTAAAGCCAAGAGACAGCAGATGGTGCTTGAGCTTGTCATTCCAAGACTTTGGTGCTTGTTTAAGGCTATATATTGCCTTAACCAATTTGCAAACATGATTGGGTTTTGAGTTATGTCTTGCAAGTCACCATATAAAAAAGCATTATTCACATCAACATGTTGAATAGACCAACCTCTGGTGACAACCAATGAGAAAACAAGCCTGATAGTGATAGGCTTAACTACAGGACTAAAGGTATCAAAATAATCAATACCTGGGAGTTGTTGAAAGCCCTTAGCAACCAAACGGGCTTTGAAACGATCAACAGAGCCATCCGGATTATATTTCACCCTAAACACCCATTTATGGTCCACCACTTTCATATGAGGCTGAAAAGGGACCAGATCCCTAGTATGATTTTTAATCAAGGGAGAGAATTCAACATCCATGGCTGATTTCCACTCAGAATTTAATAAAGCATCATCCACAGACTCTGGCTCAAGATTGGTATGTATCACATTATACACTTTAGGTTTGGAGGCACCAAGTTTGGATCGAGTAACCATAGAATGAGTTGGAGGTAAAGCAGGAGGTGAAGAAGGAGGGGAAGGAGATGGTAAAACATCTGGAGGAGAAGAAGTACTGGAAGAAGGAGTAGAATTAGAGGCAATAGGAGAAGAGGATGAGGCTGCAGCAACTTGGATAGCAGGTGGAGTGGGCTGAGGCAAGGGAAGAGTGGGTAAGGGAGGAGAAGAGGATGAGGCTGCAGCAACTTGCAACAAATTGGATAGCAAGTGGAGTGGGCCGAAAGCGAGGAAGAGTGGGTAAGGGAGGAGGAGCTGGAGAATGAGACATAGAAGAAGAAGAATTAGACACAGGGAAATAAGGATGGATAAGGAAACTCCACTAATGTTCCACCAAATATTGTTGAAGGAGAAGTTAATCCCCGCATAACTGGCGTGGCTTCGTCGAGATCGATTACTTTTTAGTTTGGATTATTGCTTCGATTTCTGAATCGATGATGGGGTATATTACTCGATGCAACACTTCGTCTGAGCTCTGATACCATGTTAATAGTTGAGAGAAATATAAAGAAATGTATTCATCTAATATAATGGAGAATGAAATCAGCACATATTATTTCTCTGTCCATTGGGTATTTATACAAGTGTTGAGACTTAATTGTTGTAACTAACTTCTGGTACAATTGTAACTAACTTGTACCAGACTCATAACAAACTGAAAAATATCTAGAATCTAATAAAAGATAATATGTTTATTTGACTAATGTATGTTCTGATTATCTGTTAAAGCATATTTCTTTGGCATCAATTATATTGTATGTGTATTTAAGTCTTGCCCAAAGGTAAACTTAAATGCATGGTTAAAGTCTTTATATAGAAGTTTCTAAATCATTTAAAATTAACTCAAAGCGCTAATAGGTGAGATTGTATAAATGTTTGCAGCTTCTATGAATCTGGAAATACGGTTGGGAAGTTCAACGGGCTGAACTATGCCGACTGTTCCGAGCAGATCCAGTTTACTCTGGGTGTCGTGGATTTGGACTTGGCTACATTGACTGATGAAAGGCCCACAACCATTACAGGCCCAGCCCAAGCCTCCAGTGACATGTCTCTCTACGTGCTGGAAGGCGGTCTAACAAGCTGAGTTTGAACCTTATGAGAATGACCATGGCTGAAAACATTAAGATAGTCAAAGAATATTCCCAATCAAACTTGGTTGACAAATCTATTGTAGGCAGCCTTATGAGTGAGCTGACTACGAAGAAGTTTGATTGGTCTAAGCCAATTCACGATCATGTAACAGAAATGTCCAACCTAGCAACAAAGCTTAAGACTATGGGGATGGATGTGAGTGAGACTTAAGCTTTGTTGTTACTCGGACCAGTCAGCATAGTTCAGCCCGTTGAACTTCACAACCGTATTTCCCGATGCGAAGAGATTCATAGAAGCTGCAAACATTTATACAATCTCACCTATTAGCGCTTAGAGTTAACTTTAATTGATTCAGAAACCTTTACATGCATTTAAGTTTACCTTTGGGCAAGACTTAAATACACAAACAATATAATTGATGCCAAAGAAATATGCTTTAACAGATAATCAGAACATACATTAGCCAAATAAGCATGTTATCTTTGGATATACATACTATCTAACTAAAATATGAAGATTGATCCCTTTAATTTTATAGACTATATGCAATGGTCCACCTTTGGGTGACTTCCTAGCAAAATAATCTATAATCACAATTGTTCAATATACCAATCATGTCATTATTTAATGGCACCTCTATAATCATGAACAATTGGACAACACTCAAATAACTGAGTGTCTAATTTTCCGTTCAGCTAGGCCATTTTGGTGACTAACAAGCTATCTATAACATGAATGTGAAATTCACACATTAATACTTGAAGACACTTTTATCAAGTTATAACATTCTGTATATCGAAACTTCATAAACATATGTACTTCTACGATTACATACATATATTTACATATGAGAAATATACACATAAAATCCCAACACATCATTTATCAGAAACAAACTCCAATTGTTGGACGAACATACACGCATATTTCATAGAAAACCATGATTCAGTATGCATATTTATATAAATGAAGCACTAGCCGATCACTTCAGAATATGCATACATCAACAAATATACAATACATCTTGGGGAATTGTGTGGCTCTTCAATGTCATATTCTTAACAACCCATAAAGTATGCTTTGAGAAATCACAATCCAATGGCTAATATACTTTTTAAATGGAAATCTATCATAAACAATTACAACCAAAACCGTACGATTTTCATCCGAAAATCAAGAATATTGTGCATACCCATAAATAAAGGACTCTTATATAGGTATATAACGCATATCAGATTCATCAATTTCAATTGCAGCGGAACATTGTCATGAACTATACTTTTGATTCATAATTAAACTTTAATCGGAGAATTACGAATTTCCAAACGGGGCTCTGATACCACATGTAAGCAAATTTCAAGATTACTATACAATGAAATTTGATGAATTCTTTAATGCCCAAAACCTTGAGAAATCATAATTCTCACGAAACAAAAAAATCATTCATGAACATGGGTTTTGATATACTTACCTTGATCCATGTTTTTGATAGTTTAGAGATTTTTAGAACTAATCTTCTTCCCCTTTGCCTTTTCTTTTCTTTCTTCTTGATGGCTCGGAGATGCTTTTCACTCTCTCTTTTTGCCGTTCTTAAAAACTTATCAGAAAAGAGGAGTTATTCTGTACAGTTTTTAATAGGCAGAGGAAGGGAGTTATTTTCTAACTCCCGGTTTTAACTCCTCTTTACCATCAAAGAGGGTATTTCATATTAAAACCTACACTTTAATTAATATGGGCCATATTTAATTCATATGGGCCACTTAATGGATAAAAATCCAACATATTTTATTTATGATCTTTTGCGTGCATAGCTGATAAACTCGAGCAAATGTGACACTAAGTGTGCATCTTATACATGACTTAATACAAGTATTGTGCGTGTTTATGAGCACTCATGAGGCAGATACCTTGTTTCAGAAAAGAAATATATAAATTATATATACTGGCTAGCTTTAATTTATTATCATGTTATATTGTCTATATGTAAAGAATGTTCCATTTGATCCTGATACCAGCCTAACTTGATGGTGTATTTTTTTCTTTTTCCTCCTCCTCTGCAATTGCTGCTTTATCTTATCATTGTACCGTGACTTAGTGAAGTGACAATGCCTCTATTTATATGCAATGATAGATGAGATGTAGCTTAGTTTTATTTCAAGTACTTATATAAGCAAATGAATGCTTTATGTTGTTTGGCATAGAGGTCGATACTGAACTCAAATGGTAATTTTGTAGACATGCATTTTTATGTAGTTTCATTTGCGTGAATATGAATGTTAGCTTAGTCTACCTTAGGATGCGTGTTGTAAATTTTGTTTCATTTTGTTTAGGTTGTATTACCAGTTCATTCCGGAGGGGAAAGAGTATCCTGTTTTATGTAGGAAACCAGCAGTTGAAAAGAAAGGTTGGGTAAACACCTTATTCAATTCTTTCAGAGGAGGATTTGGGAGGGACCAAGTTTTGCTTGATTGGAATGAGATTGCAGAAAAACATGGCAAGCTCTTTAGCTAATAATTTTCTACTCATCAGATTTTTATCTCTTATCCAATATCATTTTCTCTGAACGACTCTTATTGACTGAATTACACTTCTTTTCTTGTTACCTTACATACTTTCTCAAATTACTACCTTCTACGCTGAAGTTGTTTTAAGTTTTAAAATTATTCATATTGAATTGTTTGTGTTTGGATTTTGACGGCTTTATGAATAAATTGAAAAATGAAACACAACGTACTTATTTTATGATGAAACCAGTAAAATGTCCTCAGGTATCTGTCAAATACTAAATCAGAGTTGCCTACAAGTCATCCGTGACTCTCGTCATATCAATATTATATTATTATATACCCCTTGCTAATATCAATTCTTAGATAGCTGGCAAACGTTCCATTCTTTGGTCATATATAAGATGTCAAAGATGATTGTTAGGTGGCAGAGAGAGCGCAAAAGGTGTGAGAAACAGAGCTATGTGTTGATGTATTTCAATACTGATGATTTATGTCCTTTTATAGCAGATACGACTATGTGAACCTGGACTCATAAATATGAGCGAATTAGGACTAAATCTTTTTTTGCTGGATCATGTCATTGTATAAAATGGATAATGGATAATGGCATAATTGTTGTCATCCATTATGTTGCCAATTAACTGAAATTTGTTCTTTTTCATTCAGTAGTTTTTTTAAGTAGCAAATGATTTTCCCTCTTTATTTTTTGGTATTTACGGACAAGGAGAGTTGCTTTAAGGTATTCATCTGATAGAGGTTTCCGTTTTGAATTAATTATTGTATAAACATTTGCATTATAATTTCAGAATTTACTTTTGCAGGATATGTCCATGTGGGTACATGCAGAGTATCACCAGACCACTGTTTTCTTGCATATACACTTGACACTACAGGGAATGAACAATTTCAGCTTCAAATTAAGGACCTCCGAAATAACTCTATTTTCCCCCAACACAGAGTTGAGGGTGTTGTTAGTTTGGCTTGGGCCCAGGATGGCTGTACTCTCTTCTATACATTATGCGACCAACACCAACGGCCTTACAGGTAGATTCTATAACTATTTGCATGTTTATTTTATTTCGAATCGAGAATTTTTGCTTACAAGTATATACTGACATCAGAGTTTTGTGCACCAAACTGGGATCGCATTCTGGGGATGATGCCATAATATTTACAGAGAGTGATTCACGATTCTGCGTAGATATTACAAGTACGAAAGATGGAAAATTTGTAACAGTGAATTCTAATTCAAGGACTTCATCTGAGGAAGGAACTTACTGTTTCAGTTCTCTTGTCTCCTTGTATTAACGTGAATTCTGAAGACATTTTCTATTGGTTTAGTTTATTCATTTCCTTGCTATAATGCAGGTTTACGTCATAAATGCAACTAATCCACAAGACGGACTACAGAGGTTCTGTAAACGTGTCTCTGGAGTTCAGTACTTTTTGGAACATCATTCTGGCAATTTTTATGTCCTTACTAATGCTCCTACAAGTAAAGATGAGAATTTTTCGGGTAATGGTTATTATTTAGCTAGATGCAGAGATGAGGATGCTGAGTCAGCTAATTTGAAGGTACTTTTAGTGTTTTTACTTTGGGTCTAGATTAAGTTAAATTCATTCCTATGCTTAATATGTCATAACCTAGGGAAGGACTGTTTGGCTTGAACAGTTTAAATTTTGTTCTTTAGTTGTTGGGCTTCCAGAGACATTCTAATGTTGTACTTCTTTGGAAGAGAAATAAAGAACAACATTTTTGTTTTGGTGCTCTGTTATAGCATGTTTTACAATAAAATGTAATTCATGAGTATATTCTAATAATGCTATTCTGTGTAAGAAACTTATAGTATCAACCAAATTAGAAACTTTGCTAAATGTACATTATCTGTTGATGGGGAACAAATGCAAATCCTTAATCTATGTGTTCAACTAGACGTACTTTCAGGAGTCAATATGGCCAGTATGTAATTGGTATGTTAACATGTCTTATCATCACCAATATTATTTACGCCATTAGATTCTCCCTAGGCCTTAGTCGTATAGATATTATAAATATTATATTTATTCTGAATGTTATATTCTACTTTATATATGAATATCGGATAATTCTCATATTTTTTATTAACCAGTGCTTTTTTTTTCCTTCTTCTCTTCAAGAATATCATTATGCCTGGTGAAGATATCTGCTTGGAAGATATGGATATATTTCACGAACACTTGGTCCTTTTCTTTAACAAAAAGGGTTCTCCTTTAATTTGTTCTATCAACATGCCGATTGATTTCGATTGTGAGGTATAAACATTTTTCTTTATCAATTAATACAGCTTCTAAATATGCTTATGATTTGTGTGCTTTAGTTGACACCATGAAGATATTCCTATCTGGAGTAGCATTAAATCAACTTTAAACAAGATCTGAAGAGATATCTGTTAAGGATTTCTTTTTGTTTATGCCTGGTGATGCTATTTCTTCTAAGCATTACATTTAATTCGACATATATTTTTAGTTGAAAACATACTAGTTCCTGTGTGTGGAAAATTCTTAAGATTTTATTGGCACGAGGTCCTGATCATATCATTTTATAGGCTATGTATGATTTTTAAAGAGAAAAAGGGAAATAGCATTGTAGTGTTTTAAGATTTTATAGGCTATATGATTTCCAGGTGATATATTCTTTGTTAGATTTATTTTCCTATATATAAGATTCTATATATTTGGGGATGGATGTTTCTGGTACTAATACTACAGCCGTGATCATCACCAGCTTAATCAGAAGTATGATCATGTATCAGGATCACAATTATGGTATTAGCTATTATCATATGGCGCATATGATCATTATCAATCTGACTATTATTATCATCGTTGCTTGTAGAAGTAATTGTAGCTTTTTGCTCATTTAATTTTGGTTTCCGCTGCAGAAAGAAATGAAGATTGATGATCTTGATCCTTGGTATTTTCCTCTACCCTCCAACATGTGTACTATCACGCCAGGTTCAAATCATGACTTCATGAACACCGTATACCGTGCTGTCCTCTCGTCACCGGTGGTATAGTTTCAGATCACATCAATGATAAATATTGACTCTTCAATCTAAAACATTGGTCAATCGTTAGTCCTTAATATTAGTAAGGGATAATTACAAAAATTACCCTTGAGGTTTGGGCTAATTAAAAAAATAAAAAAAGAACACCGCATTATCTTTCGAAATTACAAATACCCCTCTAAGGTACTACAAGCACTCCCTTAAGGTTTGTACACAAGTATCAAGGAGATCTTTGTAATTTTGAAAGATAGTAGAGTTTTTTTGTAATTAGACTAAATTCAGGGATATTTGTAATTTTGAAAGATAGCATTTTTTTTAATAATTAGACTATGCCTTGGGAGTATGTTTTGTAGTTAACCCTATTTGCAAAATATACAAGCACAATTTATTCGTGTTACAGTGACGGCAATAGCTTCTGCAGTTTATTAAAAACCTAGACGCAAAGCATTTAATTGTAAATTACTTGAATGTGAATAGTTTAAGGTCTCCATTGGCAACAATATATTAATCTCAAACCATCTAACTTTTTCCCAATTGTTGGTGTGCAGACACCTGATCTCCTTGTTGACTATGACATGTCAAGGAAAATCTTCACCATCGTTCAGCAGGAAGATGTGAGAAATATTTCAACCAGTGATGTTGAGTATTGCTCACCGAGTTATGACCAGGACATCAATAAACATCTAGACATCTCGTATGAGAAGGAAACAGATGTTCAGCATAATGAAGGCCGTGGATGGAAGGATTTCTCTGAGAAATACGCTTGTGAAGAGAAGGAAGTGGTTTCCCACGACGGTGTCAAAATCCCGCTGACCGTCATGTTCTCTCACAGTGCATATCAAAAGGGTCTTTCTCCCGGGCTTCTTCATGGATATGGTGCCTATGGTGAAGTTTTGGATAAAAGTTGGTGTCCAGATCGTTTAAGCTTACTTGATCGAGGTTGGATGTTTGCATTTGCAGATGTGAGGTATATGCCAAGTCATCATCTTCTATCTCTAGAGATTTTCAAGTATAATTACAAAAACTATCTCTGAGGTTTAGTCTAATTACAAAATACCCAATTATCTTTCAAAATTGCAAATACCCCCTTGACTTCTGTTTCTCATTTACAAATTGCAACCCTCTTGAGGGGGATATTTTCTAGGTAATACAAACCTCAAGAGGATGTTTATAACACTTTAAGGGATATTTGTTATTTTGAAAGATAACAGGAGGTTTTTGTAAATAGCTAAACCTCAGGAGTAGTTTTTGTAATTATTGTTAAAAAATGACTAGTAGTTTGGCCGGACCATTTATGTACTCTTTTATTGTTTTATCTCAGTGAACTAAAGTCCATGAAATTTATTTTAGTGCATTCATTCTTGGATGTCAAATCAAGTGAAAAGGAAAATATTTTCATTTCAAATGGCAATTCACGTGACGTGATGGAACATGTGATAACTGAAATTACCGACCATAGAGGATATCACAAATTATGATGATCTTACAAGTATTATGTTCTTAACATGTTGTGGAAGCTTACTTCTAGACTTGAAAGAGAAGTAATTTAAAAAGCAGCCCTTTATTTTAAATGAAATATTCTTCTGTATAATCTTTCTATATTTCGAAACACGCAAACCACGGAAATTATTTTCAGTTTACTTTTGTTACTTTTGGCAATGTTTTCTGGACTCAGGGGTGGTGCTGGTGTCGATCCTTCTTGGCATAGATCTGGCCGTGGATTAAATAAGTTAAACTCCATATATGATTTTGTCTTGTGTGGTGAATATCTGATCACCGAGGGCTTTATCCATAAAAACCGGTTGAGTGCTCTGGGTATCAGTGCTGGGTGTCTTCTCGTGGGTGCTGCAGTCAATATGCGTCCAGAATTATTTCGAGCTGCCATTTTGAAGGTAGGCAAAAGTGCTAGAGGTGTTTTTACTTTTGTGTTTATAATTTGGATTAAATTACAATACAAAAACTACTCCTGATATTTTACTCTAATTACACAAACTCCCACTTCTCTTTTAAAATTACAAATACCCCCCTGAAGTATTACCAGTACCCCTTTGAGGTTTGTATTTTTAAATAAATGTCAAGGGTTATTTGTAGTTTTGAAAGATAACTGGACCTTTTATAATTTTTAATTTATACTTATAATTATCCCAAATCAGATGTATGGATTAAAGATCCTATCTTGTCTCAAGAAACTCATAATGTTGCCTACTTATTCTTGGGCGATAAAAATGCCCACGCATTGTGAAATATATGAACATTACTAATGCTGAAGCACATTGTTCGGTTCTTTTAATTTAAGGATAATTACAAAATCAACCCACGAGGTTTAGCTTAATTATAAAAACTCCAGTTATCTTTAATATTACATTATTACAAATACCCTGAAGTATTACAAATTCTTTCTTGAGGTTTATATTTATTTTACGATAACCCCTCATTAGGGTGCGGTTTGTAAACTAGATCATATGTCAATGGGGTATCTGTTTTTGAAGTATAACTAAGTCTTTTTGTTATTAGGTTAAACCTTAAAAATAGTATTTTTATTTATCCCTTTAGTTTATTTGTCAATATAGTATATTTACCTTGATAGCAGCAAAGCTGCATAAAAATATGGGCATAATTTCTGTTGCTTTTTTCTTTGATCTCAAAAGTTTAAATGAACTAAGCATTTTCAATGATAGTTTCCTTCTCTGGATGTACTCAACACTCTGTTATGCATGCATTTTCGTCATAGGTTCCTTTCCTCGATGTGCTTAACACGCTATTGGATCCGACTTTACCTCTTACGACGTTGGATTATGAAGAGTATGGGAATCCTGGGACTGAATCCTACTTTAAGTATATTCGGAAGTACTCTCCTTATGATAATATTCCTCTAGGAGATTGCTGTCCTTCGATGCTTGTGTCGCGTCGTTCAATGATTCCCGGTAATTCATTTTTTTTTCTTGTGTATGTATGATTTCTTATTCAGGGTAAATTACAAAAACTACCATTAAGATTAGTCTATCACAGAAAAATACGCTTATCTTCCAAATTACAAGTACCCCCTTGGGGCATTACGAACACCCCCTTAAAAGTTTTTCTTTTTTGACAAAATACCCCTAAATAGGTACAGTTTGTAAAACAGAAACAAAAACTTAGGGGAAACTGATTACAAATGAAATTCCGACAATCTTTCAAAATTACAAATACCCCCTTGACATATATTTTTATTTTACAACTTGCACCCAATTGAGGGGTAACTTGTAAATTAAATGCAAACCTCAAGGATTAGTTTTAAATTTTAAAAGATAACTGGTTCTTTTTGTAATTTTGTAATTATCATGTATATCGGAAAGCCTGTGCTCTGATTCTATGGGTGTTACTTTTTGAATTCGTAGAGTTGGTGTCTGGGAAGCTGCAAAATGGGTGGCCAAGATTCGAGATACGGCATGTTCGAGGTGTTCGTCGTCTGTCATTCTGCAGACGAATATAAACGGAGGGCATTTTCGTGAAGGTGGCCGTTATGCACATTGTTGGGAAACAGCTTATGATTATGCTTTCCTGATAAAAGTTATGGCGGCAACTGGTAAAAGGACCTGAGAGAAGAATTGCAGCAGTTTTTTACCCCGATAGTTACAGGACTAAATTTGCAATTTACCCGGCAAAAAATTCAAGCATTCGACTCAACCCTGTCAAGTACAACAAAATTTGTCCTTAAATTTCTTTTGGCAAAGGGATCATGTATCTTTAAAAAACTCTCAAATTTAGTCCTTAGTTCGCTGAAAATTTCAATATTGTTTGAAAAATCTCATGTAGTCATGTGGACAGTAAACCCAAAAATTGGGAAGTTTTGAATGTTCAGGCAAATATTAGTAGTTTGTGAATATATGGAAGAAAATGTTTTTCCTTGAGGTTCCAATGCTAATATCCATAATTTAAATTTCTAAGAAATGATTATTTTCTTTCTTTTATGCAAAATTTCCAGTACATGAATGTTGTAATAGTAATGGATTTTTTGATGGTTTATAGTTTATTTAAAAATTGTTACACAATAATCGTGGGAAACAAATCTACTTAAAATTTAGGCAAAACAAACCGAGGTTAGGGGAGCTGGCTCTTGTTGAAATTGGTTTTGTAGATGCTATTTCTGGTATAGACGTATAGCATCTACTGTATATTTGTATATATGTGTGAATTTAAATCTATAATAAATCGATGGTTATTATGCATCTGGATTACTCCTCCAGGTGTAGCATGGATTAAATCGTCAAAAATGGTTATCTGATAACCATTGTCATCGCTAAAACGGACTTGAGAGGGCCTTTTTCATTGCATTATCCTATTGTTTATTTATTTTTAAATTCTTAGAGCCAAAATCGGCCCTCTGATGGCCGTTTTCATCATTGTCTCTCTGTTTTTTTTCTGTTACAATCATGTGTATCTAGTCAATCATTATAAAATCATATATACACATTTTGTTATATAATTATAATTATTTTCTATGATTATAGTATTACAAATTATATAATCAGTACTAAAATTGTTGTATAATAAACATATAATTTTTTATATTTTTGACAAAACATATAATTATTTTAAGGTGGCCGTTTTTAGCCAAGAGCAAAAAGATAAAAAAAAAAAGTACCAGTTTCGGCTTCTGCGGTGCCACTTTTGCTCATGCACACTTTTAAGTAGATTTTTTTTCTCATAATATTTGCGTAACAATTTTTGAAAATCACTATAATCTGTCAAAAAAGAGGTTTAGCTGTAATTGATAGACCTTATCAATTTAAGTAGCCCAAAAAAAACAAAATTCCTCGAGGTTTATTTTTATAGAAAATTAATTTTGAGAATTGAGGGTGCTTTAGTCATTTTACCTAAGATTTAATTACACGATAGATACAAATATCCAGAATATAAAGTATTTTAATAATTATCATATTACTAAGGGATTTCAATCCGAAAATATTTGTACCAATTGGATGACTTCTCTTTAGCCCACAGCCTTATCATCTCAAATAAGAATTTGAGTTATCGCAAAACACTAATACTAATGTTTGTTTATTCGCGGGAACACAAAAAACATATGTACTTGAATTAGAACTTTAAAGTTAGTATATTACTGCATTTTCCAATATATAGGAATTAATTAATATTTGTTAACTCTCTCTAGAAAACATTCGTAGCTCCAAAACATGGGGGTGAAGAATTTTGAAAAGATTAATGATGATAAGCAGAGGCAACCATCAATGGCTGCTCGAGCTCGAAAAGCTCGTCACTGCGAATTGGCAGCACGCGCCGCCATGGCGGTGGCGTTTGTTTGGACTGTCGTGGTTCAGTTGATGCACCTTTGGCGGACTCCACGGCCTCTAAGTGAGTATTGTTAGTTGTTTCTTTCATATTTTAGATAGGGTGGACGGGTTAGTTTTTTTGCACGGGTGGTAATTCGGGTAGGGTTCGGGTTGAGACACGGTAGTCACACCATGCTTGTCGACCCGATCCCGACTTGTTTATGTTAATATAACATGCACAAACCTGACTCGAAAGAACATGTATATTTGAAAATTTTGATAGATCTTCTGTTTATATGAGTTGTAGGGGACTACGGGGTGCTTCAGCATGAAAATTATTTTTACATACATGTATTAGGCAATTTTCAAAAGATCAATTACCATACTTTCAATCAATCAAAAATATCACAAACAGGTCAAAATGGATTAATTGGGTTATTTCATATTGATTGGAATCCAATCTGTTTATTATTTGTGTTGTATATTCGAGTTGAGTTGATTTTGACCCAAACTCAACAAACCTAAACCCTAACCCACTTATAACCTATTAGGTTCGAATCGTATTATCGTGTCGTATCAGGATTTTTTGTTTTATTGAATTATGTATGGAGATCTATAGCAAACCAGTACCTCGTGAAAAAGTACATTAATTTTTTTTGTTTTGTTTGTTTTTTCTGCATTTATCCTTCAATACTCTAGTAGTTACTAGTTTTGTGTATACATAATACACGGACGGATCGAGAGGTAGGCTGGGGGGGAGGGGCATCACCCCATCTCAAATTTTTACGTCATTTAGTATATATATCTACATAATATATATTTATATATAAAATAAAAGTTATTTCCCCCCTAAATATTTCCAATCTCGCAACCTCTCTATCAAATATTTTTATATCACCCCAATGCTACAGTTAGTTGATGAAAAAAAGAACGATTTTTTTCTTTTTTTTTTTAATAATAAAATCCAAAATCTAGTTCTGAAGAACAACATTGTCAATTATTTCACAAAGATATCTAAATTTCAAGCACTTGATTCCAGGAGAGTACCAAAGCAATGGATATCTAATGGTTTCTTCCAATGGAGGACTGAATCAAATGCGCTCTGGGGTAAGTTTTTTCTTTCCCTTCTTCTAAAGTTCAATTTCAGGTTAATTGCGAAAAACACCCTTGAGCTTTAGTCTAATTACAAAAAGATTCAACTATCTTTCAAAATTACAAATACCCCTAACATTTGTTTGTATTTTACAAAATGCACCCTTAAGAGGTAATATTTGTAATACATTTAGGGGGTATATGTAATTTGTAAGATAACTGAATTTTTCGTAATTAGGCTAAAATTAGGGGTAGATTTTTTTATTTACCCTTAATTTTTTGTGTTGCATCTAATTGTGAAAATTTCTTCAGATATGTGACATGGTAGCTATTGCAAGATACATGAATGTCACTCTAGTAGTTCCTCAGCTGGATAATACATCATTTTGGCATGATCAGAGGTAATAAAATTGGAAAAATTCCAAAATATTCTCAAAAAATATTAATAATTTAACTGGTTAAAAAATCTTTATGATTTTGGTTTCATGCAGTCAGTTCAAAGATATATTTGATGTTGATCATTTCATCAACTCCTTGAGAGATGAGGTCAAAATTGTAAAAGAGCTTCCTCCACATATGCAGAGAAATGTGAATATGGGAAGATATGTCTCCATGCCACCTAGTAGCTGGTCTGACATATCATATTACACTGATAAGGTTTGTTAACCTTGATGATTGTATGTTTTTTTCTTAGAATTTAGGGATAATTACAAAAACACCCCTGAGGTTTGGGCCAATTACGAGAAAATCCAGATATGTTTCAAAATTACAAAAAAAACCATCAGATTTAATTATGTGTTAAATTATAGGAGTACCTGTAGTATTTTTATAAATAACAGGGGATTTTTTATATGTTTTTATGCTTATGAATGGGGAAAATGTAAAACAGAATCAAAGCTCAAGGGTTGTTTTGTAAATCTCAAAAATCTCTGGGTTTTTAAGTAATTAGCCCAAACCTTAGGTGTTTTTGTAATTATCCCTAGAATTTATTATATAAGGGATAATTACAAAAACTACCCCTGAAATTTAGCTGAATTACGAAAAATCCCATTTCTCTTCTAGAATTACAAATACCCCTAGGCCCTAATAGTGTTACAAACACCCCCTTGGGGTTCGTACTTACTCAACAAATACCTCCTTTTGAGGGTGCAAGTTGTAAAAGAGAAACAAATATAGAAGGGTTATTTGCAATTTTGAAAGGTAACTGGGTGTTTTTTGTAATTAGACTAAACATCAGGTGTAGTTAGTCTTAATTACAAAAGGTAACCTGAGTATTGGGATGATTAAAAAAGGAAACACAACTAAGTTTCAAAATTACAAAAAGTACTTGAAGTTTGAGGGACTACAATAAAACTAATGGAGTTTGTGTCAAGTCGATAATGTCCCTAACGGAATTTTGGTAACTTGCCCTTGATCATAAGTGTGGAAGAAAATTCCTAAATGATGCTGATTTTTGGGTTGTGTTGGTTCTGGTTTAGATTCTTCCTGGAGAACTCAAAAAGCACAGAATCTTGCATTTTCAAAAAACTGACTCAAGGCTTGCAAATAACGGCCCTCTGGAGGTTCAAAAGCTTCGTTGCAAGGTAAATTACAATGCCCTTAAATTTACTGCTCCAATAGAGAAAATGGGCAAGAAAATCGTGAAAATTCTGCGAAAGAGGGGCAAATTCCTAGTCCTTCACCTTCGGTACGAAAAGGATATGTTAGCCTTTTCGGGTTGTAACGAAGGCTGCACAGATGAAGAAACAACGGAGTTGCAAGAACTGAGGTCAGATTTTCTTGGCCTTGCTACAATGTTTGTTTTGTATCTACTCTTACAATGTTGAGTACGGTGATCTTTGTAAGAACTTAATTGAATGCTTATATCAGATATTCAATTCCATGGTGGAAGAAAAAGGAGATAAATTCAACATTGGCAAGATTAGCCGGTTTGTGTCCATTGACACCTGAGGAAACTGCATTAACACTTAAGGCACTGGGCGTTGATCGTAAAACGCAGATTTATATTGCTGCTGGTGATATATATGGGGGAGAAAGGAGATTGAAGACTCTTAGAGCAGCTTATCCAAATTTGGTTAGTAAAGAAAAGGATTTCAGAACCATGGATGTTTATAAGTTTAAGGGTTAATAACAAAAAAATATCCTCAAAGTTCAGTCTAATTACAAATAATCCAACTATCTTTCAAAACTACGAACATCCCCTTAATTTTTGTTTTTATTTTACAAATCATACCCTTAAGACCCGTTTAAGGTATATTCCTGATGTTTAGTATAATTACAAAAAACTCCAGTTATTTTTCAAAATTACAAACACCCGTTTAAGGTATATTCCTCAATCTTGGGTCGGTTCTTTTTGCTATCTCATATTTGTCACTGATTCCAACAGGTTAAAAAGGAGACATTATTGCCACCCTCAGACCTTTTGACTTTCAAGAATTATTCATCTAGAATGGCTGCACTGGACTACATAGTCTCACTTGAGAGTGATATATTTTTTCCTACTTATGGAGGAAACATGGCAAGAGTAATTGAAGGGCACAGGAGGTATTATTCCCAATTCTTTGGTTAATTACAAAGTTTAGAGTAATTACAAAAAAAGCCCAGTTATCTATTAAAATTACAATACCCCTTATATTTGTTTTTACGTTAAAAATTCAACCCTATTTGTTTTTAGCTTACAAAATTGCACCCTAACAGGCCTCATATTTGTTTGGTAACTACAAACCTCAAGGATACTTGTAATTTTGAAGGATAACTGAAGATTTTTGTAATTAGACTAAATCTTTTGGTAGTTTTTGTAATTATCCCTAATTCTTTGGGTTAATTACAAAGTTTAGAGTAATTACACAAAAAAAAAAAACAGTTATCTATTAAAATTACAAAATTCGCCCCTATTTGTTTTTAGCTTACAAAATTCCACCCTAAGAGGCCTCAAGAGGAGGTAGTTGTTCGGTAACTACAAACCTCAAGGGTACTTGTAAATTTTGAAAGATTTTTGTAATTAGGCTAAATCTTAGAGTAGTTTTTGTAATTATCCCTAATTCTTTCAAGAACTTAACAAACCAGATAAGGTTTTCTCTTTATATATAAGCACAACAATTTTATTCGGTCAATTCACTTTCAGGTACGTAGGATTCAAGCCAACAATACGGCCAGACCAAAAGCCATTAGTTTGTCTTATAGACAAATACCAGAGAAATCTAAACTGGCAAGAATTCGAGTTGGGAGTGAAGATAACTCATGTGAATCGGTATGGAAATCCTTCCAAACGAAGGGTCATTCCTGGAAAACCCAAAGAGGAGGACTATTTTTGGTCTAACCCACACGAGTGTTTACCGCCCTATAAGTGAATATAGTATATGTAGAGTTAGTTTCTTGTGCTCTTTCAATTAGAAGTAATGATGGAGCCACATAAGGTGTTTTATAGCAAAACTCTTTGAACATGTGTAGTATTTGAAAGTAATGTTCTCATGTTGGAGGAAGTGATTTATTGTAGCAGAAGCGAAAGTAGTTGAAAATCGAAAGTTGGTAGTATTTGCAGATAGAAGCGAAAAGTTAAAGACGTTAAAAACTGTTAGGTGAATAATTGTAGAAATGCTTTGGGTGTGTTTGCAATCACTAAATAAAGTGCTTCTTAGCTTTTGGCTAAAAAAAAACACTTCTTAGTGTTTGCAAATGTCATGTCAACTTATGCTTCCGACTCTAGTTCATTTAATCAGAATCTAAAAGTAGGTAGATTGGTGCTTTACATTTCTGATTTTGCTTCTGGTTTGACTTCTACAAACAAATAAGCATTTTTACAACTTTTCCCCAAACGGTCTCAACTTTTGATTTTATTTGTAAACACTACTAACTTGTGATTCTCAACTACATGCACTTCTGCTACGATAAATCACTTTCTAAAAGCATAAGGTTTTGCAAACACTCCCTTTATGTATGTGTTATGTTAAAACTGAAGTAGAATTAGAAATCTAAAGTATCATTCCCCCTGCTTTATCAAAATTATGCAAAATTAGAATAAAAATTGGCATTTGAAAACACCGAAACTACTTTCTATTCAGTCAAAAGCCTGACACTCACCTTTTTTTAAGTGTCTGCAAACACTCCCTGAATCAGAGATACTTAAAGAGTATATCAAACTACTACAGCAAAAAATAAAGGCAAACTGCAAATGCAGATAGCTAAATCTCCAAAAAAAAAAAAATTGCACTAAGCAATGAGAGATTCTTCCAAATGTAGTTTTCTATTTCAGTAATTGTACTATGGGCTAGGATAAGAACACATGATAGATTGATAGCGTCACACATTTCAAACATAGACGTCATTGTAAACATTTAGGGGGTGACTTGAAATTTGACAACATCCATAGAGACAACTAACATCTATCTATCATAATGCAGATGTCAAAGCAAGCCATTCTATATGAACATAAATAAGCTGGAGCATATTGAAAACCAAAAAACTCAAGAAATAAGCATACTATGATCAAATACTTGGCCAGAAGAGGAAACTAACTCTTTTGAAAACGGATGCTTTGAAGCTGCCATAGTATTATTCAAATCTTGGCCTTTTTTGAGCTTGATCCAAGTCTTCTTTGTTTCTGGCATCTTGAAAGGTTTCGACTGATTGGTAGCCAGAAGGCACAGGAATACCATGATCCTTGTGTCATGCAAAATTGTTTGTCAGAGATATAGTGAGTGTTTCAAAGGAAGTGATTTATTTTAGCAGAAGTGAAAAGTAGTTTAGAATCAGAAGTTGGTGGTGTTTGCAAATAGAAGTTGAAAGGTGAGTAAGTTAAAAGAGTGTTCGGTGTATAAGTTGTAAAAGTGCTTTAATTGTGCAAAGTCAAACCAGAAGCACAATTAGAAACCTAAAGCACCCATCCCTCAATTTTTAAAATACGATTGAATCATGCAGAATTAGAAGCCGAAATTGGCATTTGAAAACAGTAAAAACTACTTTTTCCCAGTCAAAAGCTGACGACAATCACTTTTTTAAGTGTAGCGACCACTCCCATAGAAACAGAGATAAATTGCAGTTTGAGTTATAGAACTGTTATGATTGTGAAGCATAAAAAACCCAATATTTGGACGACATGCTACACACATTAGCAATTGATACCCCTGCATTGGATCCTCTATGCGCTCGTTTTCCAAGATTAATCTGGACTGATACATTGGCTTGAGACAGATCCACACCTGTGCTCTGAAGTGCTTGTGCCAATGAATTCAATATCCTGACCATGATAAACTCCACAATTAGCTAAGAATTTACGATAAAGTGTTATGTGGAGATGATCCAAACTGTTAACATTGAAATAATTCCAGAAGTAATTTATTAACTAATTAAAGAAGAAAGAAAACATCATTCCTCATAAAGCTCGACATGTAAATATAGTGCACTTGCTCGAAGTTAAGAAACCACATTCAAAAAAGCATTTCAAGGAGAAAAATTCACGATAGACATAAAAACTGGTTTGTCTCAATGATAGGCATCAAGGTATTCCATGTGGTTATGTATAACTCACCCTTGGGAGTAAACACTTGAGATGCCGATTGTTCCGCCCTCGATCATCAGCTCGTCTTGGAGGTTCAGAGCATCAGCAGCGTTCGGACATTCTGTTGACTGTGCATCTGAAGGTGGCCCTTGTAATATATGTGAGAATGCACCATCATTTGCAATTGAAACCGGCATGGTTGCTTGCAGAGGAGCAGGCATGCCCATTGTTTTGTTAGGAAGTTCAGTTTGCAGACCTATTGGCCAACAAGGGGCATCCCTAACATGATCAGGTTCAATAGGGTTATGTGGGCCCGGTTGCATGGCTGTGGGGACCACGGCACTATTTTCAGAGAATCTGCCAGGAAATGCAGAACCAGGACCAGACCCATTCTTCATGGCCTGTGGTTGGCCAGTAAAACTTTCAAGGCGCCAATGACTGTTTCTCTATTCCAAGCAAAAAGGAGATAAAATTTGAAAATTGAAATTGGTCAGCATGCAAATCTAGCAAATGTTCTGCAAGTTTTCCGTATTTTGTGACGCGATGAGTCCCCTTATTAGGCAATTAACTCAATTTTGCTTATTTGTTTCTCATAACTCGGAGGGGATCCCAAATATCAGTACATTTAAACAAAAGGATGGTGATAGAATTGAAACTAAATTTCATTCGACGGGAACCCTATACGAGAATAATGAGTAATCAGAGTATTAAAACACACACACAAAAGAGTACCAATACAAGCAGGATAACTTCATAACTTAGTACAATTAACTTGTAACAAATTAAAGCAATCTAAATAATTAGCAATGATGGAAAGGTAACACGCGGTATAATATGACACAATTTTAATGGGATCTTTTTTTATTTTTCCCTTTCCGATGGGAAAACTTAATAGGAGAATAAATCAGTTGGGTAGCATGATGTTGATTCTTCTCTCAGAACTACATGTTCTGTACGAATACTTACATTGTCATTCTATTAGCATGCATCTCACATATACATGATAACACAATTAAGGTAAATAAGTAACAAATAATTATTTAAAATTTAATCTAGTGTTTATGGACATTCAACATCCTCGGGTCATACTTTCAAGGGAGCCCTTTCTTTTATTACCAAAACAAAAAAGAAAAGGGTCTGTTTAATCTAAATTAAATGTCAGTGACAAAGTTCAGCAACAGTTTTCAGCTTCTACCAATGAAATCAACAAATATCCACCAACTGGTATTGAATAACTAAGATGAATTACCCTTCTGTTTGCAGTAAACGCCATCAAGGAAATGGCTCAAATTTGACTTTGGCTATCAGTGTCATCTACAATTTTATAGCAAAATAGATATAACAAATTCATCCCCTAGAGACAAGAAAACAAATGATAAAAAAATTAAAAAATAGGTCCGATCTCAAGATATTACCCATGGCATCAGCTTTGTGGGCTCGGAACTCCAAGGCTGATATGATCCCTCATACTTTTGTACCTTTTCCTGTAAAAATTGTACATACTGGACCACCTGCATTGAAAAATCAATAGTTAGGGAAAAAAACGGTTTTAAGCAGAAACTCCCAAGTACACAACACCATATGTGTATTTTACAATTTATAATCAAGTGATATACCTCTAACAAAAATGATGCAGTGTCTCTCTTCTGATCGCTGTGTGGTATCAATTCTCTCAACATCTGAAATCTGAGGCATGCACGAAACATGACTTTAGTTGAACATAGGTGCTGTAAGTAACTTGAACAATTTATGATTTATACATTAAAACCACAATGAGACATGTAAATTGTAATACAAAGACACTGCAAGTACATTCACTAAATTACCAGGTGACACTTTACACACAAAAATCAGTTAACAAGAAAGACAAACGAGAAACTTAATACAGCAATAGATACTTATGAAATAATATAATAGACAGTCCGACAGATGAATAAACATGAAACAAATTACGTGTATGAAATAGACATTCAACATTCTAGACCAGAATTAACAAAAAATTATTACCATTTTGTCTTATATCACCGATATTAAGAATGACAGGTATCAATATTCAACCTAATACTCAGAAAATAGTGAAGACTACACTTCATCCAAGTATCGGGTACAAAAAACATAAAAGCAAGAAAATCAGCAATGTAGCAGTAGCAAATGTCAATAAACAGATAATATAAGATAATAGCCACAATAATTTTTTTCTAAAAATACAGGAATGGAGCAATACATTTAAAACAGAAGTTACCACACGCATTCATAAGCATACATTTACTAACACGCATTCTAAATCGTGCAAGATGTTGAAAATTATGTGTCTTCGTACACATTCGATATGAATTATTGATTTATTCACCTCTCATTGATCTTGCTCCTCCTGCGCTGCTCTGTAACTGAGTGTTTCGACCTTATAGCATTAGCTTTGTCACTGTTCTTCCCATTTGCTTCTACAAAATTCGTACAAAATCAAAACAAAGATTACAATCAAATTCTAACATCTAATCCCCATTGGGCCTTTCCATCTCCAGCCCTCGCCACCAAAAATTAATCAACCATAAATATTAAAAATAGACACCAAAAAAAAAATATTTATACCTTTGTTGTTATTAGCGGATGTTGTGGCGTCTTTCTTTGTACCAAACTCTTCTTCCTCCTCATCATCCTCTTCGTGATGACCCTTTCCAGGTTTCATTTTCCTTTTTTTCTTTTCCTAGGTTGAGTTTTTTACTGGGTAATAACTGCACAAAAACCAGCACTTGTACACAAAATGTTAAATGAGAGAATAGCCTGATAAGTTAACTGTTAACACCAAGAAGCAAAGATCTATCGAAAACGAAAACTCAAAATGGGGAAAAAAAACAGGAAAATCAAAATTTTGAAAAGATTACAGCTTTTTGGTGTGGACTTGGAGTTCTTGAATTGGGGTATACTGTAGCGATAGCAACAGCAATTACTACTAGACCGGCTTTACTGTTGGGTATATGGACACAGAAAATAAGAAAATATTCTTTCATTTTGAAAAAAAAAAATCACTAGAGAATAGTGGGAAAAAAATAAAGAATAATGAATTTTTTAGTATAAAATATAATGATTAAAATTAATTTGATTTATAAATAGTAAAATAATGATTAAATTTGATTTGTAGTTAGAAATGTGGGGTGAATGAATAATGAAATTTGTGGAAAAATATGTTGTAATAATTTGTTCATTGTTATTAGTAGAAGAAAAAGTGTGAGTGAGTAAAAATGTATTTTATGAAATTTTTTATAGACAATCATATATTCAGAGCAAAAAAAAAAATTCTAATGGATGAGTGAAAATTTTCATAGACAATCGCATTGTAAGCTGATGTTTTTCACTCTATATTTATTAATTATTAATTTATTTAATGTATATTTGGGGAGTGTGTTTTTATTGCTCCTCTAATTTGATTTTTACATGTAAATCATGTTAAAGTGATGGAAAAAGAGGGTGTCACGTGATGTACTTTTCTATGCTTAGCTTTGCACAACCTTAGGTCTATATATATCTTTAAAAAGGGTAATTTAACTCAAGGTGTTTGTGAGAATTTGCCGGTTTATAGTGGATTTGAGGTAGTTTAGGAATTTAAGTCTAGGCACTATTGAGAATAGCGCCCAATTGTCAGGCGCTATTTCAAATAGCGCCCAAACACTTTTTATCTTTTTTTCTTTTTTTTTTTAATTTGCCTGACATTTCAGGCGCTAGTCAAAATAGTGTATGCTGCAAAAAGCTGCAGCTGTCAGGCGCTATTTTGACTAGCGCCCAAGTACACTTTTTTTTTTTTTTGAAATTTTCGGCCTGTTATAAGAATATCCCCACGCCATCCCTTCATTTTATCCGATCTCACTCTCTCACTCACTGCCATGTTACTCTCTTCATTTTTTATCCATCCAACATACCACATTTCCCAATGGTTGGGCGGCGGTTGGCGGCGGCAGGTGGCAGTTGACGGCGGCAGCAGGCGATTGACTGCGCCGGCAGATGGCAGACAGCATTTTCAAGTAATTTTTTACATAAATTAAACATTTCTTTAATATTTGTAATTTATTTTGTTAATTAGTAAAATTGTTGAATAATATATTGTTTATTGGAAGGTAATATTTCTAGATAATGTTTTTGTAAATGTTATTTTATTTTTGGAAATTTTTACAAATTGTTAGAAGAAATGATAATTTTTTAATTTATTAATAAAAATAACAATTATTTAATTTATTAGTAAAAATGATAATTTTTTAATTTATTAGTAAAAATAACAATTGTGTTTAATTTTTGAAGATATGTCAAACAAAATTGGAATATTTGTGCACTATGGAGGAGAAGTTATCGGAGCAACATATATTGATCGTAGTATCGACCTATCAAATTTATTAGGACTTTTGTATGAAATGACGGATTTGGATCAGAATCGCCATAAGTTGACAGTTTCTGCTAAATATTTTGACAATGATAATTCACGAGTGGTTCCAATTAAAAAGGATTGGGAACTTAGATTTTTGTTGGATCCGATAACTGGTTTAAGGTCTGTTGATCTATTTGCTGAATTCGAAATTATATCTCATCTCGCACCACCACCAATTCCATTGGAAAATGAGTTTTACCAGTATGCATCTTACATTATTGGTGACTCAGAATTGCCTTTTGTTACTCAAGGAATGACAAACATGGGTTTGGGTAGTGCTTGTATACCTAATCAGGGGAATTTGGATGGATTGAATATGCATGTTGAGAAGCGACCTACAGTTAGGGTGATTATTTTCTTGGCGATAAAACGGGACCCTCAGAACCTAGTGATAATAGCGAGCATGGTGAATAATAATGATAGTGATGATCATATTTAGTATAATGATGTACATGAAGAGTAGCATCATGCCCAACGACATGTTCCTTTGGTATTTCATCATCATCCTAATTTATCAAGATCCTCTCTTTTTGAGTCGGGATTCGAAGATATTTCTGGTGATACTGTTGATGGCTCGGTAAGTACTTTGTATCATGACACTGAGAGAGGTGAGTTGAAAAAGGGTATGGTTTTCGTAGATAAAAAACATGTGCAATCTGCAGTTAAGGATTTTTCTGTGCGTCATGGCAGACGTGAGTATAGGGTTGTGGAGTCTACGCCGACATTGTGGAAAGTTGTTTGTAAGCATAATCAATCCGGAGTTATTGAAACGAGCTTATCATCGCAGCAATGCAATTGGTGGTTGTGGTCGTGTTCTGTGAAAAGACATTCAATGTGGCAAATTACCAAGTTGGGACCTCCCCATAGTTGTGTTATGAACACCGTCTTCCAAATATCATAGAAACTTGTGTAAAAATATTATCGCTAAAGATCTTATGGGGATGGTACAGTGTGATCCGGCGTATGATATCAAGTATGTTCAGCAAAATGTGAAGGACAAATATGGATATGAGATATCATACCATAAAGCTTGGCACAGTTTGAAACGAGCAAGAGAAAATGTGTATGGGACTTGGGAGAGCTCTTGTCAATATTTGCCAAAATATATGGGGGCGCTGCAGAAATACAATTCGGGAATAGTTGTGGAGTGGTTGCCTAAAGAAATAGACGAACGTGGTGTGCATACTTTGGGGTACGTTTTCTGGGCGTTTAAGCCATGCATCGAGGGTTTTAGGCATTGCCGCAAGGTCATTAGTGTGGACCGAACACACTTGTATACTAAATACAAGCACAAGATGTTAATTGTTGTGACTTTGGATGCAAACCAACATGTGTAACCTCTAGCATATGCTATTGTAGATGAGGAAAATTTTAGGTCATGGCATTGGTTTCTTCACATGGTGGCTAAATATGTGGTTTGCGGTGCCGAGGGAATGTGTCTTATTTCTGACCGCCATAAGGGTATAATAAAAGCAGTCGAACGTGTTCCAGAGTTTCAAGCACCTATGGAAGTACACCGGTTTTGTTTGAGGCACGTGACATCTAATTTTAATAATCATTTAAGAATAAAACTCAAGGACTTGTGTTGACAAGCTGGATCATAGTTGAGTGTTCGGATGTTTGAGAAAATAATGGAGCAGATTAAATCATTGAACCCAGATGCTTATGAGTATTTGGCGGTAATTGATCCTTGTCTATGGACACTCAGCTACGATGAAGAGAAACGGTGTTGATGGTAGAGGATTAGGGCTACCACCGTATGGGGCTATGTGGATACATCATCACAGTTACACTCGCACAGTTAGGCATTCTGTACGGGTATACAAAGATATGCTTGACCGACTACTACCTGATGAGGTAAAACTCTTTTACATTATTCATTACTATAAATAAATATATATTTTTTAATTTATGAGTATTTTTGGCTGTTTTTATGGGAGCCCTATGATCTAACAACCCCGGATATCAGCGATCTTGGACCTCGTTGCTTGACTATACATTGGCTATCACGATGTCCACTTATTAATTATGCGATTGTCGAGATATATCATCCCGATCGAGTGCTTAGGCAATTTGGTTGTATACAGGGTATTCCACAACATATACACCATATGCATATGGACCTACATGAAATTAATCTTAGAAGTCAGGAAACCCCTGATTGGGGATATCGTCATCGGTCTTGGGTCGAGTTATGGAATGTGAGACATACATCGATACTCGACGTTCAACCAATTGTTGGAGGTGTTAGTATGGTCGATGGATATATGTATTGGTATGGAAAGATTACACGACGATTGATAACACCTGGTCACTTGCCTCAGCAACTCGGGTTCCAGCCATCAGGCACAACATCACGTGATGCTATGGTATATTTATTGTTCTTTGACTTGATTTTTCAATGTGAATTATAAGCAACAATAGACAAATAATTAGACATGTTATTTGTTTTTTTTCAGTTCTCGTGGATGGAACAACTTAGGCTTAGTACAGCCGAATCATCATTCGAGGGCGTTGAGTCATATATCACGCGTTCTGACGTGTTCTTTGTAGAAGTTAGCGATGATATTGAGCGGATGCTACACAGGCCACCATACCACACGGGTCCACCAGCAGGTGATATATCTGTCGAGACAGCCCCGAGAGCCCATACGGGTCGTAGCACACACGACAACGGACGACAACATCATGCACGACCATTTACAAACGGTGCATCCACATCTCGTGATGTTACTCCATCGGTACCCCATGTTGATATAGTGGGACCTTCTACTTATACACCCACGATGCACCATGGTATGAATTTTATGAAATTCTTAAAAATTATAAATTCACAAAAAACACATAAGTTCTTTTCATTGATCAATTTTCATTATATATGACAGATCCATCTACATCTACCCTTGGTTATTATGTCTCTCAGCCAGTACACATTGATTATAACACACCAGAGTGGACATCATTTACATCTCTATTACAAACAGATTTTGGTGCTATGGGAGTTCCACATGGGAGTCATGATCCGTCCACATCCAATCGTCCACATTTCAACATATCACCTGTTTCATTTCCACCTACACTCAGTGAGTACCGGGATTTGACCAGAGAGTCGACATCTTCAGTTGCATGTAGTCATCATACAAGAAATGATAAAGAGGATGATGATCCGCCACCACATGAGATTCAGGGGAATAATGGTAGGCGTAGGAGTACTAGGCAGAGGGTAGCGCCTAGGTGTGGCACCGGGGGACATAGAGTTTGGGATTAATCTCGACTTGTAACGATTATTTTCTGTATCGTATCGATTCAAACTGATCGGATTTGATTAATCGAATGAATTTGATCTTTTTGTTTTATAAATTAATAAACAAATAAATTATTAAATTAAAAAAAAGAGTGGGCGATAGAGTAAAGAAAAAAAAAATAAAAAAAAAGGCTTGGGCACTATTGCAAATAGCGCCTGGTTAGCGTCTAGACTTATTCCAGTAATCAACTTCAAATCCACTATAAAACGGCCACAAATTCTCACAAGTGCAATATTCTGTTAAATTACCCCTTTAAAAAAAATCATATTTCTATTTTCATTTTCTTTACTTGGATTCAAGTTTAATTTGACATCCATTCAAATTGTAAAAATTATTTAGGGAATTTCGCAATTTAGATCGTGGGGGATTGCTAATATTTTTCATCATGACGAGTGCAGTGTTAAATTTATCTTTTATGGAGGATTTTGCATTTAGTTTTTAGTTTTCAAAATCTAATTTGATTGTCAACTATTTTAAAATATATTTTGATATGAATAATAATAATACTATTTTATTACATATATTGTGTCTTTGTAGGTTTGGGCCCTTGTGCTTCTAATTTTTTGACAAAATAGTATT
This sequence comes from Rehmannia glutinosa, assembly GCA_016081115.2. NCBI lineage: Eukaryota > Viridiplantae > Streptophyta > Magnoliopsida > Lamiales > Orobanchaceae > Rehmannia > Rehmannia glutinosa. The sequence goes on from JABTTQ020001191.1 coordinate 363,807, forward strand.
ATAGTTCAACTTTGTATATTTATTTATCAGCTATATGAACTTGGTTTATCAAGTTTTGCTTTTATGCTGACCACGAGCTTATAGCTCAAGTGGTACCGCTCACTCTTTATAAGGGTTAATCAGGGTTCGAACCATGTATCTTTTAGTTTCTTTGAAATTTGTTCCCTCCCCTCTAACAACTATTCTCAACTTATTATTCAATGATTTAACTGGATCTCTTAAATTTAATTCATTGGATCTGTTTTTGGTTCATGGCCCATCAGGTTGATTATATATTTTTATGGCACAAAATTTTAGTTAAACATGTCGTATTTCAAATTTATTTAACTTTTGTCTTTTAATTGCCTAATACATCAAAATAGGCTAATGAGAATTATCATCAAGGAACTTTTTTAATTTATTTATACATGCTAAAAAAAAATGGTTTCTATATCACTCAGTACAATGTAAGGTGCCTGCAATAATTGATAATTGATTGTTTCATGATGTGTGCTTGCCATTCTTCTCTTTATTTACTATTTCTTTTCCTTTAACTATTTTTTTCCTTATGAAGTGCAAAGATGATAATGATCCTAATCTGTCGTATATTTATCAGCTTTTAAGGATAACATTTTTTGTCGCTGCCTAAACTTATCTTTTGGGAGACTTTACCCCTAAATTCCGAGTTTTTCAAATTGCCTCCTCCAACTCAGTTTTAGTGGAAAATTCAACAAGAATCTTATCACACATGCATCACCGGAATATGAATTGTCATATTAAGAATCCAACATGTACATCATGTACTGGGATAAGGATGTCCTAAAAAAGGTTAGATAGCAAGTCAGAAAACTTGAAAAGTTCGAATGGCAAAAAATACTTTCCCCCAATTCTTCAAGAACACATTCATTCATTTTACACATAGCATAGTACTCCCTTCGTCCCAATTATATAGTTCATCTTGACTTTTCACGCAAGGTTAAGAAAAATAATGAAAATTACAAATATGCAAACTATTTACTTGATTTGCCCTTATCTAATGGATACTGTAAATTACAAAATACAAAATACATATTAAATAAGGTTGTAACATTAAAGGAATGGAAAATGTACTATTAAATATAGAAAGTAGACTATATTTGGGACATTCCAAAAAGGAATAATGACCGTATATATCGGACGGAGGGATTATACTTAGAATTCTCTTGCACACAGTTGCCTTGAAGTGAATATAATATTAGTATCCATAGGGTTAGCTTATTGTGCTCCATCAATTAGAAGTAATGATGGAGCTGCATAAGGTGTTTTATAGCAAAAAAATTTAAGCTAATATATGTGTTGTAACTGAAAGTGTCATATCAATTAAGGGAGTGTTTGCAAAAACTTCTGCTGTTGGAGGGCATGATTTGCTGTTGGAGGACATGATTTATTGCAGAAGAAGCAAAAGTAGTTGAGAATCGGTAGTATTAACAAATTGAAGCTAAAAGTTGAAGAAGGTAAAAAGTGTTTGTGAATAAGTTGTAGAAGTGTTTTATTTATATGTGAAGGTTAAAACATCAGATATCTAAAACACCATTCCCCCCATTTTATCTAAATTATGCAAAATTATAAGGAAAATTGACATTTGAAAACACCGAAACTACTTATTTTCACCAGAAGCCTAACAATCACTCTTTCTAAGTGTTTGCAAACACTCCCTGAGTTTCTTGTTAAATCAGGGATACTCGAGAGTTTATCAAACCACTACAGCAAAGAATAAAGGTAAACTGCAATACACAGAGCTGAATCTCCAAAAGAATTAATTGCACAAAGCAATGAGAGATTCTTCCAAGTGTAGTTTTCTATTTCAATAGTTGTACTATGGGCTAGGATAAGAACACATGATACATTGATGGCATCACACATTTCAAACATATACGTCACTGTAAACATTTGGGTCATGACTTGATATTTGACGACGCATTTTCAACTTACAGTAACCACAAATGCCATATTTCAACAACATCCATAACGACAACTAACATCTATCCATCATAATGCAGATGTCAAAGCAAGCCATTCTATATGAACATGAATAAGCAGGAAAACTCGAGAAATAACTAACTCAGTTGAAAACGGGCGATTTGAAACTGCCATAGATTATTCAAATCGCTGCCTTTTTTGAGCTTGATCCAAGTCTTCTTTGTTATTGGCATCTTGAAAGGTTCCGATTGGTTGGTTGCCAGAAGGCATAGGAATACCATGATCCTAGTGTCATGCAAAATTGTTTGTCAGAGATATAGGGAGTGTGTGCAGAAAACTCAGCTTATAGACAAAGTGATTTATTGTAGTAGAAGCAGTTTAGAATCAGAAGTTGGTAGTGTTTGCAAATAGAAGTTAAAAGTTGAATAAGTTAAAGAGAGTGTTTGGTGTGTAAGTTGTAAAAGTGCTATATTTGAGCAAAGTCAAACCAGAAGCACAATTAGAAACCGAAAGCACCCCTCCCTCTACTTTTAAAATATGATTAAATCATGCAAAATAGAAGCCGGAGTTGGCATTTGAAAATCCAGTCAAAAGCTGACGACAATCACTTTTTTTAAGTTTGCGACCACTCCCACAGAAACAGAGATAAATTGCAGGTTGAATTATAGGACTCTTATGATTGCGGATCGCAGAGTACCCCGAAGCATAAAAAAGCCAATATTTGAAGGACATGCTACACACCTTAGCAATTGATACCCCTGCGGTGGATCCTCTGTGAGCTCGTTTTCCAAGATTAATCTGGACTGATATGTTGGCTTGAGACAGATCCACACCTGTGCTTTGAAGTGCCTGTGTCAATGAATTCAATAACCTGACCATGATAAAATCCACAATTAGCTAAGGATTCACGATAGTGTGTCATGTCGAGATAATCCGAACTGTCTACATTGAAATAATTCCAGAAGTAATTTATTAACTAATTAAAGAAGGAAGAAAACATCATTTCTCATAAAGCTCAACACGTAAATCGGATCAAAAGAAAATCCATAAGGAGCACAACTACCTCCCTGGCATATTCAGATACTGTTTACACCTGAATGAAAGATCTTCAAGCACAAAATTTGGACGAAGTAAGAAGTCTATTCCCTACTTGACCGAGAGCCATAATGGAAAATTTCTTCATGATCATTAATCCCTACAGCCCATGGTTAACACAAAAATGCATCTTTCACCCAAAAATTTTAATTTCTGAAGTTGAATCAATATCCAACGTGAGGCATACACAACTAGCATTAGAAGAATTTAACCTGACAGCTCAGGTTAGATAATGGTGTTTTTCCGAACAACTCACCTACATCACCTTATATAATTTGTTGAAGATATTGTCATCGTCTCGAAGAAGAAACTCAACATCAATCAATTCTACAGAAATATCTGTCAATAGATTTGGCGCTGTTGGTTTTGTTCTACTAGGTCAATGAATCATAAGCACATCGTAGTTACCATATAAGTTGATACAAGTTGGTGAACCCAAAAGAATAAAAAGAATGTACTAAAGAAGACTGCCAAACATTACAAGAATTAAACAATATGCTACTGCAATCTCAGTCGGTATGAGTTTCTGGTAAGAACTCACATGACACAATATGCTTCTGGAAGAATCAGAAAATCAAGCAAAGGAAAAATCACCTTTCAATCAAGGGAGTAGATACTCAGCACTACCATGACTTGTAGCTCAAGTGGTACCACTCACCTTTTGCAAAACTCTGGTCTTTCAGTTTCTTTAATTTTATCCCCTCCCCTCTAGTCACTCTTCCCAACTCACTAAAAAAAAATCAGCACTCAACCTTAATAGTTTTCATTATCTAGAAGGAAATAAAAGTAGCATGGCTCAAACAACAAAAGATAGTGCAATTGCTCGAAGTTAAGAAACAACATTCAAAAAAACATTTCAAGTGCGAAAAATGCATGATAGACATAAACACTGGTTTTCCAAGTAGTTATGTACAACTCACCCTTGGGAATAAACACTTGAGATGCTGATTGTTCCACTCTCGATCGCCAGCTCGTCTTGGAGGTTCAGAGCATCAGCAGCATTAGGACATTCTGTTGACTGTGCATCTGAATGTGGCCCATGTAATATATGTGAGAATGCACCATCATTTGCAATTGAAACTGGCATGGTTGCTTGCAGAGAGGCAGGCATGCCCATTGTTATGTTAGGAAGTTCTGTTTGCAGATCTATTGGCCGACAAGGAGCATCCCTAACATGATCGGGTTCAATTGGGTTCAGCGGGCCCGGGTGCATGGTTGTGGGGACCGCAGCAGCATTTTCATCGAATCCAGCAGGAAACGCGGGACCAGGACCAGAACCGTTCTTCATGGTCTGTGGCTGGCCAGCAAAACTTTCAAGGCGCCAATGACTGTTTCTCTATTCCAACAAAAACGGAGATAAAGTTTAAAAACTGAAATAGCTCAGGATGCTAATTTTAGCAAATGTTCTGCGGTTTTTCCATCTTTTGTTATGAGATGAGTCCCTTCATTAGGTAATGAACCCAATTTGGTTTATTTGCTTCCCATGATAGAATTGAAAACCAAATTTCACTCGACAGGAAGAGGCCATCTACCGACCATGAACTCTACACTAGAATGAGTAAATCAAAGTTTGAAAACACACACAGAGAAAAAGAAAAAGAAAAAGAAACACAAAACGAGTACCAAGACAGGCAGGATACCTTCAAAGTTCAAAACTTAGTATAATTAACTTGCAACAAATTAAATTAACAATCCCAATAATTAGCAAGGATGGAAAGAAGAACAGCTGGTATAATATGGCACAACTTTAATGAGATCCTTTTTCATTTTTTGCTTGCTGACGGGAAAATTAATAGGAGGATAAGTCAGTTGGGTAGCATGGTATCGATTCTTCTCTCAGAACTACATGTTCTGTATGAATACATTGTAGTTCTATATGCTATATCTCACAAATACATGATAACATAATTAAGGTAGGGACAAATAAAGTGTTTATGGAAAATTCAACATCCTCAGCTCATACTTTTAAGGGGTGCCCTTTCTTAAATTACCAAAATAAAAATGAAAAAAGTATGCTTAATCTAAGTTAACTGCTATCAGGGACAAAGTACAGCAAAAGTTTTCAGCTTCTACCAATGAAATCAACAAATATCCACCAACTGGTATTGAATAACTAAGATGAATTACCCTTCTGTTTGTAGTAAACGCCATCAAGGAAATGGCTCAAATTTGACTTTGGCTATCAATGTCATCTACAATTTTATAGCACAATAGATATAACGAATCCATCCAGTAGAGAATCAAGAAAGCAAGTCTTCAAAAAAAAGAAATTAAGTCAGATGTCATCATGTCAAGAAATTACCCATGGCATCAGCTTTGTGGGCTCTGAACTCCAAGGCTGATATGACCCCTCATATTTTTGTACCTTTTCTTGTAAAAATTGTACATACTGGATCACCTGCATTCAAAAATCACTAGTTAGGAAAAGGTTTTAACGCAGAAACTCCATGTACACGATACCATACCGTGTATTTTATAATCAAATGATATATACCTCTAACAAAAATGATGCAGTGTCTCTCTTCTGATCACATTGTGGTATTAGTTCTCTCAATATCTGAAATCTGAGGCAAGCAAGAAACACTGTTTAGTTGAATTTATGACGTATACATCACAAAACCATAATGTGGCATGTAATACCGAGACTTTGCAATCAATAAATTAACAGGTGATAATTCATACGGAAAACTCCATCAATAAGAAAGAAGAACAAGAAACTGCATACAGAAATTAAATTCTTACAAAATAATATAATAAACAGTCAAACAGATGTACGTATATGAAGTAGACATCCAACAACCTTGGCCAGAATTAACACAAGAGAATACCGATTTATTCCTTATCACTGAAATTAAGAAAGACCAGTCATGTTAATCAAACTCGAGATTGAACCTAATAGTCAGGCAATAGCGAAGACTACTCTTCATCTGAGCACTCGAACACAAAAACGTAAAAACAAGAAAATATGCTACTGTTGGCTGTTGCCGCTGCCACTGTTTTAAACACTACACAAGAAAAATACTTCTTATTTCTCCTGTCAATCATGGCATACTTCTGAAAGCAATTTGGCAGTAACAGAAATCAACAAACAGATAATATAAGATAATAGCCATAACAATTTTTCCATATATATGTCTGAATTATTATAAACACGCATTCACAAGCATACATTTCCTAACACACATTCTAAATCGTGCAAGATGTCGAAAATTCCGCGTATTCGTACACATTCGATATGAATAATTCACCTCTCATTGATCTTGCTCCTCCTGCGCTGCTCTGTAACTGAGTGTTTTGACCTTATAGCATTAGCTTTGTCACTGTTCTTCCCATCTGCTTCCACCAAATTCATACAAAATCATAATAAAGATTACAATTATTTCGATTCTAACATCTAATCCCCATTCGGCCTTCCCCGCCACAAAAGATTAAAGAAAAAGGGGGTGGGGGTCTCAAGATTCAGACCATAACTACAAAAAAAAAATGTATTTATACCTTTGGTGTTATTAGCGGATGTTGTGGCGTCTTTCTTTGTACCAAACTCTTCTTCCTCCTCATCTTCCTCTTCCTGATGACCCTTTCCAGATTTCATTTTTCACTGATGGGTAATAACTGCACAAAAACCAGTAATTGAACAGAACCACCAACAAGCAAAGATCTATTGAAAACTAAAAATGGGGAAAGAGGAGAGGAAAACCAAAATTTTGAAAAGATTACAGCTTTTTGGTGTGAAATTGGAGTTGTCGAATTGGGGTATCCCTGTAGCGTTAGCAACTGCAATTACTACTAGACCGGCTTGGCGGCTTTATTGTTTGGTATATGGACACAGAAAATGAGCTGGTCTTTTTTCACTCTTCGTTTATTAATTATTTAATTTTCGTTGAAATCTATTAATTATTTAATTTATTCATTTTGTATTTGGGGTGTGTGTGTGTGTGTGTGTGTGTGTTGTATTTCTCTGTTTTTATTGCTCCTTTAATTTGATTTTTACATGTAAATCATGTTAAAGTGATGGAAAACGAGGGTGTCACGGGATGTACTTTCCTATGCTTAGCTTTGCACAATCTTAGGAAATTAAAAAAAATATAATTTTTCTATTTTCATATTTATACTTGGGTTCACATTTAATTTTGACATCCATTTTAATTGTTACAATTATTTAGGGGAATTTGCAACGTGGGTCCTGGGAGTTTGCTATTTTTTTCATCATTATGCAGTTTTGAATTTATCTTATTCAAAATTTAAATGATCAACATTGAAATTGCATTTTCCGTTTTGTTTTTTGGGAGATTTTGCATTGAATTTTTAGTTTTCAAAATCTAATTTGATTGCCTACTATTTAAAGTATAATTTGATGGGAATAATAATACTATGGCAAAAACTTGTATAGGACCGTCTTACGGATCCTATTCCGTAAGACGGATCCTATTGGGACCCACGACCCGCCCCAACCCAACCCGCGTTGATAGCTGTCAATTTTTTTTTAAAAAAAAAACTGGCATCTAAGCCACCTAACACGTTGGGCCCAACAACCCCAGCCCAACCCGCCCGCGCCCGCCCAAGAGACCCAGCCCCAGTCGCACACTTATTCAAAAAACTAATAAATTTGCACCAGTTGGGAATTAAACTTGAGTCTATACTAAGGCAAGATGTTATTCTACCACTAGACCACTAGTGCTTGTTGTGCTCATTTAGTATAACCATGGATATAAAGCTTCATTATTATCCCTTCATTTTAGAAATTTAAATTCTCTGAATACCAAGTGATACTTTATCCGAAAATAGTGATACTTTTGAGTAATAAATATGATACTTTTAAGGTGAACATTAATACTTTAATTTTTACATATTCAAATAATAAGATTTTTTGATGTATTCATTATAGTCTCATAGTTAATGTTTTTTACACTGAAAAACTGATACTTGTGCTGGAAATAATGATACATTTGATATTAAATATGATACTTTTATGATGGACAATGACATTTTAAAATTTTAAATTCTCTTAAAAAAGGTAATACTTTATTCGAAAATAGTGTTACTTTTGAGTAAGAAATATGATACTTTTAATATGAACATTGACACTTTAATTCTTATATATTAAAAAACAAAGATTTTTTTATGTACTTATTCTAGTCTCATAACTAATGCTTTTTACAGTGAAAAACTAATATTTGTGCTGAAAATAGTGATACTTTTGATGTTAAATATGATACATTTGTGATTCTCCAATGTAATGAATTTTCAATATGTGACTGTATTAAAAAAATATGATACTTTATCTCAAAAAATGGATACTTTTACTCATAAAAGTGGTACTTTTAACTCTGTCATATTTATTTTTCTTTTTTCACTATACTGAATTCATACTTCGTGATTTATTTACAAAAATATGATACTTTATCTCAAAAAATGGATACTTTTACTCATAAAAGTGTTACTTTAGCTCTGTCTTATTTATTTTTCCTTCGTGATTTAAAGTATCATGTTTTTTAATATAGTCACAAATTAGAAAGGAATGAAAGAAGGAAAAATAAAAAATAAATATGATATAGTTAAAGTAATACTTTTATAAATAAAAGTATCAATTTGTTGAGATAAAGTATCAGATTTTTTAATACAGTTACAACTAGGAACAAAAAAAAAAGAGTATTTAGTAGTTAAAGTAACACTTTTATAAGTATCAATTTATTGATATAATGTATCATGTTTTTTTTAATAGATTTGGGTTCGATTCTTAGCCTTTACATTTATGGGCGTTTTTTTTTAATTACCAGGCGTATTTATAAATGTGTTTATATAAATTGTTATGCTAAAATTACACAATAAGTACTAGTCGTGTAGTGGTAGAACACCACCTTACCTCTCCATAGGAGACGTAGGTTCAATTCCCCACTGAAGCGGATTTTTTTTTTTTAAATAACAGGTGGGTGTGCTGGGCCTGGGGGCGGATGTCTGGGCTGACTGGGCTGTCCGGGTGGGAGCGGGCGGGTGGGTCCAGGATCCGTCTTACGAAATAGGATCCGTAAGACGGTCCTACAGGAGAGCTACTCTAATACTATTTATTGCATCAATATGTCTTTATTGGTTTGGTCCCTTGTGCTTCTAATAATTTGACAATAGTGTTTATAGTCCAATTGTATATTTACTTGTCAAATTTATGGACTTCTTGTTTTTTTTTTTTCTGATCCATAACTCAATTGAACCTCTTAGATTTAATTTATTGGACCTATTTTTTTATCTCAAAAAAAAAAGTTATTGGACCTGTTTTGTGTTCATGGCCCATCGGGTTAATTTTGAAACATAAGTTTTTACTTAAACTACCTATATTTCAATTTATACAACTTTTACTTGCCTAATTCATTAACATTTAATATAAATTATTTCTCTTCGTGTAATATGGAATAGGATAATGAGAATTATCAGGAGCTTTTCTAATCTTTGTATCCATAAAAAAAAAGTGTTTCCTATATAACTCAGTGCAATAAGGTGCATCCAATATTGTTTCATGATGTGTGCTTGCCAGTAACTGCATGCCACATTTCTCTTTTTATTTATTATGCAAAGAATATAATGATCCTAATCCGTGCTATATTTATAATTTGTCAGCTTTTAAGGGATAATAAAAGGAAGTAAGAAGTTATTACAAGAAAATGAATTGCCAGTTCAGATTTTGAAAGCCTCTGTCTAAATTAATACTCCTACTAATAAGAGCAAATCTCTTGTGAGACGGTCTCACGGATCTAAATTCGTGAGACGAACTTCCAAAGGGCTCCGTCTTGAGAACATGAACCATGAAAATAAATTTAAAAATAATAATGAACCATGAAAAAATAAAAATAAACCCTAAAAACATGAACCATGAAGAATAAACCCGAAAAATAAAAATAAACCCAAAAAATAAATAAACCCTAAAAAAACTAAAAATCCTAAAAACTCAATTCAATTAAAAATAAACCCAAGAAACAAAATAGACCCTAAAAAGACAAATATAAACCCTAAGAAAAATAAAATCTGAAAAAAAAAATCTTTAAAACTTTGTGTAAGGACTCCGTCTTACGGATCTAAATCCGTGAGACCATCTCACGCAAGTTTTTGCCTACTAATTAAAGGGATAATTAAGTGTTTTTAGGTATATAAACCTCTTTTGTTAGACAGATGTGTGACATGATAAGGCATCATACGATAAAGTTTTATTCAGAAAACTTGTTTATTTGTAGGTATTAGGTGGTGAATATGAATTGAGTCATTTGACTCTACCTAATTATGCATTATATATTTAGAAGATTTGTTTTCAGTTGATCTGATTCAATTAGCTTTTAAAAAAAAAAAGTTGAACCTCTAGTATAAGGTCAACATACCCTATTTCTGATCAAATTTAATTAAATATGTTCTATCTTGATTATCTTTCTTAACAAGTAATGAAAAGACAAATAACTGGTCATAGGTGTTCTTTATTGTGAAATTACAAGCGATCATATAACAAATAAATAGCATGTATATGGTTGAGTCAGTCGTACAGAGCTACTTAGTTTGATTTGTCTGGTTGACGTGGTTTGCATGATATTATGCCAAGCCTGATGATTTATCTTTAGTTCTTTACCCATTGTCCATCCAGGATATTGGCACTATAAGTTCTCCCGCTATAAAAATAAAAAAAATTGAAATGTGTATAAATTTAATATGCAAAAACAATGAGGAATTAGCTTGAAGAGCACTAAAGAACAGAGATTAATTAGTTATGGTTTTAGTTTCCTACATTCATGTTTCCATGGCTTTGTTGTCTATATGTCCGAGTAACTTAATTATCATTGTAAAATATGCTGAGAAAACTTGATTCTTCTTCATTAAATGGTTACATATTTATACAAGGAAAGTTGGGAGACACATACCCTAAAAGCCTCCCACTCACTCCCTAAAGCACTCCCTAAAGTACTCCACTATGTTCCCTAAAATATTGATTCTATTTATTATATACACTAGCTTTAACACTCCCCCTCAAGTTGGAGCATACACATTTATCATTCCCAACTTGTTACAAAGATAATCAACCCGAAATCCATTAAGAGCTTTTGTGAAGATATCTCCCAATTGTTCTCCGATTTTCACGTATCGTAGAAATCAAGCCTTCCCGAATCTTTTCACGAATGAAGTGACAATCAATCTCAATATGCTTTGTTCGTTCATGAAATACAGGATTAGACGCAATGTGAAGTGCTTTACTTGGTTGTCGCACCATAACTTAAAGGTATAGAAACTTTAAGGCCTACTTCAGTGAGAAGTTGATGTATCCACATTATTTCGCACACAGATTTGGCCATAGCCCTATATTCTGATTCTGCACTCGACCGTGAAACTACATTTTGCTTCTTGCTTTTCCATGACACCAAATTACCTCCAACAAATACACATAGCCTCAAGTAGATCTTCGATCTTCCTTCGATCCCGATCGGCCAAGATCAAAACCTTCAATTCTAGTATGCCCATGATTGCTATATAGAATTCCTCGCCCAGGTGCTCTTTTCAGATAGCACAAAATGTGCTCAACAACTTTCCAATGATCGATTGTTGGAGAAGACATATATTGGCTTACTACACTCACGGAATAGGCAATATACGGACGAGTAATGATGAGATAATTCAATTTTCCAACCAATCTCCTGATCTCTCTGGATCCGTAAATAACTCACCATCTTTCGTAAGTTGTACATTAGGAACCATAGGAGTGTTGCATGGTTTAGCCCCTAATTTTCTTTTGGATAATAAATCAAGTACATATTTTCTTTGAGATAAGAATATTCCTTTCTTACCTCTTAGCACCTCAACGCCCAAGAAATACTTTAGTGCCCCTAAATCTTTTGTATGAAACGGGTATGAAGAAACGCTTTGAGAGATGAGATACCACTATTATCACTTCCAAGAATGACAATATCATCAACATAAACCACTAATAGAATGATCTGGTCAGTAGATCGTTTGTAGAAAACCGAATGATCGGATTTACTCTTCTTCATCCCAAAATGCTCAATAGCCCAACTAAACTTTCCAAACCATGCTCGAGGACTCGTTTCAAACCGTATAAAGACTTACGAAGACGACAAACTTTCCCAAACTCCCCCGAGCAACAAAACCAGGTGGTTGCTCCAAGTAGACTTCTTCCCGAAGGTCACCATGAAGAAATGCATTTGTGATGTCTAACTCGATGTAAAGGCAAGAATATGTGGCGCCATAGAAATGAACAATCGGACAGACGTGAGCTTAGCAAAGGAGAAAAAGTGTCGAATAATCAACTCCATATGTTTGAGCATATCCCTTAGCAACAAGTCGAGCTTTCAATCGAGCAATAGTTCCATCCGGATTAGTTTTAACAAAGAAACACCCATTTACAACCAATAGCCTTTTTACCTGCAGGTAAGTTCACTAAGTCCCAAGTACCATTATTGTCTAAAGCATTCATCTCTCAATCATAGCCTTTACGCCAACCCGAATGAGATAAAGCTTCATGAGTAGTTTTAGGTATAGAGATAGAGTCAAGAGATGCAATAAAAGAGCATGAGGATGGTGATAAATGATTATATGACACAAATGAAGACATTGGATAAGTACATAATCGCTATCGTTTACCTTTACGAAGAGCAATAGGAAGATCATTACTTGAATCCGAATCCGATGACGGAAGAATCGGGCGCAGACATGGAGCCGAGTTTGGAGCGGGAGCAGAGCGAGATATGTTAGATGGTTGGCGACGACAATAAACTTGTGTTATTGGAGGTTTAGTAGAAGATGGAGGAAGGTTTAACTAGGTGATATAACAAAGGTGTAGATTAGTATATCATCGCGTTCGTTGTCCAGAAGGAACAATATCGAAGAGTAGGTAAAGGGTGTTTGATCTAGAAACGTGACGCGCGCAGACACAAGATACCTATTAAGACCGGGACAAGAATATCGATAACCTTTTGCACTCGGGAATATCCAAGGAAAACACACTTTAGAGATTTTTGGGTCGAGTTTTGTAACTTGTGGTCGAATATCCCGAACAAAGCAAGTACACCCGAATGTCCTCTACTCAATGGGAAATATGACTTTATTGGGAAAAAGGATTTGAAAAGGAATTTCACGGATAGAACGGAAGAGGGCATTCGATTAATCAAAAAAACATGCGGGAAAAACCGCATCAGACCAAAAATATTTAGGAACCTTCATTTGAAATAATAAAGCTCTAGCGGTCTCAAGGAGATGCCTATTTTTTCGTTCAGCAACACCGTTCTGGGATGGCGTATCCACACAAGAAGTTTGATGAATAATGCCATGTTGGACCATGTATTTTTGAAAAGAATCAGATAAGTATTCTTTAGCATTATCACTTCTCAAAATTTGGACATTGACATTGAATTGAGTTTTAATTTCAGCACAAAAAGTAGTAAAATGATTGAACAATTCAGAACGAGTTTTCATAAAAAATAACCATGTCATACGAGAATAGTCATCAATGAAAGTAACAAAGTATTTAAACCCTATTTTAGACACTATAGGACAAGGACCCCAAACATCAGAATGGACTAATGCAAATGGAGAGGTAGCTCGTTTCTGGACTCGAGGGCTAGAACTCAAACGATGGTGTTTAGCAAACTGACATGACTCACAATCTAATGTAGAAAGACTCGAAAATTGTGGGCAAATTTTCTTCAACAAGGGTAATGAAGGATGACCTAACCTACAATGTGCTTCAAAAGGGGTCACAATTCCAGAACATGCAATAGACTTGGGAATTTGAGTATCAAGGATGTAGAGGCCCCCAGATTCATGTCCTTTACCAATAATCTTCTTCGTCACGAGATCCTGAAACAAGCAAAAATCGGGAAAAAATGAGACGCAACAATTAAGGGAACGAGTAAGTTTACTAACAGAAATCAAATTAAAGGATAAGTCGGGTAGATTTAAGACAGATTGTAAAGGAAGCGATGGTGTCGGGATAATGGTACCAGATCCTGAAACATGAGATGTGGATCCATCGCTAACGTGAATCAAGAATTTGAAGCATGAGATTTAAAGGAAGTAAATAGGCCACGACATTACATGTCATGTGATCGTTGCACGAGTCAATTACCCATTTGGAAGATGAGGAAACAAGGCATGTTGGTATTTTACCCGAATCGAGTTATGGCGGAGATGGGAATAGATGAAGACTTTAGAGATTCTTGGCATCTTTGTAAGAACTTAGCATATTCATTGGCCGAAATTGAAATAGACTCAGGAGGCCCATTAGCAAAAGCAAGATGTGTTGATTGGTTAAACCGATTCTTTCGATGTAACTTTGGGCAATCCTTCTTAAAGTGCCCCGGTTCATGACAATAGCGATGACAATGTTGCTCGATAAGATCCCCCGAGTTTCATTATTTTGATGAAAGTTTCTTATTTGATTTCCATTTGTGTACATTTTCAATCCAAAAATAAAGTCAAAAACAAAGTCGACTAAAATCGAAAAAAAAAATGAATATTACAAAAGTCAAACCTGGTCAAACCTAGGACGGACCAGTGGGAAAGCGAGTAAAAGTGGCGAGTAAAAGGTCGGATAAGAAATAATAGACAAAGCAAATCCTAAAATAAAAAACCCAACAAACCCGGTGGATAAGAACCCAAAAAGAGAGAAATGAGGTAACTTGACCTCAACAGGGGGGCTTGGGCGCGTGTGAACAGTGTGCAGGCGGCGGACAAATGACATAAATCTCCGGAATACTGAAGAAAAATCGGGAGGTGCGCACTGAAAACTCAAAATCAACTCAAAACTGGAAAAAAATCAAAATCTGAATCGGACCCCAAACACCAAGAAGCGTGACCATTTTAGGAGAAAAAAAAAAATCAAACCCTAATCCTCTCGAACCTCGCCTTGATACCATGTAAAATATCTTTGAGAAAACTTGATTCTTCTTCATTAAATGGTTACATATTTATACAAGGAAAGTTGGGAGACACATACCCTAAAAGCCTCCCACTCACTCCCTAAAGCACTCCCTAAAGTACTCAACTATGTTCCCTAAAATATTGATTCTATTTATTATATACACTAGCTTTAACAATCATTAACCGTAATAATATAATCGCAATAAAGGGGTTATAAACTCTAAAGATGGGTCAATTTATTTATTCGTATAATCTACTTTGAGAGGAAAATGCATTGTAATTTTTTTTTAAGTACGGAAAATTTCATTAACTTTAAGTCAACAAGAATTGCTAGACGAAGCCACAAAGGAACGACATCCTTCCCCTACACAATAGGGGAATGATCCGAAACCTAATGAGCCAAGGCATGAGCCACACTATTACAATCATGTGGGATAAAAGAACACATAACGTTAAAAGTGATAAATGGTCTTGGGTAAGGCATGAGCCACACTATTACAATCACGTGGGATGAAAGAACACTTAACTTTAAAAGTGATAAATGGGCTTGGGTAGAACTCATCCCCAAAAACTAGATAGCTCAAGAGGAGACGATGTACAACTTACATTTATACACAATAAAAGTCCAACAAACTGACAATATGGAATAAACATTAACTCTAAAAAAAGGATTACTAGCAATAAGATCTAATGTCTTGTAGGATAAAGTGGATTCATCACCATTTCCATGTTTCAATGATTCAATAGTGGTGCGAAACCGATTCGGTTAAAAAATGACGATGGGGAGTGGTGCGAAACACAGGAGGAAATTAATAAAGTGGCTATAAATTATTTCACTAAGTTATTTCGATCGGCTATCCAACCGAAGAAAACCTGGAGATCGCCCTAAATGCTATAGAGGCCCGTGCATCCACGAGAATGAATCATCATCTATTATGCGACTTCACTTAGGAGGAGGTAACTAAAGCTTTATTTCAAATGTATCCCCTTAAATCCCCCTCGCCGTAGCGGTTTTCTCACTTTATTTTATCAAAAATTTCGGGAAAATAGTCGGAGACGATGTCATTAAAACAACTCTTGATTTTTGAATTTTGGTATCCTTGATAATAATCTAAATCACACCCATATTGTCCTTCTCCCAAAATGCAAAGAACCAGAGCATATATCTCAATTCCGACCTATTAGTCTCAGTAATGTTATTTTTAAAATTTTTGCTAAAACGCTCGCCAACTGTCTCAAACCTCACATGTCCACTCTTATCGCGGAAACACAATCTACTTTCATCCCGAATCAACTTATTACTAATAATGTTCTCATCTCTTTTGAGATTAATCATTTTCTCAAACATCATAAAAATAAAAGCGTCAGTTATATGGCCCTTAAACTTGACATGAGTAAAGCGTATGATAAGATTGAATGGAATTTCTTAGATCGGGTCATGGGTCGTTTAGGCTTAAACACGAGGATTATTGAAAGGATTATGAAATGTGTTACTACAGTCTCTTATTCCCTTTTACTTAACAACTCTGAATCTAGTACCTTTAACCCGGGGAGAGGCATCCGCCAAGGGGATCCCCTATCTCCTATTTATTTTTGTTTTTGCGCAGATGTCTTTGAGCTCTTTGCTCACAAAAGCAGAAAAGGAAGGGCGCATTAAAGGGGTCGAATATGCAAGGGAGCTCCGAGGATTTCACATCTTTTATTTGCAGACGATACAATGATTTTCCGTGAAGCGAATACTCAAGCAAAGCAAAGTGCATTAAAGAGATTCTTGCATTATACAACAGAGCATCAGGCCAGGAAATAAATTTTCAAAAATCAACCGTCGTTTTTAAAGAACAATATCGAGGATGTTGAACTACTTCGTATTCAAAGTATTCTTCAGGTCCAGATGGTTGATAAGCATGAAAAATATCTCGGTTTGCCAGGAATTATTGGTCGGTCAAAAAAAGAGTGTTTCGCGCGGTTAAGGGAGAATGTGTGGAGCCGGTTGCAAGGATACAATGAAAAATTACTATCGAGAGCGGGGAAAGAGATACTTATTAAATCAGCGGTCCAAGCCATTCCAACATTTGCCATGAGCTGTTTTCTTCTTCCAAAAACACTACTCATAGACATTGAATCGCTTATAGCCGCATTTTGGTGGGGATCAAAAGGCCAGGACAAAATTCATTGGATTAATTGGAATCGTCTATGCGATAGCAAGAGAGACGGGGGCATCGGTTTTAGAGATTTGTACGCGTTTAATATTGCTATGCTCGCCAAACAGGCCTGGAGGCTTATCTCCATGCCGGACATTTTGCTAGCAAGAATAATTAAAGCGAAATACTACCCAAATACTAATCTTGACTAGCCACAACCAAGCAAGACTGTTCGTACACATGGCGTAGTATACTCGCGCGAAAAGAAGTTTTGCTTCAGGGAGTTAGATGGCGGTGGGTAACGGTAACACGATTAAGGTTTGGAAAGACCCATGGATTCCTATAGATGGTTGTTTCTATTTATTTGGGGGCGAGCAGTCAGAGTTGAATACGTTGAAAGTAAGGGACTTGTTGATACCATCTTCTCATGAATGGAATGTTGATCTTATTACAAGGAAATTTTGTACAGAGGAAGCTAGTATAATTCTTGGCATTCCTCTGCCAAGGTCTAATAGAGAGGATCAATTGGTATGGCATTTCACCCGATCAGGTAAATACTCGGTCAAAACGGGTTATCATTTGGCTCGAAGGCATTTGTATCTTAAAACCGAAGAATAAAGAGAAGGAGGGGGAAGCGGTTCCAAGTCCAAGTCCTCTTGGTTGTTCATCTGGTCCTCGAACGTCCCCGAAAAAATCAAACTCACCGTGTGGAGACTTGCAACTAATGCCCTTCCACTTCGCCAAAATTTATCTCGCAAGAAAATCACAACTGATACTTCTTGTCCGCTATGTGATCACGACGAGGAATCAACCATCCACCGAGTAATTGACTGTGATTTTGCTAGACAATGTTGGGCTCTTTCGAATATTCCTCATTCTGCATGGAATCATAAACAGAGTGATGTGGAAATGTGGTTGAGGATTTTACACCACAATCTCGATCACAACCAATGGAGACTCGCGATGATCATCCTTTGGAGTATGTGGCATCAAAGGAACCTTAAAAACATTGGGGACCGAAATTCCACCCCCCGAGGTGATTCGGTTCTCCTGCACTTATCTTCAGGCTATAGACACCCAATGTCTTAACTACATGTACCAGCCACACCAAACCACGGACCAAGAATGGCTACTCGTCGTCATTAATTCTTGGCCAAGATTAATTTTGATGCAACGTCTCACCTTCTAAAAGTTGTGGGGGATTGGGTATTGTAGCTCGAGACCATAACGATATGAGTTGGGTTGGAGAGAGAGTGATACACTGGCCAAGTTCACCCAACTACGGTTGAAGCAATGGCGCCCGAGAGGCGGTATCTTTTGCTTTGGAAAATGGATGGAGGAGTATTGTAGTGGAAGGTGATTGTCTTTCTTTGTTATTACAGGATTTTGAGTCTAGGATGACAAGTTTTGTTGAAAGTCCAATTTATCATGACATCGAGTTCTATTGGGAGACTTTGAGTTACACCTCGAGGCATGTTAGGCGAAATGCGAACCTCGGTAGCCCATAAAATAGCTACGTTTTGTGATTTGGATTGTAATGGTATTTCCTTACCTTTCTCGATATGTGTGTACAGTGTTATGTAATCGTACTCGTGTTCGAGTTTTCTTTGGTATGAATGGATTTGGTTTTCATCAAAAAAAAAAAAAGATTCAATAGCATTTACCGTGTTGAAGGATTCAAATACTACATAATGAAAAATAGACAAAAACTCATATGGGACGGTCTAACAGTCCACCGATTTAATTTCATAAGATGAACCCTAAAATGATTATATTAGCTAACTGATGGAGATATTAATAAAGATATGGTATGGTGATTTATTATCTTTTAGGATTTTACAATATCTTATATTTTAGGAAGTGATTTATATGTTTAGGATTCTATTTAGTTTATCTTTTAAGTTTCCTAGTCAAGTTAGGAGTTTTATTGTGCTATAATTTTAATCCTATAAATAGTTGCTATTTTATTATTTTTAGAGAGGTTGAATATTATTGAATTTTGAGATTTATTCTCCAAGCAATAGACGTTCTTTTTAGAATTCTATTGCTCTGCTCAATACTTCCGGTATTCTTGTGAATCAACGGTAGTATTTGTGTTCTTTGTTGTTCTTGTTACGTTTCTGACTGCATCAGTTGGTATTCAGAGATCAGTCTATGTTCTCTGTACCATGTTGTCCAGACAGGATCCACAACACATGAACGACATCGCACAGATCTGTCAACATGTCGACTTGTTGATACAACGGATAATCACGTTTCGCATCCACCAGTAGGAATTTTTCGACATCCTCACTGCCCAGCTCAAGGCCGGCTGAGATCGAGCGTGCGAGGCAGGCGATGGTGGTAGTGGTCGGAAATATCATGATGGATGTGTTTTAGGTTTTTATCCGTCATATATTTCATCAAACGAGGATGGTGGTAGATATGATGGACCACCAATTTTTGACGAGGAAGACGAAGAGCCCATTCAGAGATCTGTTATGAAAAACCTCTGCAATTCGAAGAGAATTGTGAGTATGACGACCCACCAATTTTCGATGAGAAGGAAAATAGTGACCCACCAATTTTCGATAAAGAAATTGCGGATGGTGTGACTATATGTGGTACATGACAAGTTTAGATCTTAAGAAGAACGATGTTATCTCGAGTAGTGACATGAGTCCTAGAGCGAACGGAACAAGACATGTAATGCATAATTTCGTAAACGACGAGCACATGGGGTCTCAATGTTCTCAATACGGAGTGATTAACTATTTATTCGACAAGGTAGTTAAACTGCACATCGAAAATATTCAAATTATGATGCTTAACACATTGATTGGACTACAAAATCATGGCCCAAGATTTGATACAATACAAACTGGAGTACCAATTGAGATAATTGATATGTTAGGCGACGAGAGAATCAGAATGGATTTGTCAACCCACAAATGGGTCTACAAATTTGGCTTGAATGTCAACATAATGATGACTTGTTACAAGGTATTCACGGCAACTTTAGGAGAACACCTTGTGGATGTAGATTTGCAAGGGTTGGGCAACGGGCTATCTTGGGTTACTGGCAACAATCTCGATCGTTATTGGCCGACTTATTATTTTTTGGCGGATGGTTGTTCTATCGAGCCATGTGATTATCCCGATTCGTACAACCCCAAAAAATATTTTTCTCTTGTTTTTCCATTTCGTCCTCATCGCGCCCCTCAATGGTTTGACAATTCGTTTAGTGATGATCTCCATTCCGATTCGAGGATGAATCGTTTCGACCCCGGAGAGAATGATGGAGATATTAATAAAGATACGGTATGGTGATTTATCATCTTATAGGATTTTACAATATCTTATATTTTAGGAAGTGATTTATATGTTTAGGATTCTATTTAGTTTATCTTTTAAGTTTCCTAGTCAAGTTATGAGTTTTATTGTGCTAGGATTTTAATCCTATAAATAGTTGCTATTTTATTATTTTTAGAGAGGTTGAATATTATTGAATTTTGAGATTTATTCTCCAAGCAATAAACGTTCTTTTTAGAATTCTATTGCTCTGCTCAATACTTCCGGTATTCTTGTGAATCAACAGTAGTATTGTGTTCTTTGTTATTCTTGTTATGCTTCTGACTGCATCACTAACCCATTTAAATTTGAATCTAACTTTGTTTCCATTGTAAAATAGATTGGACCAGTCTTATGAAGTTAAACCCATGAGAAATGAAAATAAAGCCCCAAGCCATGACTGAAATCAATACCTTCCGTGTTTGTGATAACCTCCATTGAGTAGAGGTGTCGATGAAAAGGCCTTATAATTAATAATTATATGATGGTGATGAGCTTTTATGAAATATAATCATTTAGATTAGCAAAAAGATACTGATAATAAAATTGAAATTGATTTTCAGGACTATTGATTTTAGTAATATGATGTAACCAGATCGATCAACTCTAAATAAGAAGGATTTGAAATCCTTTCAAATAATTCCAAATATATCTTATAATGATTTAAAACCTATTGTAGAATGACATCATCCAAACAACTCAATGGACTCATTATTATAGATTTGAAATTCTTAACTCTAAGTTCATCAATCGAAACGGAGCTTTAAAGTCCTTTTTTGTGACACAAAATATTAATAGGATTACAACCAATTAGAGTAATATCACATTAGAGTTATTATTTGACATTTCATTTTGCATTTTTTTTTCTTTTTTGCTAGGAAGAGAGACAAAAATTTAATTTGCAAAAAGAAAAATGGATTTGGCAAGTATGATTACACGTGAGATGAAATTACAAGATGATTGTTGATATGATATTTGTTTTTAGCTACATGTAATTTTTTTTTATCATTGTAATTTGCACTTGTGTTGGTTGGGAACTTATGTTTTAGCCAAATTGGCTCAGTTATAATATTTCACTTTATCTAAAAAAAATAAAGAGAAAAAAACTGAATTCTTATAAATAAACAGAAGATTCCCAATCATTTTGGGTGGGAAATTGGGGTTCCTATTCGTATGTATTCAGAATTGTGGAGAAAAACATTTATGGGTGATATTGGACTATTGTCTATTGGGTTGGGTACTGAATATCCACTCCTAAAGTCCAATGTTCACTATCCATAAATAAAGATCCAAACCCAGAAACAAAACGGGTACAAACTTACAATTTTGTGAGCTTGGGCCCAATAAAAATTAGATGTAGTGACCCAACTAACCAAATACTTTTAGCATCTCTTTCAAGTTTCAATCCCATGTTTTAACCAAGGGCCAAGTAAGAAGACAGAAACTGGCCATTCTAGATCTCTATGGCCAAGTTTCAAAAAAGTTTAAAAAGATTTCTTCCAAAAAAAGAAAAAAAGTTCAAAAAGATTAAGAGAAATAAGAAGAATGAAATAAGAAATAAAGATTAAAAAGGAAAAGGAAAAGAAACTGGGGCCCAAAATGATATAGTAGACTAGTTGGCAAATCATGGTTTACTTCCTCCCCCCAAAAAAAAGGCACGGTGTACTTCAAGACATGGCTGTCAACCCCAAACAAATCTTAAACCCCCTCTCTATCACAAAGATACGTATGTTTTTATTATGTCCGTCCAATATTATAAGCTTATTTTCTTATTTAGAGTATTGATTATACAATAGATTAAAAAGACCTATTTAATTCACTTTATTTTAAAAAAAAAATCATTTGTCCCATTTAATAATGCAAGGGTGAAATAGAAAGAATATGAAAAAAGATTAATCTCAATTATATAAATTATGTTCTTAAATATATGTGAATTATTCTCTAGGTCTATCTTAGTGGAACGGAGAGAATAGTTTATAACTATTATCAAAACTACAGCAAAAATTACCTTGTCGCCTTTCACCCACAATTGGCCTTTTTTTCCCCAATAATGAGATAAGCTTCAATATAAATGCCACTAGGCTTCTAGTTTGATTATTGCTATTGAAGAAAAGAGTAACATAATATTGATATTTCGCTATGAAAAAAATAATGGAGATACAATAAGCTTTCGTTTGGATTATGCGCGAAATAACATATTTTTATTATCATACATTGATAGGATTGTGCTGATAGGCTTGCTCGTTGGATAACTCAATCTAAATATTTTATCATCTCCCACGACGTATTTCAATTGGTTGATCAATCAAAATATTGTCTTGCTTCCAGCGGTAGAGTGAGGGTTCAAATCTCAGTGAAAATCAGTTGCTTCTCGGTGGATAAGGTTACAATGTGGCAGTATAACATAGTATACAAATCTTGTTGAAAATATAAGGCTAGTTGAAGTGTGTTCCCAATATTCACATCCTTCATGACTTTAAGGACGGGGTTTTAGGAGCTTAGATTTAGTCTGACAAAATCAGAAACCTGAGACATTAAAAAAAAAGAAAAGATTGATACTTCAATTGTTTATCCCTATGTTTTTTTCCTATTTATTAAGTAAAGGTATGAAAAATTAATAATCATTTTAATTTGGTAAGTAAAACACTTCTTGATTTAGATAGTATTTGGTGGATAATTAAGTTATAAAAGTGTTTTATTTGTTTGTAAAAGACATCATAAACATAATTAGAAATCTAAAGCACCCCTTCCTGATTTTTCAGTTCTGATTAAATGAAGTAGAATCAGAAGTAGAAGCTAACATTTTCAAAAACTAAAAAATATTTTTTTTCCAGCTAAAAGTTGATGATCGTTTTCTTTTTAGAGTATTTGCAAACACTCCTGTAGTACGATCAACTACTTCCAATTAAGTCAATTAACCTCTGTTCTAGCGGTAAGGAGGTAAGAAGAACGCATGAGGACCATTGTGGTCCTAGATTTTAAGTCAACGGGGCACACCTCAATTGGTTGACTAATTAACAATATTTGTCTTCCTTTCAGCGACAGGATGGGGATTTGAATCCCACCAGAAACTAGGGGCCTGTTTGTTTATGTTTCCATGGTCCATTTCCAGTTTCTGGAGTTGGAAATATAATTTTGAGAATTTATTGGTTTTCGTGTGGAAATTGGGATTGTGTTTGGATGAATGAATTGAAATGTGTTTTATGTAGGGTTGGAAATGAGATTGTATTTGGTTTGAGTATTTTTGAAATATTATTTTATATATATAATAATTGAAAAGTTGGTAGTGGTGGGGTCCACTTCAATATTTTAATTTGAATATATAATATTATATTTGTAAGATTATAGTTAGTGGGTCCCATTAGATAATTATAATTTAAAAATAGTAATATTTTAAGTAGATAAAGTTGATAATGGTGGGTCCCACATATATAATTGGGTTAAAATATGAAAATAGTGATTGATAAGTAATGATGAGTGATGTAGGGTAGTGTATAGGTTTGAGAATAGAAATTATAGGTTTGAGATGTTGTTTTATGTGAAAAATAGAAAATGAAAATGATGATTTTCATTGGAAATTTTATGAACAAACATGATTCCACTTTTATGTATGGTTGGAAACTGGAAAGAGGCCATTGGAAACATAAACAAACAAGGCCTAGCTGCTTCTTAGGAGGCTAGAAGTGGTAGTGTGACATTGGAACCTTTATTCACAATGTGCAAGTCTTGTTGTGAACATGATGCTAGTTGAGTCGCATTCCGTGATTTACATCTTTTGGGAGAAGATTCTGGGGCCAAATTAGTCCGACAAATAAAATAAAATCCTCCCAATCAAATGTTCTGCAGTTCTAGCCAGTAGCCACCTAGATTTTTAAGTCCCATAAATAACCACCATAAATGTGTGAACAAGTGTTAGTTCTACACTGTAATATCACATGCCCTTTCTTAACCTGCCCATGCCTACCGCCTGACCTTCTTCAACTTTTCTAGAAACACTATAATAAAAAGAGTTAATCATTACATCCATTGGTATTTAGGTGTGTAATTAAAGAATGAAAAAATCTTGTACATACATCAAACGATGATCGAACAATTGGCCAGCTTGCTTAAGTAGGGTTAAAACACTTTGTTAGGCAAAATCACAGACCATCTTTTTGAATAATGTTGTCACGAAAATCAACGTAGCCAGACGTATGAACGAATCATCGTACAAGACTTTAGATTAGGGGTGTCAATTTGGGTTGGGTCCGGGTTCGTGGGTTCGGGTTCGCAGGTTAGCGTGTCAGAAACAGCCGACCCGGACCCGACCTATTTAATTATTCGTGTCAGAATCTTGAACCCAGACCCGACCTGCTTATTTCACAGGTAACCCGGACCCGACCCACTTGACCCGTCTAATAAAAATATTTTAATATATATTTAATATTTTTAACTGAATAGATTTTTTTTTCAGAATCATGCACTATTCGATCAATAAAAAATATTACAATTCACAACATACAAAAAGAAATGACATAATTGCATAAATAACATAACATACTAATCATCTTTTGAGGACAATATTCAAAAAGATATGCATAATAATAACAAATACATAATTAATGAGGTTTTATCATTTGAGTTTTAAAGATATTTCTTGTTTGTTGTTTTTTTCTTACAATTAATTATTTACTTAATTTTTTTTTAAATTCACAAACGGGTTAGACGGGTTAAACGGGTCATAGTAGGTTGACCCGGACCCGATTGTTTAATTGGCGGAGTTAGTCGGGGCCGACCCACCCTCGACCGGACCCACGAAGCCTGGACCCATACCCGTTAATTTCGTGTTAGGTTCGTATCGGGTTTGCGTATCGGGTCCTAAATTGACACCCCTACTTTAGATTCATTGTTTCAAAAAGGATTCCACTAACAAAGCTTAATTCCATCCCTTTAATTATGGTAAAGATAATTATTGATTATTTCGCGTACAATTACTGAATTGACGAAACACGAATCTCTATAAGTTCAATGATTGCCGTGTGCATTTTTTTGTTGATCATATATATTAAATCGAGAAATATTATTTCACATAATAAAATATACTAATTTCTCATCTTGTATATAGCTACATGACTTTTCTATCTATTACTTAATATGTTATTACTAATATATATATATATATATATATATATTTGGTTCAAATGAGACCACCCTCCCTAGGTGAGACAGTGTGGACTCATCTTACCCATTGATCATAAAAAATGAAGGGATGTGATTAATTCAGTTTTTTAATTATTTCCTAATTTTCGCCGATTTTAAGGGTAAGATTATAATTTTGTAATTCAAATTAGTGGTCCCAAATGATTTTATTTGAAATTGACATCGCCGGATTTTGTGGCGGAATTTAAGGAACTTGTTTTCTTTCCAAATATTTTTATTTTACAACATAGTTAGGGTTCTTCATCGCATAATTAGACATCAAATAATGCATATTTAGTTATTTTGTTGTCGATTTCGATTTAAAACAAGACATAATTGAATATAACGTACTACATATGTAGTTATACTACACTCCATAAATAGGTTCAATATAATGTATATTTAGTTATGAAAATGGGATGTTGCTTTTGAAAATTATAAGAATGGGATGTTACATAATGTACTGCATATTTAGTTATTCCACAATGCATAGATAGTTTCTAGATAATACATAGTTAGTTGATTTTGTTGCATAGTTTATGACGTCTTGCATAGTTGGATATCTTGTACTCTACATATTATGTTTTTTTACGCATAAATAGTTTTCAGATAATGCATATTTAGTTGAGTTTTGTTGCATATTTAGTTTTCGAACTCACTGTTCGTTATTTCTCTATAATATTGCACCGATTTTTCTTGTTTTTTCTCTGTAATTTTCGAGTTCTTCACAGTTTTGTTTATTTGCGTTAATGGAGGAATGAGAGAGAGAGAGAGAGAGACGTGAGATTGGGAAAATTGGGAGATGTATGAGAGAGAAAGAGATTTGATTCCATTTTTGTAACTAACTTGTTATGTTATCTTACCATACTACCCTTATATTGATTAAATTAATATTTTAATATATTTTTTATCCATCAAATCATACCCATTGATTAATAGTGAGAGATGGTTGAGATTAGTACATTGTGTCTCACCTAGAGACATTGTCTCAATTAATCCTCCCCCTATATATATATTTCAAACGATAGAAAATATTTCATAAATGAAAACTCAAAAGAACAATTACAAATACAAAGCCCTCCAAGCGAAAATCTCAGACTAGGAAGGAGAGATAATTAATGGGCACAACCCAAAATGAAAATCCCGAAACAAAATAGGCCACAAGACACCAAATAGTAAAATTACAGATATACAAAGATGAATTGTTCCAAAAAAGAAACTAAAACTCCCTGAAGGCTAGCAGCTTCAAATTTATCACAAACTTTTCGTCTTTTTCACATTAAACCCAAATCTAACTTCTTCGCGTAATTTTCTTCTATTGGTAAACTATGACAAAACCTCCTCATGTAGCCAATCAAGCACCCAAACGACTAGATCTGAAGTCAAATCAGTCACATCTGGTGCCAAAACGATCGGATCTAAAGAAAAAAAAAACAAGAAAAAAAAATCCCCACAAAAGTAAAACTAGAACACTCTCATGAAAGGAGACTGAAATCTCACAAGGGGAAAAGTCCTTCCCACGTAGGGAACTAGAAAAACAAAGCAAGAAAATAGTTTATTCAGGTCGGGTTCCCCATTCTCTACATTGGAGAGAATGAGGGAAAAGGGACGAGGCAAGATAGTGAGTATATGAAATGTTAATACAGATACGCCGTTTCAAGTCTTGTTTGCGCTTCTAATATCTTTTTGGATAGATCATATAAGTATTAGGTTAACCTAATTAAAAAAACGTTAGTTATCTTTACAAATTACAGATTGTAAGTACCCATGAGATGTGCCGTGTTGGTTTTACTATACTTCACAAACTGTGTAACTTGTGAAATAGGAATAGATCTTAATGGGTATTTATAATTGTAACAGATTGTTAAGTTTTTTATAGTTCGTTTAAAATGTCAAGGATAATTGTATATTTACCCTTTTAATTTTTTCTTTTCTTTTCAACACATACTTATGTTGACGTTATTAAGATAATATATACATATTTTCTTTACAGTTAAGAATTAAGATAATACATACTTTACTAAGGCTTACAGCAGTGTCAACATATATGTTAAATCGAACTACTATTGCTTTAATTTGAAATTGATATATAAAATTATTGATAAAGTTTATTATCCAAATTATTTTAGACCCATAAATGTCACACATCGATATGCTCTAGTTTGCACTTTTAAACAGTAGAATTAATCATCACCTTATGGAAATTTTAGGTTTATAAGGTGCATAAACGTGTAACATATTCTAATGAGCGTTTTTGATAATGTTTCTCGAATAAGAATAAAACGACAGGAACTCAAGGACTTTAAGGTGGCCCATTTCTTTCTCAAAAAAAAAAAAAAAATAGGTGGCCCATTAGCTTTTACTTAGCAACTCAAAAAATCTATTGCCTTTACGGGCTTTACCTAACAGTGGGGGTGTAAATAGGCCAAGCTACCCGATGGGATTTACGGCCTGACCTACTTTGGGCCCGATCTGGCCTAGCGTATTTATTAAATAGGCTAGATCCAGATCTTTTAACAAGTATACTTAGATAAATAGGCTAGGTTTGGCCTTTTAAAAAAGTCTTTCAAGTCTAATAGGTCGGCCTATTTAAGGCCTACAAATTTAAATACCATAAATATATATTTTATATTTTATATTTTATTAATATTACTATTTTTATATAATTATTTAATTATTGTAATCGATAAAATATATATTAGAATAAAATATATATGGTTTGTAGGTCTTTAATGGGCTTTTAATAGGCTCAGGCAAGGCCTATTAATTAAATAGGCCAAACTTGAGCTGGAAAAAAAACCTACTAAGTATAACAGGTCGGGCTTAGGCCGAATACACGTAAAACAGGCCTAGGCCGTCCGACGCAAAGCCTAGCCCGGCCTCGCCTATTTCCACCCCTACCTACCAGCAGTCCAACACAATATAGTTGATATAATAACAACTCTTCTTAACTGAATATAAATATTATCATATATTCAAAATTTCAACACATTCTCTCTCTAACTTAACTTTTCTCTCCCTTCTCTTTAACCCAAAAAAAAACCCAAACCTAATATCATCTTCCCCTCCCTCCCCAACCACAGTCGCCACCCTCATCCCTCCCCCCTCCCATCCCTCTCCATGCTTTCTCACAGAGGGCGACGATGATTCGTTCCTTGTGATTTCTGGAGGTGACCGTTATTTTGTTCCGGGGTGAAAGCGGGTGAGCCCACGGAGTGTCTCGAGAGAGAGAGTAGATGATGGATCGGCTAGAAGAGAGTTGGTGAGGGAGAGGCAATTTTTGTGTATTTTTTTCTCTCATTTTTTTTTAGCTATAGTTGTTGTTTTCTTATTTTGTTTGTTTTTTTCTTTTTCCGGTTGATTTGCGAAACTCGTAGGCGGATCAATTTTTTTTGTGTTGCAGTATGTAGTGATTGCTCGTGCTGGATTTCAATTTTTTTAGTTTGTTATAGTCTCCATTAAGAGATCAAGTCTCCGTAGAGTGGTTTAGTTTGAGGTGAATAGTTTTTAAGTCCATATTATGAATCAATTGGTCTTACCAATTCCCCGCTTGACTTTTAATTAGTTTTGTCGGCTCTTTAGACGTTGGCTACGATTGTAGTTGTAATGTTAGTTTTTGAGTTGTTATAATAAAATACTATCGTTCGACAAAAAAAATATATAAATATTATCATGAGGAAATTATCTATTGCTATTGCTTTCAAAAAAAAAACAAAAGAATCTATTGCTACTGACAACTCCAAATCAAGACAACAAATCCAATGATTCTGACCAACCTGGTGAATGTAAGGTAATTTTTAGTCTCTTTTCGAATAGATCATGGTTCGAGCCCTCGGCACAATGGTGAAACAATTAATATTGAGAGCTTCAAACGGCAATGTGAGAGGCCGAAC
This sequence comes from Rehmannia glutinosa, assembly GCA_016081115.2. Classification (NCBI taxonomy): domain Eukaryota; kingdom Viridiplantae; phylum Streptophyta; class Magnoliopsida; order Lamiales; family Orobanchaceae; genus Rehmannia; species Rehmannia glutinosa. The sequence continues at coordinate 393,283 of JABTTQ020001191.1, forward strand.
TCATTGGGAACCCGCTTTGGATAGAAAAGAACCAGGCATGGAGTCACTGGGGTGACTCTTTGTGCATGTAGTTGGAGATATTAGGGATCCGTGTCCCATTGTGCATCTCGCGGTTTACATGGGGCGGTTTCGATGGCGGGGATTGTTTCCCTAATGACTAGTCATGTGAGAACATGGAATATCGGTTATTAAAAAAAAGGTAGTATTGTGGTAGAAACTAAACTGCATGCAACACAAATAGACAAGACTCTAGGAGCACTGAAGTTGTCCCAACGAATCTCCTTTGATGCTTAAGTAGGCAAGTATACGATGATTAATCCAAGAGAAAATAAATTAGTTAAGTAATTAAGTTCAATTTACTTACAAATGAATATGCAAAGACTATTAATTCTTGGACAGTGAGCCTCTTGGACTTAGTAATGAACAATGTTTCATGGGTTGTGCGCAATGATATGGGTCTCATTCGTGGTCCGCTTCATAATAATTTGACCCAACAAATAACAATAATGGACAATTAAATAAGTAATTTTGAAATCGAAATAATTAAATAAATTGATAATAATAAAAGGTCAGTTTTATTAAAAAGGGCTAAAGAATAAACATCATATGTAATTGTGAGTTTTAAAAAGGATGAACACATACCAAATTGAATATTAATATTTCCGTTCACATGAGTAATACTTACAGCCATGGTTGCAGAAATCGCTAGGCACTAGTCGGGCGGCTGACCAGCGCCTAGGTGGCCGCCTAGGAACAACACTATTTTTTTTATTTTATTTTTTCAATTTTTTTGTTTTTGGCCAATTTTTCCCACCTAGACCGCCTAGCCCGCTTAGGTGGGCGCCTTGGCTCGATTTTTTGGCCGCCTAGCTCCGATTTGGTGTCGCCTAGACGGGCGCCTAGGCCGATTTTTACAACACTGCTTACAACAATGAAAATATCTTAGTTCGTTAACAAACATATATATTTTTCCTTCAAAAAATAATTTCTCAACTCTCCTAACAATTTGTTTCTTTTATGTTCCTATATCATTTAAAACTAAATTTTAATTTTTTTTCTTTTATAAGAATCAAAAGGTCCATAGAATTAGTGTGGTGGTACAAGGTACAAAGGCCTTATTTGTTTATGTTTTTAAGAGTTTATTTCCATTTTCTAACTATTCATAAAAGTGATATCATGTTTGTCCATAAAATTTATAATGGAAATCATCATTTTCATTTTCTAATTTTCACATTAAACAATATCTCAAACCTATATTTCTATTTTTAAATCTATACACTACCCTACATGCATCACTTATCAATCACTATTATCACATTTAAACTCAATTATACATGTGGGACCAACTACTATCAACTCTATATACTTAAAATATTACTATTTTTAAATTATATCTATCTATTGGGACTCACATCCTACAATCTTACAAATATAATATTATATTTTCAAATTAAAATATTAAAAATGGACCCACTACTATCAAATTTTCAATTATTATATACATAAATAATATTTCAAAACTACTCAACCAAACACAATCTTATTTCTAACCCTACATAAAACACATTTCAATTCATTCATCTAAACATAATTCTAGTTTTCACACGAAAACAAATAAATTCTCAAAATTCTATTTTCAACTCCAAAAACTGAAAATGGACTATGAAAACATAAACAAACTGGCCCAAAGTTTGTCAAATAAAACCAATGTTAAAAAAAATCCTGGCGCTAGTCGGGCGGTGGGGTGGGTCTAGTGCAGGCGGAGTTCAGGCGGGGTTAGGCGGGACTGAGCGCGGTTAGCGAGTCTAATTGAAAAAAATAACGTGGGGGCAAGGCGCCTAGCTAGCGCCTGCAGCGGGACTAATGTCATTTGGCGGGGTCTTTTAGAACAATGAATAAAACACATTAAAACAATCGAAAAAGGGCCCAAAATTGAGGCGTGGCAAGAATCAGGATAATATCGACAGGTCAGATAAAACAATAGGTTATTTATTATAATTTTTTGTTTATTTGGGCATGGCACGGGTCAGGGGGTGGGGACGAGTCGCCATCACGTGCATCAACTTGAATATGGTTTTGGGGTAAATGTTATTAAATTTTACATTCATAAATGTTGTAAATAAACGCTGTAAATGAAAAAAAAATGACATATATAATTACTAGGGATAATTATATTACAAAAAAACTCAATCATATATCAAAACTAGAAAAAACTTCTCATGTTGATTCTGTTTTAATTTTACGGGGTAATTGTTATATTTATCGAAATATCATGGGAGATTTTTTTTTTTGTTTGTTTATGAAGAAAAATGCAAGACTTAATTAAATCTGGAGGAATTTTTTTTACAATTCTCGAAAACCTCTTATCTGATTTTTTTTGGCAATTAGCCGGTAACTCTTGAGTTTTATTTATTTATTTAATTATCCCTAATTACTATAACTAAAGAAAAGTAGACGAGACAACAGATAAAGTGAGAGGAGTGGATCTAGCTATATTGATGTTGATAAACATGAATAATTTATCCATAATAAAAAAGGAGTATTCATCCATCTATGTCACTTTGCTTTCAAATATAATCAGATAAATTACTTATGGGATTATATTATTTTGATTAGATTGGTGAAGGCGACATGCTTATTGAAAAACATTATCGATCCATGTTTAGGACAAAAAGGTCTAGGTCTTGACGAAACATTGTGCTCTTTAGTCAACAATGTTGGACATCAACTCTTGATGAGCAAAGTTGTCACACATCTAGATTATAAATTTACTAGTTACATAATACCAAAATCTTTGACAATCTCTCTTGGTAATTAATAATAATAATAGTAATACCATGGCCTACATAGGTGACAGTTAATAGTCTTTTAATAGATGACTTAACTGATAATTCCTATGATTTTTATTACTTAAGTCTATACCGAAATAGTCACAAGTTGGATTTTTGAATTCATAAATTTGTGTTCGTGGACTTTGAAATCTCAGTCTTGGCCACTTAGATAAGACATAGGAAGTGTTTTGCGAACGTTTTGAAGAAGTGATTTATGGTAGTAAAAATAAAAGTAGTTGAGAATTAAAAATTGGTATTGTTTGTAAATTAAATCTATAAAATTGGAAAAAATTGGATTGTTTAGGAAACAAGACTTTCAATATTAGTTTTGTGATAGAAAGAGAAAAAGACACACATGAATGGCACATATTTAGGAAGAAAGGGGACAATTTTGAATTATAATAAAAATTTATGGATAGGAATGTAAAAGACAAACTTTTTATTTATATAAATGCCAAATTAAAGGCACTTTTTTCAAAATTAGAAGCACCACACCCAAAACTTTCAGATTTCGATCAAATAAAGTAGAAATTAAGTAAAAACTGATTTTTGCAAACACTAAAAAATAATTTTGTTTTTAAACTAAAAGATGATAGTCACTTTTTTTATTGTTTGCAAACACTTCATTTATCGACTATCTCATGCTTATTGAGTCTTGGACCTCATATAAGTGGTGTTTAGTTATTTGATCAAATTTGCAACTATACTTTTCCTCGAGAACGAGAAATATAAAATATTACTACTACATTTTTATGGTCGAAAATTATTCTGGAATTACTATGCTTAACTCCTTTCAAATTTTGTTATAGTTACAGGTTTTGGATGTAGCTTGTATTCAAAGGGCGTGTTGTTGTGGGGGAGGACTAGGTTCGAATCTTATTATCTCCCATCCCAGTACATTTCATTTATCCGTTCCCATTTAAAGAAAATAAAATGGTATAGTTGTTGAGTTGAGCTAATATGGCGATGATATATCCATTTTGATTGTTAATTATGTCAAAGTTGATATTAATTATGATTTAACGTGATAAGTTCATGAGCAACTTGTATATATGAAAATAAAACACTACACTATACATAACGTGCACTGCAATAACATACATTTTTACACCAGTTGTAGGAGTCATTCTACATCGCTATACAACCGATGTAGACTCAAGTGTAGTACTTGAAAATAGGATTTTTATATTGAGTAAACGGTGTAAAAAATTAGATTCTATATATTGCTTATAGTTGTAACTGATAAAGAAGTGATAGAACGTGAAAACTTTTACATCATTTAAGCTTTAAACTGAGGTAAATTAAAACTGTTATATCGGTTATACATACAATTGATTAAAAGACGTAGCTTTTACATTGATTTAAGCTTTAAAATTATTACATCATTTTGCATAGGCTATTATCCGACTGACGTAGAATGTCCAACTTTTACATTTGTTATCAAGGAAAATAGATGTAAAAATCTAAAAAACAAAAATTGCAATATGTACCATCCTTTTTTTTTGCATTGGTTGCTTCATAACCGATGTATAAACTGACAAGCAACCGCTGAATTTACCTCGATTATTAAGCAACCAATGTAGAATGTTTGATTTTACATCGGTTCTGAAGATAATCGATATAACAATATTTTAAAAAATTACGATTATGCCACCACAATTTTTTACATTGGTTGGTTAATAACCGATGTAAAATCTATTAAATAAAATCGATTTTTTGTGGTAGTGAACCATACATGTAAACGATATAAACTTAAGTATTCATCAATTAAAATTTGCATAGTTTTCATGATATAACTTCCAACAAAAACAGGGTATCGGTTACTTGATAAAAATAAATGAATTAGAATATTGAAATATAAGATTTACTTGATCCGTTTATTACTATCAAATGGGAAATTAAAATATGATAAATATGTCAATTTCTGATTAAATTAAAGGTAATGAAATTACTATATTGATTACAATCAGATATATTCACTATCTCATTTTCTCTATTTCATTTAATATTTCACTTGCTTAGATGAATAATACGAAATAAGATAAATATGTATTGTTGATTGTTTAAATGTATTTATTCATGTAATTTATATAACAAAGTGAAATATGAATCTCACCCATTAGTTAGACTTCTAGTAAAGAAATAAAAATAAAAAAGGCACCAAAATCTTGTATTAATTGGTACGTCGGATCATGTTCCCCAAAGCATCCCACAATTATTCAACTTCCACTTCTACACCGGAAAAGAGTGGCTTTTTGACTTCTTTTGATATGTTTATTAAAGCACTCGGTGATATTATAACTAATTAATATGATTGAAGTCCTATAAGCTAATTGTTTATTGTCCATAAGGTTTATTTTTAATCTTATACAGCACGTCTGAGGCGTTGGGATTCCAAATTTCATAGTTTACTTTTTTGAAAATAAAAATTTTAATTAATAGTTTGGATATTTCAATATTTTATTGTACTTCATATATATCTGATATTTTAATACATGTAGTACATGCATGCACGGATGACGGATGTATCCATAAATTTTTCACAACGATCACACAATTTTTTAACATAATAAATATATAGACTTTAAATAATAAATAATAAATAGAAAAATAATAAATATTTAAAGAAAAAGGAAAAATGCTATGGTACATGAATTGGACAATTTTTATTTATTAAATAAAAATATATAGATTTTAAAAAATAATAATAGTAAAAGGAAATAAAAATTCTATGGGGCACGTGCCCCATGATGAGATCTCTATTTCACTATCTATTCCACTTCTTATTCCATACATTCGATGACCGACACATGAGATGAGATCTCTATTCCATTTTCCATATTCCACTCATATACCATTGCATTGGATGAAAGACACGTGTACAAGATGATGTCACGTGATGTCACAATTGTACACGTGTCTTCCATCCAACACATGGAATAAGGAGTGAACCATGGAAAGTGGAATAGGAGATCTCAACCCCCGACACATGTATAATTGTAATATTATGTGACATCATCATGCATGTACACGTGTCATTCATTCGAGTTAGTGGAATATGAGCGAAATAGGGAAAGTGGAACAAGCTTAATCCCCTACTCCCATAGTTGGTTACATTGCTCCGTCCTTGAGTAAATGCCATGTATACGATAATGCCATTATCCATGACATTCGCATGACGAATTGAAACACTGAATGAACAAGGGCCCACAGCTGGTTACATTGCTCCCTCCTTGAGTAAATGTCATGTTCGAACTACGATACAATAAAAACATTATCCATGACATTCACATGACGAATTGAAACACCGAAAAAAACAAACACTATATATAAAGAATATGAGATGTAATGTGATAAATAAAAACATTATCCATGACATTCACATGACGAATTGAAACACCGAAAGAAACAAACACTATAAAGAATATGAGATGTAATGTGATAAATAGTGTCTATTCAAAGAGATTACAAATCTTACCTACTTAAATATTAGTTTATTTTTATGGTTTTTTTATAGTTTTACTTTACGTATCGAATATTAAACATTAATAGTAGTTATTTTGATCATGTTGGTTGCATTTAGTTAGCATTTATATATATCTTGATTCACTGAATGATATATTGTTAAAAGTATATATATAATAATAATAACTGTTTATTATTGAATTAAAATGTTTATATGATTATCAGCTACTATCTTTGACCAATTTTTAATTAATTTAATAACGTAACAATATCATAATAATGTCATTTATTCTTTGAGCAATGAACGTGAGAAAGTAATCTTACTAATATATAAACTTCCAATGAAGTGTATATCGAATATTATTCTCTTTAGACAATATATTTTATACAAGTATGAAACTGTATGTTGCAATAGTTTTTAATGTATTTTAGAGGATTCTTGATCTTATATGATCATCAACTAACCAAACGTGACAAGAAGTCATGTCCTTCATTTTTCATCCAATAGATTTCCTTTTGCCTTTCATGAGAATATCAAGGCCTTGTATGGTTACGTTTCCATGAACCATTTTTAGTGTTGGAAAATGAGTTTTGAGAATTTATTAATTTTCGTGTAGAAACTGGAATTATGTTTGGATTAGTGAATGAAAATGAGTTTTATGTAGGTTTGGAAATGAGATTATTTTTGGTTAAATAATTTTGAAGTAATATGTTATGTATGTAATAATTTGAAAAGTTGATAGTGATTGAATATTTTAATTGAATATGTAATATTATATTTGTAAAATTGTAGGCTAGTGGGTCCCATTAGATATATATGTAATATTTTAAGTAGATAAAGTTGATAATGGAGGGTTCCACATATATATTTGTATAAAAAAATGATAATAGTGATTGATGAGTGATGTAGGGTAGTGTATATGGTTGAGAATTAAAATTATAGGTTTGAGATGTTTTATGTAAAAAATGGAAAGTGAAAATGATGGTTTCTATTGAAAAAAATTTATAAACAAATATGATTTCATTTTACATGAATATTTGGAAATGAAAATGTGGGCTTGGAAACATAAACAAACAAGGCCCAAGCATCCTAGCCAGTTTCCACGTAATCTTCTATATCTCATTCAAAAAATACTTATATGTATATAGGTTATTTGGATTAAACCAAAAAAATAAACCATAAATGAAAGACTAGTAATCTCAAAAAAAGTACATAACATAATAATAATAATAATAATAATAATAATTATTATAATAATAATAATAATAATAATAATAATAATTATAATAATTATAATAATAATAATAATAATAATAATTATTATTATTATTACATCTCATCAAACATAAAATTGCACTTGCATTTTTTCAAATACTCCTCCTATTCAAAATAAGTGTAGTTTAGAAAAAAACACATATTAAGGAATGTATTAAAATACCAAATATACCTTAATTAATCATAAATAATGCCTTTGAAATAAAATTAAATTTAGACATTATTGGTAATAAATATGAGGGCAATTTGGGGGGAAAAAATTGAACACGAAAATCAACCAATCAATCATTTGCTTACTACAATAAAATTTGTGCTAGAATTTTTCTTAGCATCCCCACTCCTTGACAATATTTTTTAATCAACGGACATCGAACTCCGACTAATAATTGGGTTATTGGATCACCAGTTCAACTAGTTAAACCGTTATTAATATATCGGTTGGCTCGTAAGTCGTATACATATATCTATCTATCTCTATATATATATATATGTACACACATATAAAAGATAAATATAAGTGCAAATGTAAAGAGCATAACAATTAAAATTAAAAATAAAAATAAAATATAATGAGAAGTTTTATGTATTTATTAAATATTTTTCTCTTCAAATTTTGTAATAAACAAAGAAAATGTTATTTATTGAATAAAAAAAATTGAACCAAGTTAATGAGGTCATTGGTTTTCGGGTTTTTGCTAAATTTGACCGAGTGACAACGATTTTTTAGCCACCCGATTTTAATACATAACCAGACGAGCGTCAGGGCATGTGACATATTCTCAGTTAACTTGGTCGAACCAGCGACCCGATCCAAGTTTTAAAGCATTACTCTCCAATAGGATATCAATGGGTCGAGTCTCGGCTAAGTCCATTGAGAACTAAGACCCAACCCACTAAAAAACATAAGACCCAAACCCCATCCTCACCCACTTTACTAGCTTAGACCCAAATTCGCCCTAACTCAGACCCGTGTAACCATGTTTAGTAGATAAGACCCGTTAGACCTATTATACCCGTCAATTTCATATATTTAGCCAATTTTATATGTTTTTTATTCATACTATTATTTTTAAAAATAAGCCAAATTTATATGTTTTTTTTTATAAATATTATATATGAAATAAACATCAACAACATATATAAATCAACAACTCTTGAATAACAATATACATATAAACTAATTATACGGTTCGTGTTTGGGTCAGTTCCCGCTAAACCAGTTACTCGACCTAGTTCCGTCTGGGTCTAGAAAAGAGTATCCGTTACATATTTACATGCCTTCTACCATCTATTTGTTCCATTGTCATCCCTATTCTCCGGTCTCCAATACACCAAAATGAAAACTTCAGCAGGGGTAGTTTTGTCTATTCATCTACTGCATAGTCAATTTCAATCTTTGTGCATCCAAACTGGAAAAATAAATAATCCCCCAGGATTCGCTGACCATGACACGTCATTCACCAATCAATATTGTCCACGTCAGAAGCCCATAGACGATCAAGATAACTTCTAAATTTCCATCTACGGCTGAAATTTGCCATTCTAGACCTTTCCACAAACCGAGACCATGTAGTTAACTAACCGTAGTTAACTCGTAACTTCAGTCACTATAGGGTTAAAATTTGTCATTCTGAGAAGAGGCACGCAAAGGAAAAAAGAAAGAGTAAAAAGAAAAGCAAAATAAAATTATTTTTGATTATATATACTGTATACACATATTACTGATATATCCAGTTATAGATACAGAGGAAAGACGAATCAGAGACAACGGAAAGCACAGAGCAGGAGAGGAAGGCGGAAATACTCCGATCAAATCCTACCCGTGAACCATCTGTTTGTGTGTTTTTCCGACCGTTGGATTGTTCGGATTTTTCCAACATCGATATCAACGTCTTGTAGTAGTTTAGGGAAGAAGAAAGGAGACAGTCTTCAGATCTGGCCTTCTGGTTAGTTGATTTGCATAACATACGTTTAAAATTTGTGGTGTCTTCGTCTATTAGGTTTTAGAACTAATGTGATTGCACCAAAACTGCGTTTTTCTTTTTTTTACTTTTTAATGAAAAGGGTGAGTTAATTATTATATTTGATCAAGTAAAGTTTCTTATTTTATAATTATAGGATTGAGTTTTCCGTTATTAAAAATACGTGGAAATGCAGCGTATTATATGTGTGAGGTTTGAGTATGAAATTGATCAGTACAGTAAAAATCAAGATTCAGTGAATTACGTGTGTTTTGCGTGTACTAGCTGAGTTTCGCTTTTATTTCAAGATTTTATTGTTGCCTAACGTTAGTTAATATTGCTTGCTTCCGGGGGACTTCGTTTGGTCTAAATCGTTTAGTTTATCTGATTAATGGGATTTATTTTGCTTTCAAGAAGCAATTAAGAAGCCTATTAAATGAATTCCTGTTAACCTGCTTCCTTTTTAGCAACCAACTATATATATGTTTTGACACCGGGGAGACAAATTCGAATTACAGATAGTGTTTCTTTTTATTCTTTCAGTTTTTGAGCGGATGGAAATGTTACACTATTAAGTCTTGTTATTGACCTGTTCATTTTTGTACCTTCAGATTGTGGTGTGATACTTAATTGGAATTATCTCATGGCTCTCTCTATGCACTGATTGCATAAATCACTCTCTTCCTCCACTTGGATCTTCTATTGGTGCTACGATTCACTTGAGTTTCAGTAGTTTTGACAATAGAAATAGATCTGGTTCGCCAATTGATGATCATTGTTGGAACAGATATATTTCTGGTTCCATTGCATTGGGCTTCTAAGTTTGGCGTTCATCTGAGAGTGAGTGGAAATCTCTCTCGGGTTGTCATCTTGGTTGCCGGCTGTGAGAAGAACCATCGTTGGTCATTCTCTTCCTTTCATGTCTCGTAACTTGATAGCCCTGTTCATACCCAGATGGCTGTGGCAGCTTTCAAGAGTCCGTTTGGCAGTGGGGAGTACCGTGGAACTAATAGAATGGAAGGGAAATCGGCCTGCTGGAGACGTGTTTTTGTACAGACTGATACAGGTTGTGTGTTGGGAATGGAGTTGGACAGGAGCGACAATGCACATACTGTGAAGAAGAGGCTGCAGCTTGCCCTAAATATCCCCATTGAGGAGAGTTCTTTGACATTTGGGGATATGATTCTGAAGAATGATCTCAGTGCCATTCGAAATGATTCTCCTCTCCTGCTGACAAGGAATTTGATGCATAGAAGCTCGTCAACTCCATGTTTGTCGCCCACTGGTAGGGACAGTCAACGGAGAGATCAAAGTGGGCCAATCGAAATTTTGGGCCATTCAAATCGTTTTGCCAAGACAAAACAACTTGTTAAGGAGATTGTCAAGGGAATGAAGAATGGGGTTGATCCAATTCCTGTTCATAGTGGTCTTGGAGGAGCATATTATTTCAGAAACGTCCGAGGCGAGAGTGTTGCAATTGTGAAGCCCACAGATGAGGAGCCATTTGCTCCGAACAATCCAAAAGGCTTTGTTGGTAAAGCTCTTGGTCAACCGGGCTTAAAACGTTCTGTGAGGGTCGGTGAAACAGGTTTCAGAGAAGTTGCTGCTTATCTTCTTGATTATGATCATTTTGCAAATGTGCCGCCTACTGCACTTGTGAAGATCACTCACTCAATCTTCAATGTTAATGATGGTGTGAATGGAAACAAACCTAAGAACAAGAAGCTTGTCAGCAAGATCGTGTCTTTCCAACAGTACATGCGCCATGATTTTGATGCTAGTGATCATGGGACCTCAAGTTTCCCTGTGTCTGGTGTGCATCGCATTGGGATTTTAGACATTAGGATCCTTAACACAGATAGGCATGCGGGTAATCTTTTAGTTAGGAAGCTTGATGATGTAGGGAGATTTGGTCAAGTGGAACTGATTCCCATCGATCACGGTCTTTGCTTGCCTGAGAGTTTAGAAGATCCATATTTTGAGTGGATTCATTGGCCTCAGGCTTCCATCCCGTTCTCAGATGACGAACTCGAGTACATCAGGAACCTCGATCCTGCTCGTGATTCGGAGATGTTGCGAAGTGAGCTCCCCATGATTCGAGAGGCTTGTTTGCACGTCTTGTTTCTCTGCACAATTTTCCTCAAGGAAGCTGCTGCAAATGGGCTGTGCCTTGCTGAGATTGGGGAGATGATGAGTAGGGAGTTCCGTAGTGGTGATGAGGAACCTAGTGAGCTCGAGGTTATATGCATCGAGGCAAGAAGGCTTATCGCTGAGGAGATGTTATCTCAAAAGGGTGAACCAGATTTTGACGAGGTTCAATTCGACTTAGATTGTGAAGATGGTGGTTATCAAAAATTGCCCTCTGAAGATTTTGTCGCAGGACCACCATTCCATTTTGGATTTGGAAGCGTTAATGGTTGTACTCCACTTTCTAAACTAGATGAATGTGTTGAGGAGGAAGAAGAGGAAAGTGAAGGAGAAAACCAAAAAGAGGTTAGTTAGTGTTTCAACTTTACCCAAGTGTCAAAATATTTCTAAACTGTCCATGTCACTGAAAAATACTAGCTTAGGCGAGAAAAAGCTCAAGTTCCCAAAATTTTCAGGAGCCAAACAAGAGTTTGGCTCTCTTGCTACTTCATCATCATCCGGTCACAGGAGTGTGAATGAGCAGCTCCCAGCAAGTGTCAGTTTTGTGAAACTAGCGGATATGACTGAGGACGAATGGGTACTGTTTTTGGAGAGGTTCCAGGAGTTACTCTATCCTGCGTTTGCCAAACGGAAGTCTATCACGCTTGGCCAGAGGCAGAGACAGAGGCTCGGGACTTCTTGCCAGTTTTGAGAGTTTTGAAGTATGAGTAATGTAATGTTGCTATGATAGATGAAGAAAATAAGACTCTGGGCTTGTTGAGCGAGAGTGAATAGGGTAGATTTGGTATATGTAAATATTCTTTGGACTCAGCTTTAATGTAAAAGCTGAGTACACTGGTTGTATGTTTTTAACTGTTTTTTTTTTTTTTCATTTCTCTGATAAACATTGTTGGATAAATAATTTGTAGAATGCAATCTTGGAAAGGAAAATGGATCTTGTACATATTGAATTTGCTCTTATCTGGATATTGTTTTTCTCCATTTATGTTTCTAACGGTCTTCTTTTTATATTTCTTTCCCTTTGTTTATCAGAGAAGAAGTGCTATTTGCTCTGTAGTAGTTGCCTGGGGATGACAGATCTCAAGAAATGTAAAACATTGTGGTTTCATCATTTTTATGGTTTATAAGATTTATTCAACTTTGTGTAGTGGTGTTGAAAATGGGTCCCGGTGCTTCTGGGGTTTAGTCAAGGTTGCATTAATAGCTAGCAGCTAATCGACTGGCAGTCCGGCTCTTAGCGCAGTGGTCGCTAGAAACAATACTCTTTTTTTTTTCTATTTTCTATCGTTGGGTTTAATAGAGTTCACTGTAAATCCAAAGGGGGAAGAAAGACAAATTAGAAATTCAAATGACATATGTCAAAACTTAAAAAAAAAATATTCAAGTGAAAAGCATTTTGCAAGCTTGTAGTTAGGGTAGAACCTGGCTTGGTTTTATTCAAAGTTGATTTTTCCAGCTATGCTCTTGAGTGAAATTCAATTTCTTCTCTAATGTTTAGGATACCTTATAAATTGTATTTTATGTTTATTGAGAACTAAACTTTTTTGTATTTGGATTAAATTATAAAAGGAGAGACAGAAAAGCGGCGTTTGATGCCATCACGAACAGAAGAACAAAATTGCAAAAAACTCTTAAAATTAATTTTGTGCTCCATTATTGGATATACACATCAAGGCCCCAGATATTTTCGACATTGATCTTCATATTCCAAGTATGATTAATTTTCTATTACATCAAAAAGACATGACTAGATTCCTAATGTGACAGCAAAAATATTGTTTATTTCAAGATCAGTTGTACTCTTTTATGCAGGGAATGACACGAAAAAGCCCAATTGATACTGACTTTTCTAATATAGCAGATTACAGCTATCAATATTTGGACATCCATAACTCATACAAAACCATTGGCACTAGCCGATGAGACCATTGTGTTCTCTCAATCCAACACAAAACCGTCGTTGAAGCATCTGATAGATGGGCATTCTCTACAACACCAACTCGAATTGCTCACTGGGTGATTTGCCAGCATCACAAACAATCGTCACGAACTCGAATTGCTCACTGGGTGACTGCGGCGACGCTTAAGTCAACTCAGAATAGAGAAAAATCCAGGAAAACTCGGAGAATTTAGAATTATTGAATGAATTGCGCACCTTTGAATAATGGAAATCAGAAGTATTTAGTGGTGAATTAGTGGGTCTTCGTGGATTTTTCGGCCATAAAGCCTTAATGGGCTTAATTTTATGTTGTTACCAAAATTAACTAGATAATAAGTATTACTCATATAATTAATTATATTAGGACTTTATTTGTTTTTCGGTCCATAATCTCACATAATTGCATTATACTTGGCTTATCGAGTTTATTTGAATTATAGCCCATCAATTATCTTGATTGATTCTTACAGTACTAACAAATTATTAGAGGGAGATAGTTATGAAGGCTCAAATATCGGCAGGATATTGTTTTTTACTGTCATTTAACATCAAACAGAGACATAACTCAACGTACAAATCGAAGCTAGCTAAGAAAAGTGATAAGGGTGAAATGTTTCGTGGAAGTCCCTATCCTTACCAGTCAATTGTTTGGCAAAACCTCTCTATTGATTAATGAAAACTTGCTTAAAAAATGAAAAGAATATCTGAAAATGAATATCAATCAATAAGTAAAATGACTAGGTGATGTTATAGCATGGATGGCTACAGGTTTTGTAGGCAAAAATATTTCAGGGTAAACCGATACACGAAATTGGGTGGGTCGGATAAAAAAACTGGAAAAAAATCATATAAAAGTTAACTAAATATTTTTTCTTAAAAAATTACTTATAGTAATTTTTGAGGGGGCCCAACCTACACCAGTGTTTGCAGGCTCACAGTGCTGGCTGGCCCTTTGTTCTTTTTGTACATTTGTAATCTAATAATGCAACTTGTTCTTTATGTGGGGCTTCATTTCTATTTTCTTGTATGATTTTTAATTTAAGTTATAATGATTGAGAACAAAATTGAAATAGTTTGTGGGGCTTGGCGTTGTCTATTTGTGTTGGAATTTGGTTCTTCATAAATTGGGTGTTGACCCAATTTTAACCAAATAATTAAGTGGTTTTCATTAGTGAAAAATGAAATTAAATTATTTGTAAAAATTCTACTAAGAGAGTAGATGAGAATAGCATTTGGAATTTCTCAAACCGAGTTTAAGGTGAATGAGAAATTAATGCTAGAAAGTTACCACTTAATATAAATAAATGGTATGGAAAATGAAAAATATGGGGGAGGAGAGATCTTCCATCCCACATGGAAAAAAGGATACAGACACTTAATATATCCCAAGTTGGACATATGAGTTTGGGCCATTGGGGGCACCTAAGTTTTTAAAGGGGTGAGAACCTACACGCCTTGTGGGTTTGGGTCAAAGAACACGTGGCGCTCAAAATGCCGGCCCTCCTACTGGTCCAGGGTCAGGCAGCGCCTTATTCTTTTTTCGGACCAAAAACCTTTAAATTAAATGTTTAATTAATTTTTGTAATTAATTAAATAATTTTTAATTAATTTTTGTAATTAATTAATAAAGTTCAACTCGGGAGGAGGATCGGCCCCGCTGACCCGGGCGAAGCACGGCCGTGCTTCGGGCCGTGCTACTCGAAGTTTCGAGCGGTCTGCACGGCCGGAGCACGGCCGTGCGTCCCGGGTCGTCGTGTCGAACCTTTCCGCCAAAGACACGGCGGGGAGCACGGCCCGTGCGTCGGTCGTGCTCCCCTCGCGCAGTGCGCCTGTTCGGTGAAATGTGCCTTTTTGAGCCTACAGACGCGATTTTCCGCACGGACACTTGCTTGCC
The DNA here is from genome assembly GCA_016081115.2 of Rehmannia glutinosa. Lineage (NCBI taxonomy): Eukaryota > Viridiplantae > Streptophyta > Magnoliopsida > Lamiales > Orobanchaceae > Rehmannia > Rehmannia glutinosa. Next base: position 408,797 of record JABTTQ020001191.1, read on the forward strand.
TATATTATTAACGCCCCTTGATGAAATAACACACGAAAAACTCAGATAATAACCTGTCATTTGCATCATACGAGCATATTGACATCCTACCTTCAAAAGCATGAAAGTCAAAAACAACTTGTTGTTCGCTGTTGTTCCGGTTTTGCTATCCGCTAACCGTGATCGATAAAAAGTTGTATCTTAGAGACGAGCGCCGAACCATAAGCACTCTCGGATATCGGGGCGTTTTTTCTTGAAATCGATTCTAAATCAAGCCTCGACTAATGCTAAACACTCTATTCCAGCCATTTTTCTTCAAACAGAAATCTTTCACCAGACATATTTTACCCAACAATTTGTTGGTGTGTGTATTATTTTGAACGGAAGTTATGACTTGGATTTGAGTCATGGTACTAATTTTAATATGAATTAATAACTAAAGAGTTAGTATACAATTAAAAGTAGCCAATGTTCTTAACTGTTATTTAGTTTGATCATTAATCATCATGTCATGTGCTCATGTACAACTGAGGGTCAATAAAATTAAATATACTCGTCATTAGCAATATGATCTTATTAATGATTTGTTGTTAGGACGTAACATCGTGTTAGAAGGTCACTTAATTTATAAAAGTTCGATATTGGTGAGGTTAAATATTATTATATTTGAAAAGTTATTGAATAATGGGTATTTATGGTGTCAAATATTTGCGCGGCGAAATAATATGGACTACATTCTTTTTTTTTTTTTTTTCTGAAAGGAATAATATTTGACCGAATACGATCCTTCTTTGTTTTGGGCCATCGTTAGCCCAACTAATCACCCTTGCATTTTGGCCCAACTAATCCCCAGGTCTTGGTTTTTCATCTTAATTTCAAGCTTAACCCACAAATTGATGGAATGTTGGGAATTTGATCTAAGTTTGGATCAAAGTAGTGGGTTTCAGAATCGAAGGACATCAACGCAATAAAAAACTTTCTTTTTATTTCCCAATAAATCTTCCATTAAATCCATAAAGAAATGCTGACAAATGACAATATAAATTCATAAATAAAATACATTATCCCAAAAACTGATAACAATCAATTCAAACTTCCTGTTGGATCTATCCCCCCAACAAAAAAGAAAAACTACAATTAATCATTATGTAAATTAAAATTAATTATGTAACTTAGGTTTTTATAAGTAATCTAAAATGGTAAAGTGAATCCTGCAGTGGAAAATTTAATTTTGTTGCTAGATCTTATCATACACGTCTCCAAGGCCTTTCTGCAAGATTTACACACTCTCCATATCTGAAACAATCAACAAGATGATCAACGGTCATCCCTGCTGCTTGCATGAACGAATACACGATAACGGGCCCCACGAACCGAACCGCGTCTCACCAGATCCTTGCTAATTACCTCTGCCTTTGGACTCCTTAATGGAACATTTCTTGGATGTCTGAATTTGTTGATCACTAGTTTGTAACTCACATATTCCCACATATAGCTACTGAATGATCCATATTCCTTAGCAACCTAACATAGTAAAGCAAACATTTTTTTTTTGTTGTATGTTACACTTGGTGGAGTGCATTTGTTTGTAGCTATAGGGATTGGCGACAATAGTTTTGCGAAAAAGTTTGGAAAAAAAGTCCAGTAACTTTTAAAATACTCTCAATTTCAGTATTTTGTTTGCCGTAAGTTGAGAAATTTGTAGGAAAAATGCAACTTTCAACATATCCATCCAAAATTAACGAGCTGATGAGAGAACCAATTTCACTAATGTGAACATCCTCCAAGTTTGACATGCTAATTTGAACAAAAATCCAGGAAAAAACCCCACTTGGAGAACGTCCACACAAGTGAAATTAGTTTACATTAGCGAGTTTTGGCCAGAAGTAAATTTTTCAACTTTCACTGACCAAATTAAAGGACTAAAATAGAGAATTTATCGTTAAAAGTTATGGGATATTCGTAAATTGTGATTTTTGCAGGACTATTTTTGCCGGCCTCTAGGACTAAATTACAATTTAGCCTAAATTATTAAGTTAATTACAATAACCACCACCAAGTTTCAGCCTAATTTCAGTAAAACCCAGTTATCTTTCAAAATTACAAATACCTCATTAATATTTGTTTCTCTTTTTACCCATTGCACCACAAGGAAGGAGTATCAATTTGTTAGGTAAGGGGTTTGTAGCACTTTAAGGGAATATTTATAACTTTGGAAAAGAACTGGAATTTTTGTATTTAAGCTAAACCTGAGTGGAAGTTTTTGTAATTATCCCCAAAATATTGTTAACAGAAACTTGCCTTTGTTATGCATTTTGCATTGTCCACTATGCACCTGACTCTGCTTTCTGCTAAAGACAACTCTTTGTTGGATGCTATTTCAGTGATCTCTTTTTCATCCAATTTGCTCACATTGTTGGGATCAAAACCAGCAAAAGCCTCTCTGTGTGATTATACATAGCAAATTATTGCTCAAATTAATATGCAGTAAAATTATGGTAAAATAGATAAATTAAGAAAAGTCTGACCTTAGAAGTTGTCTCCTTTTAATGATTTCAGTCCAGTTGAAATCCATAAGCATTCCACACATTGCAAGCAGCTCAAACAGCTCACTATTTTTATAATTTACAGTTTTTTTATACACTATTAGTATCAATCATGATTTATTAGGGATGGATTTGAATTATAAGGTAATTAATTTAACTTACTTGTCATCATAAACTGGAACTCCCCAGCATTCGTCATGAAATTGTACGTAAACTTTATCTGTTAACCAGTTTCAAATTTTGAATTAGTTTCAAGAAAATCAATTTAGAACAAAAATTAATAATAATAATAGTAAATCTATCAAGCGAATAGCCAACTTTGGGTTATGATGAAAAAGTATATATATAATTGTGCCAATATAATTAATCATTGAGCTGAATTAGTAACAATGTGGTTGTAATAACCATTTTTAAAAGACAGGTCCAAAACAAAGTATTGAGTTTAGATAATCATGATTAATGGAATCATAACCACTCCCAATTTTACCAACACTAACTAAAATTATTCTAGAGGGGCATCTAAAATTAGGTATATATGAAGAATTCAGCAATGATTGAAACCCTTGTAGGGAGTTGAATTTTCTATTATTAGTAAATATTTTTGCATGGAATAGATTCCATGCCCTACACTCCATTTTCTCTATCAGACCATGTGGGAGTGTTTGCAAACGCCAAAAAAAGTGACTATCAACTTTTAGCTGGAAAAAAATCGCATCTTAGTGTTTTCAAATACTGATTTCTGATTCTGTTACTGTTTCTGTTTCATTTAATGAGAAGTGTTTGAATTATGATTCTGATTCTGGTTTAAAATCTGCACACAAAAAAACACTTTTACAACTTCTCCAATAAACACTTGCTTTTAACTTAATCAAATGATACCAACTTCTCATTGTGAACTACTTACTGCCGGGCGACAAAAATAAATCACTTTCCCCAAAAAAGCAAAAAATGTTTGCAATCACTTCCTGTGACTAAATGAAAATAGGTAATCTTGGAACAAATATAACCCGAAATAAAAACGAATATGAATGAATATTAAGAACAGAACCAAACAATCCCATAATTTCCAAAAGAGCCTATAGCTTACCACTGTTTTTGGTAATCCTGCTGCACCCTCCTTGTCCCTTCATCATTAGGACTATAATTTGTACTAGGTTGTTCCACAATTTGGTCACAGGGGCGGGCTATTAAAGCGAAGAGCGAATCTAGATTTTCCGTCAACAATTGAGCCGTTAATCAGTTAAGGAAGAATCAGTGGAATTTTGTGACAAAGATAATGATAAAAGAAGATAATGAAAGAGGTGATGAGCAAGTTCTTGGTAGCCCAATTGGGTATATTTTTTTCAGGTTTTTGGAAAAAATAAGTTAGTTTTTGGCTTATCCTTTTCCCTGAAATGTTAATTTTGGTCTTATCCAGGGCCTGTTTTTTGAAAACTGTTTGGACATGATGGATTAAGTTGGGAAATGTTTAATTTCTATAGGTAGCAATATGCCAAATAGGATGATGTGAAGTAGTTTAGAGTTTTATATTTAATTTGCAAAAACAGAGTATGTCAAATGGTTTGGTAGAGAAATGATTTCATCATACAATTTTTTGAATCCTTTGTACTTAGTTTACAAAAGTACTAATAAAAAGCATGTTGACTTGTAAAATAGTTGTGGAAAAGGACAGTTGAATTTCAAGAATTATCTATTCTCCAAACAGCAGAATTGATTCTTATTCTGGAAAAACCAATGTGATTATCTTATACAACATATATATCAAGAACATTATACTAATTAATTCATGCAGAACATTATTTCCGGTCTTGGACATCTGAAAATTTAAATATTTTGCCATCCATTAATAAGTTCACCTGTTACAGTTTTGAAATTACAACTTGATCTTTATTATTACCGGAAATTTCTTCCAATAGTTCCAGGATGTAATGATATACAAACCCTCATGGCTGAACCATGGAAGAATCTAATTTCCTTTTCACAAAGTGTATAGCGGTTTCTCTACTAAACTTTTGAAAATAAATGTTCGCTCTCCGAGCTATACGATTCGTCACTTTTACCCTCAACCACGGCACGGTGAAGCTAAAACTCCATTATTTTATATATATTAATT